>VZRV01008643.1:592323-618961 GCA_013398115.1 Falcunculus frontatus
GGGGAGGCCCGGGGCCGCTCCGAAGAGCGGAGCCCCGGCCAAATTCCCCTCCCTTCCCCGCCGGGCGCTTCAGACCGAAAAAAAAAAGGGACACTTCCTGTGTCTCCACTGGCTTAAATATGGAAATTTCGAGAAGCGTGACTGGTCAAGAGATCTGTCCATCAGACTCAGGGTCAACCCACGACACTGGGGCAAACAGTTTCTGCAGTGAAGACTTGGAGGGGCTTTCCAGGCTACCTTTTTGCCATCTGTGTCTTAGTTGGCCTTGGTTAGATTCTGAAAGGAACTAGCAGTCACCAATTCCCTAGAGCCAGGAAAGCAGGCGAGGTACTGCTTTTTCACTGCATATTCTGTATGGCCATTGCTAATGAATTAGTTTCTATAAAGTTTCCTTATCATGCAGTCCCTCAACAGCATGTCAATTTTGTCAGGACCTCACTCAGACAGTCATGCTTCCCACTTAGGCAGTCTCTTAAGGACTGGTTAAGCTGTGCCTGGAAACTGGGAAGTAGGTACCAAAAGAAAAGCCAAATAATTTTTCCCCATACATTTCACACCATTCTCCAGTGCTTTTCCATTCTACCCCCTGAAACCCTGACATATCTTTAACATTGGCTTGTAAAACCATTCCCCTGGCACACTGATCAGAGCCCTCTCAGCTGGAGTGGGAATGAGCACGGTCTGCGTGGAAGTTCGAGATGGACTCTCTAAGAGACAGCAAAAGAGATGCTAAAAATCTGCATCCCATCCCATTGCTTAACCAGGCAGAGGACCTGGGGACAAAGGACATGGAAATGGCTGAGGTAATCTGTTTGTTCAGCCCAGAGAAGGCAAAAAAAAGATCTCATGGTTGCTTGCAGGCACCTAATGGAAGGGAAGGCAGAGACAGACTATACCCACAGGTGCATATCAAAGGACAAGAAGCAATGGACACAAGCTGCAATGCTGGGTATTTCAATGAGATAATAGGAGAAAAATTAATTGTGGAGATAGTCAACCAGTGGAACAGCAGCCCAAAGGAGTTGTGGACTCCTGATCCTTCATTTGAAGCTCAGCTGGACCAGGCCCTGCACAATGAATCTGCTCAGAGTGGGAGGTGGGTCCAGAGGCCTCCAGATGTTTCTTCCTGTTTCTTCTTCTTTATGATCTAGAGTTCATCTGATCAGATGGGTTTTATCCTCTCCCTTCTTTCATTTTCTTTTTGCAGTGTAATTTTGGACAGGATTTGGATGAGCACAAATAGTTTATTTTCTTCACTGTTCAGTTTGCACACAAAATACCCAGTGAGACAATGCCAAATGCAAGGAAATGAAGAAGGAGCAAAAGTAACAAAAATCCATTCAAAATTTGGACCAAAGAAAAATAAAGAAGACAGAAAACAAAAAATAACAGCCAATAAAAAGTTTAGAAACACAATTTTTCAAAAATTTAATGAGATTTTTGAAAAAATGTCAAAAAATTTTTTTTTCTGAATGTATAAAATGGAAATTATTTTGAGATTTTTTTCTCAGTGTTGTTTTCTCCATATGGTTTCTAATTTATAATTACCTATAATTTCACAAAATATGAGGAATTATTTATTATGTCTATACACTTGGTTTTTCTCCTGACTAGAAACAAGACTAGTTCTTCTAGGTGAATCATGAACCGGAAGATCTTCCATTCCCAAGATGATCCTTCTCTTTTTCTACTCCAGTTTTTTGCCACTGAGAAAAATAAAATGTATAACTTTGAAATATGCATTAAAGACATGAACATTCCATTTGTTTTGATTTTTTATCCGTTTTATCTCCTTCCTCTGCTATGTGCTATAATCCTCTATAACATCTTGCTGGCTGCTTGCCAGTTGTGCTTCTCTGGGATGTGTCAATGGGCCTCTGGGATCACTGGTAGTTTGCCTTCACAGGAACTGCCTCCACAGGAGACATTTCCCTTGTCTTGTTCACCCCCTGGTATCATATGACTGTAGCTCTTTATGACCTCCACCCTCATAAATTTTCAGGTCTCAGCTGGATGGGGCTTTGCATAACCTGGTCTATAGCTTCTAGGCTTCCCAGCTTTGAGCAGGAGCCTGGACTACAGACCTCCAGGGATCCCTTCCAGTTATCCTGTGATTTGACTTGTTTTTCCATATACAGAGACTATTTCAGTCTCTGACATTTATGAAAATAACACAAGAGCCGAGACACCACCACCACAGAGGACATACTGCTGCTGTTTGCCCATGTGCCTTGTCGCATTGCTGGCACCGTCCCGCATGCTGCAGCTCTTTACTGGAAAGCAGTGTAACATGCACTTCCCATGGACTGCTTTTACTCACAGCTTTGGATATTTGAATTTCTCTTAGCAAAATACATTGTTGGGAAAATAATGGGAGTCGACAGGGACAAGTGGGTTTCTTAAAATCAAAGTGTATTGTGCTTCAGTATTTTTCCTTGTTCTTCTCTTTACACACTTGACTTCATAATAGCCTGTAAGGTAAGGGAAGGATGGCAAAGAACAGATACATATCTATCACTTTTAATCAAGAATACAAATATTTATTCAGTAGCCTTCCCATTAATGAGCACCTGGGGCAGATAGCCATTTCCCCCAGACGATTTGCCACAACATCAGAGCTAAACGTCAGCCTAAAATCCAAGATTCTCAGCTGTTGCATGTGAGGATCACTGTTGTCATGAAAATCCACCAAGGCCAGAGGTTTATGTCCAAAAAGGAGACAGAGGAGTCCTTCAGCTTTATTTGAATAAAGGGAGAGAGTCCACCAGGGCACACGCCCCAAGCTTTTCTCTCTCAGGGTTTCAGAGGGTGTAGCCTCCTTTTATCCTGAACTCCCGGCCGCACTTTGCCCTCTTCTTTTCCCCATTGGCTGAGGTACTAGGAAGGTACAGCCTTCCCAAACCGTCTACCAAATATTCCCCCTTGAACCTGGCATTTTACCCCAAAGTTCAGAAGTTCAGGCTTGTGCAGGCCCTTGTCTATTTCAGGAGCCAAGCTGTCTGGGCTCTGCAACAAACCTGCTGCCCAAAGTTAGTAGAGACATTAAGGCCCATTTCAAAGATATTAACACCCATACCTTCACCCATCAAATTATTTGTAAAGACATTAGCACGCATCTTTCCTATCACTGTCAAAAGAAATAAATATTGACTTGGCCTGTTTACAGCCATTTCCTTACCTCAGCTGTGACTGATGATTGCTTTGTGAGCACCAAGCCAGATGATTGCTTTATGAGACCCAGCCAGTGCTGGACACAGCAAAATACCCACACTGTGCATGGACATGTCGCACAGGCTCTGGGTACTCGTCTCTGTCAGTTCCCAGCATCTCTTTTAGAGTGAAACTCACAGGACACCCTGTGCAATTTCTGTCCCACCAGCAGTGGGGTGCAAAGGATGTCCTGCTCTATTCCTAGATAGTTCTACCTGAGAGGAAGCAGGAATTGGTTGCAATTACAGCTGGTAGCAGTTTTAATTTAAAAATAGACCAATTCAGTGAATCATGGATGCCTTGTCCCCGATTCCCGGTGGTCTGCAGCCTTGCCCTTTGGCTCTGAGCAGCCAGAAAGCAAGCACAGAATCCTCCTGTTGAGAAATACATCTGGTGCAAGTTGCTGTGTGTGCAGCTGCAGTGCCAGCTGCAGATTGAGCTCTTTGTGGGAGCTTGAGCCAAGAGGCCACGAACTGTCGATCCTTTACATAACAAAGAGCATGAAAATGAGTGACGAGAGACACTGAGATACACAGCAGAAGCAGTGAGGGACACTGGGATACACAGCAGAAGCGGGGGACTCAGGAGGAAGACTGTGAAGGTACAAAGGCCCAGGGGTGCTTTGTTCAGGGTCCCTTCTCGAAGACATCAGTGACGCGGTGTGGTGTGAAGGTAAGTGCCGCGTCCTTCCCAAAAGCATCCCTTTTGTCCGCTCAGGTGGTGCCACTAGAGCACCTCGCTAGCACACTGACACCCGGTGCAAGCACACAGGCAGCCAGCCACACACTCACACAGATCTTCTGTGGTGTCGCCAGAGATAAAGAGGAGGGAGGGGTCTTCATTTGGAGTTCCACAGGGTAGATTTACAGCACCCACACGTGAAGGGCTCCAAGGATGAAGACAAAGCCTACAGGAAGGGTCCAGGGGTTTCATATGGGGCCAGATAGGGGCGTGGAGAGCACCAGGGACCAATGGTAGAAGGGTACAGGGGTGGAGCATAGGCGGGGCCAGGGTACGGGAACCAGTGGGGAACCGCAAAGGGAGCGGCAGGGAACCGGGGCCAATGGGAGATTGGGGACGGGGGAACTTTCTGGACCTGAGACATATGGGGTAAAAGGGGGCAGGGAGGCCAACGGGCCAACCAACGGTGGAGGATTAACATAATACATCGATGCCTCATGGAGGAGACCTTCTTTCTCACCAAAGGCGGTGGCTTCAGACCTCAGAGCTTTCCCACCAGTGGACTGCCGTTTTGGGCTCCTTTGGCTCATCGGTCACTCCCGTTGTGAGAACCACCACAACACACCAGCTCAGGCTGTTTTTGTGTTACTGCACCATGAATAAATGACTTTTTGGAACAAGACTTCTGAGACTCTGTCATAGCAAACCTGGGGTGGAACCAATGAAGAAATGTGGTCTGACTGTGGGGGGTGTAGGGAGTCAAGCAGGACCCATTGGGTCACTGGAGCTGCTTCTGCGAAGGGGCTCTGGTCCCAGCAGTGGAGGTCCCAGGCATTGGGAGTGTGACAGCTGGAGACTCTCAGGAATGGTCAGACTGGGAAGTTTCCTTAACACTATTAACCTGGAAACAAGAGCCTGTATGTCTTGGGAGTTCAGTACGGACACAAGAGCTGACAGTCCATCTTCCCCCCAGCAGTGTAAACACTGGGAAATCCACGTCAGACTCCGAGGGTATAGTACAGGACTGTGGTACCGCCCTGACAGAGACAACTACCATGAAAAATTAAAATGCTGTGTACTACTCATGTGCCAGCATCTTTATAGCTGTTAATCATAGTATCTTCATACAGAACAAAACAAAGTTTATTTCCCAAACCCTCTTTTTCCAAGAAGTTGTTTTTTTCTGATGAATGGAGTCTCTTTACTAAATCTGTGAAATGTAAGCATCACAGTTCCTGGTTCAAGTTCAAACAATTTAAAATACTTTCCAATTATTTAATATCCACTTTCCAAGTGTGAACATGAGGACATGGAACCTCAGCTAGATGTGTTTCATAGAGTGTGACATGTATCACCTTTGTTCCTGGGACAACAGATGCAGGTCAAATGGAAAAGTTCATGTGAATTTCACTAGATGGTTGGGATCAAAATGAGCAGTGTGACATATATGTTTTCATTGTAGCCAGTACTGAGAACTTTGAGGTTGGTTGTCTTTGCTTCATAAGAATCAGCTGGCAGTTGCAGTTAACAGAAATCACAGGGGAGAGGCCCTGTCAGGAGTTTGCTCATGAATGTGCTCTCCTGCCATTAATCATTCAAAGCTGTTGCTATGCCAAGCAGTCCTCGTACTCTCCTTCCTCTGCCTGCAGTGCTGCCGTGGATCACAAGGCTTGTTACAGATTAGGACACTTGCAGCTTGCCTCCGAATCCAAATATCTGCTCCCAATCACTCAGTGAGCTGGTCTATACTATTCTGTCCCTGCCACACTCCTGAAACTTCCCAGAGCTGTAAGGAACTCACACCTTTGATTGCTTCACTCCTTTATGGCAACTGGAAAATTTCCAGTGAGACAGTGTAATGGGCAGGAGGTGCCACTCTCCCTTAGGTTCTAGATGGAATTTCCCTTGCTATCCTTTTGTCTGTTGCCTTTTCACTGTGCATAGCTGCGAAGAGCCTGGCTTCATCTTCCATAACCCCATGAAGATGGCAGTTAGATCCCCCTTATCTTTTCCAAAATGAACATGCCAGGTCCTTCAGTCTCTCGTCCTGCAATGTCTGGTGGACTGTCTCCAGCCCTGATGTCAGGACCATACACTCTGTACAGAAAAATGCTTCACTAAAGTCGGTGAGAGAGCGATGCTGATAGAGAATTCCTCTCTCCAGTGGAAAAAAATTAATGTCTATGTATAACAATTTTTTTTTTTTTTTAATCTGTAAATAAGACCTCATGGAGTTCAGTGAGCACACACAACTTCTTGGGAGCTGGCTGCCTTTCTCAGCCATATTCTGCATAAATCAGATGGTTAAAACAGGCTCAAGGAACTCTGGGGAGAGCAACTGCCAAGCACTTCGACGCTCTGCTACAAGTTACCCCAGCAATTATAACAGAGGTTTTGTATTTTGATTATGTACCAATTTCTGAGCATTTTTCTACTTGATAGAGAGAAAGGAAAGAGAGGAGCCTCAGAAGAAGGAAGCATTGACTAGGCTCTTGGTTCTGATCCTTTGCAAGACCGAGAATAAAGCTGTAAAGCCAAAATACACCTTCTGTAGAGAAGCAGTGCCTGAAGAATTCTCCATATGTCAGCGTCTAAGTGTGAGGTTTGGAATGTGACAAAAACGTGGAATTCAGAGGAAAATGACTCATGTGGGAAAAAAAGTACTGTGAGTTTCCTCCTTTTTTGGAATGTCTGGGTCTTTAATTAAGTTTTCAATGATAAAGTAAAAGTAAGGTGACATCAAATATCAAAAAGCAAAGAGAATTCCTGAACCAAAAGAAGGGACCTCACGTGATACATCTGTCTTCCTCAGCCAAAGTAAATTTCTGTGACAAGAAGCCAGTACATTTTGTTGCCTCAAAAAAGAGTGTGTTGGTTAATCATGAGGGTAAACCTCAAGGAAGATCCTGCTGGATGCAGGAGAAATAGATGTAAATTAGCAGTGGGCAAAATTGGACTGAAAACTAGGAGGGTCTTTTGTATTAGTGTTCTCACCGCAGTTTAACAGTGAGCAAAAGCAGTTTTGAGGTACTCACTATAGTACTCAGGATGACATCAGCCTCCTCTTCTCTAGTCTGGGCTTGGCAAGATCTACAAAGAGAAAAAGCAGTATCTCTGTTCACATAAGCGATGGATCTGATTGTGGTGCATTCACAAGGAGCCATGCTGCTGATGAGGAAGGAGGTATTTTCACTTGAACACCATCACAATGCAGCCATTTCAATGTAATTTCCCATCTTCTGAGGAGGGTGTATTCAAGTGATGGTTTTCATGCTGAATTCACTGGAACTGTTCAGTCCACTGTCCCTCCCATATGCTGGACAGTGAGACTGGGATACTTTCCAGCTCTTGGAAAAGCTACAACCAGGGCAGCAAAATAATTCTAGTCTCAGAGGTTTTGTCTCTACTTGTGCAGGTGGTGCTGGTTCTCAGTGTAACACAGCAGTCTTTTACCAGAACCAGATTCATTTCTGCCTATGCACAGTCCTGCAGAGGCCTTCATTACTGATTGTCACCTCTCCTACCAGCTCAAACAAGTAAAAACACTCCTCCAGCACTTCTGGAAAAGTTAATCATCATCCTATTTCCCTGAAGAGTCACAGTAGGGGAAGCAACATCACCCCAGTGTGTTTGGTCTTGAACTAGATCAGACCAGAGGAGGGTGCAGACCACAGATCATGGGCTTACTCTGGGACAGGATAGCCAATATCCTTGAGAAGGAAAGCATCAATTCTGTCTTTGATGGCCTTCCAGCTACACCAAGGAAGGAAACTGTTTCCCACACTGTAAAAATATCAAGTTTTCAGCCTTTCTTCTGCAGCAAGGGAATAAAAACCTGAGCCCTGTGAAATCAGACACCCAGGAGATGCACTACACCGCCTTAGAGCAATCAACAGTCTGGTCAATATGGTGAGGCATTCACTCGGGATCCTGAGGAATGAGTTTTGAATGAGGTTTAATTCTCCTTGTACATGCCTGTAACCCTTACTCCACCACTCCCCAGCCTGGGGACCTAAGGCTCAGCTGCATCATAACTTTGGCTCAGGCTGCTGGGAAAATGTTTAAGCTGTGAGCAACAGCAGTGAGAAATTCTGAGAGTCAAACATGATAGGAAACAAAATTAGAGGTAGGATTGCTGAGATGGGCTCAATTTTAAAAGGAAAAACGAGATCAGCCTTGTGAAAGTTAAATAAGTGGATTAAAGGAAGAAATTTACTAAAAGCTGTGAATGAAATGCAGATCTTCAACCAAGACCCTGCCCCAGACAGCACCAAGTGGATGCAAATATGCTGAGCTCCACTGATGTACAGCTCCAACATCTCCAACACAGAGATCTATAGACTGAACATCACCAGCTGTGACTCTGCCAACCATGCCAATGCAGCTATGGGGTTTTTTTCCCCTCGTGTTAGGCCAAAGAGTAGACTTCTTTCAAAGACTCCTTTATCTGTAGATCTGTCTGTTTTACTGGTGCACATCTGTACCGGCTCCGGGCCTGTGCACAAATTCTCTCTGTGCACCTGCCCCAACAAAAATGAAGATACTATTTCTCAAAAAAGAGTAATTGCATTATTTTTCTAAGTAGGACATTCAACACAGGATATTAAATACAATACTGATTTTGACCTTGTAAAGCATGAGAGAAATGAGCTATGGCTCTTCTTAGAGAGTATCTGGAGGATCAAAGTCAGATGGAGAAGAAAAAAAAAAAAATTTTTAATATCTGAAGACCAGTCTGCACCCCAAAATTTTCTCTGATTTTCCCAGTCAGCCTAAGGAAAGCCACCAGACACTTCCTTTTTCTGCATGGAATTAGTTTCTGAAAAATAACTGACATCTGTGAAGCCCTGGCATAGGAGAACAACTTTACAGCAAATTTACTCCTTTTTTTCTGTTCTAGGAGGAATCTATCCTCTGCCTGTGGCACACAAGCTCCCTTCTCCTGACAAGGGACTGCAGGGCAGCAGCAGCTGTCTTGGGGTGGCCACACACCCCAGACCAGCCTGCACTCTACTGCAAAGCTCTGCAAGGTTCCATGGAGTATCTCTACCCCAAGGGCAGAATTTATTCCTCAGCTGGAGATATAAAAGAGCCAACCTCTTTCCTTTCACATTGTATCATATCAAACACATTCCCACCCACGGAACAACACCCACATTGTTTGGAGAGGCATCTTCAGACTTTCAGAGAAAACCTATTGTAGCTACCCTTGTCTCAGTGGGAAATTCTGGAGGCTCAAAAGATTCACCATGTGTCCTCTCCCAGCCTGGAAGCAAAGTGATGCTGCAAGGAATTATTATTTCTTGTATAAGATTCACACCATGTGGCTGCAGTTTAAAAAGCTCCTATTTTCCTCTCAGTCTCAAGTGAGGCTTTAGCTTTATGATTTACACCATACTCAGCCTCTCCGGGCTCAAAACCGTGTTCTAAGTCCTACATTGCGGTGGAGAATAGATAAAATGCTGATGTTCTGGGAGCAGCCAGCTATTTGAGGTGTTGAAGTTGGGACAAAACCCTCTAAGATATTTGGAGAGAACATGAATTTTTTTGAGACTGAGTTGAGGGCAGCTACAGCAGACTTGGGCTCAGGGTCAAAAACCATTTACTGAGAGACTGTGGTGGAGAGGGCAGAGCCTGGCTATCAACAGTATTAAGTGTGCAAAAATCATGAGATTATCTGTATTTTGAAAGTAATCCAATATGTACATTAGCTGCCAGAGGAAAATGGAGACAGCTGGCAATGGCTAATTTAGAATCTATTTAAGGCCAAATTATGTTGCAAAGGGGCTGTGGCTTAAGCATTGCTGTTTCAAGACCTTGGAATTTGAATTACTTTCATGTTAAAGTTTTGTCTGGTGTGAACATAGTTACTGCTTGTCCGAAAAAAAAAAAACCCAAACATTCGTTTCTCGTTAGTGACTAAAACTGTTAAAACCCACCAACTCCATAACTTTAAAATGCTGGAATTAACACTGGGTCTTTTAGGTTTGGTCCAAGAGGGCTGTGCTGCGAGGGGGCGCAAGCCCCAGGTCGGAGCAAAGCTGAAGCAGCAGTTGGGTCAAGCCCATCCAGGGGAGCTGGAACCGTCCTCTGTCCTTGGCCATCGGCGGGGCCTCTACCGCCACTCTGGTCATCGCCGTCATCCTGAGAGTTACTGATCCTCGAATCAGCCGAAACCGCCCGAGGGTCTCCGACCCCGCAGTGTGCCACAGCCACGTTGCACCGGGGCCGAGGCCGTGCTGGTGCAGTGGGGTCCGGTGCAGGGAACTCCCGGGAGGGGGGTGCCACCTCCCCCCCCCACAAACACCGGGCAGCGCTGGCCCAGCGCCCACCCCCGAGCCGGGACTGTCCGCGCAGGCGGCCGCGGGGGGCTGGGGCAGGAGGCGCTGGCGGCGCGGGGACCCTTGTTACCCTGACCCACGGGCGGGCAGAGCACCGAGCAACCCGACACCGAGGGAACCGCCGCCGCCACACTGACGAGCGGCCGGGCCCCCGCGACGCGGAGGAGCGGTGGAGCGGAGCAGAGGAGCAGAGGGGAGGGGAGGAGAGCGGAGGAGCGGAGCGGAGGAGCGGGACGCGCAGCGCGGGCGCGACGAGCCCGGCCGGGGCCGCCGGTATTTAGGGCGGACGCTGCCGGAGCCGGGCGAGAGCGGGACAGCGGGGACAGCGGGTGAGTGCTGGCGGCCGGGGCGATGCCGGGGCTCTACCGACGGGGCGGGCTCCCGCCGGCGCTTGGCCCGGCCGGGCGGGGGGCGCCCGCGGGGCCCCGGCTGAAGTTGGTTCTCGGGGACAGCGCTGGGGGCTTCGCCACAGCGACCCTGGAGGAAGCCCAAGGACCCACCGGCGGAGAAGGGGGAAGGGGAGGCGGGGGTCGGGAGCTGGAGGCCGGGGCCTGCGGCGGCATCGCCCCGGCATCCCCTGGCATCGCCCCGGCATCCCCTGGCATCACCTCGGCTCTGCGGGCGCCGGTGGATGGGGCGGACAGAGCTCCCTCGGCGGCATCGCCCTGCGGAGCCGCGGAGAGCGGGGACCCCCGCAGCGCCGGACACAGAATTACTGGATGGTTTGGGTGGGAAGGGACCTTTAGAGGTCACCTAGTCCATCCCCCCACCTACGAGATGCATCTTCAACCTAATCAGCTTGCTCAGAGCCCCGTCCAACCTGACCTTGAATGTTTCGAGCCACAACCTCTCTGGGCAGCCTGTAATGACTCTTTATGCCGTGTATCTGGGAGGGAAGCTCACAGGCGATTTAGAGCTTTAAATGCTTGTTGCAGGTCTCTTCCCCCAGGTACACGGTACTATCGTGTAAATGAAGTCACCACTTTAGAAGTGCAATTTTATGTGGATTGCCCTGGGAAAAGCTTTGGGTTACTTTTAGGGTTTTCCCATTATTATCCTACACCATCCTGGTTTGTATTCCACGAGTGACGCAGCTGCCTGATTTCTTCTTCACTCCTGCTTCGGGTTATGATGGTAGCCAAAGGTGACCTCCGATTAGGTGGTAGTGCAAATGCAGGAGTTGCCACTGTAATATTGTACCCTTGGAATCCTCACCTATCCATATGTATGTACCTGCTTGGATGCAAGCCAGGCTTTTCAGGACAAAATGCACTATTTTCTCACATAGAGCCAATGGACCACCTGGCACCTGTTGCATCAGCGATGAATGTGAGCCACTTTTGGGATGGGCTTTGGTCCTGCAGCAAAGAGCAGGACCCAGCCAAGAACAAGGACTGCCAGCATTGCAGTCTGGTATTTCTAGTATACTGCGGGCAGCAATGCATGAAACTTGAACGCGGACTTCAAGGAGAATAATGCTTCCCCAGAGAGACAGTCCCTTTCCCAGTTGTGAGCCTGATGTAAACCCCAGAAAAAGAAACTTCCTTTGCAAAACTGACTGGATAACTGGCTTTAGAGAGGTGGGATTACTTTGCCAGTAATTGTAACTTTCTCCTTGCAGGAACTGCTGCCAATAGAGTGTTAAACAGATTATTCCAGAAAGCAATGGCTGGGATCTGTGAGGTGTCTCAAGGCAAATTTGCTTTTGCTTTTCATATTGTCTTTAAAGTTAAGGCAGCATCATAACAAAGGATTTAGGATGTACATCATAACATGCTTCTCAAAATTAGCAATTATCAAACAAATAGTTGATTTGTTGTTTTCCATGTTGCTTGTAACATTTTCTGGTTTTCCCCAGATCTGGATGATCTCAGAGTAGCATTCTCACCAGTCATCACTCATTCATTTTCTTTTGATGTATCACACTTCTGATGGGCTGGGAATCAAGCACGTGCAGTGCAAGCATGTGCAAGTAAATGACAGAGAACAAGGAAATTTAAAAAAAAAATCAAACCCGTGGTGTGAACACTGCTGGTTTGTAGCTTACTTAGAAATCTGGGAAATGTATTTCTTGAGTTGAGACATGTCAAAATGCAGGAAGATGTGAGGGGCCTGGCTATTTTTGGTGTCTTAACACAGAGTGAGCATGATGGAAGTGTCCTGTCCTCACCTAAATGCAGAACAAAACTTAGTGACAAGTATCACTCACTTCTGGCATGTACACAGCAGGGCAATGCAGTTGTCTTGTAGCCGTTTGCCTGGATAGAACTGTCCTACATAGAGCTCTGAAGGAAACCATCCATATATCAAAAGTTAGCATAAAAATTGACTGTTTTTTCCTCTGTCTTTTGAGTAAAGGTTCCTTTCTGTCCCTTGGTGATGCACTCAGAGACAAGTAAAGGAAGACATCACTCAGTGTGCACACAAGCCATAATCCACCCTCTGTGATCCCCAGAGGAGCAGTGCAGAACTCAGCCAAGATGTTCCTTCCTGCCTGCTCCCAGTCTGCCCATTACTGACCCTATATGAGCACAGAGACATTGTGCAGAAGGAATTTAGATATTTTCCTACCTCTGAGTTCCATGAAGTTGGGATGGCTAGGGGAGTTTATTCTAAACCACAGAAAAAAATAACCAGCATCACGGCCATAAAGACTGTGGTCAGAGCAACAACTGTTCAACTTCTTTGCCAAGGCTGCTAGAGGTGAATAGTCATACAGGGGAGTGCTACTTCATAGTGCCTTACAAATGTTCAGGGACCAAAGGAACAAGCATTGTATATCAGGGAACTCTGTGTCTGCATCCTGGAAAGTGAAGCTGAAGGCAGAGGAGTATACCAAAGATCAGAGTGCAGCAAGAGAGGAGGGTAGAGAACTGTTCGGGAGCACTACTTACAAAGCCAGAGGCATGTGGAAAATGCTTGTGAGGCTGATGCCCTGGTCTGTCAAGAGAACATTCTGGTGTAGTGATCTTACCTGCCACAGTCATGGGGAGTTCATTCCTTGTGTTCATGCTCTGACATGATGGAAGCTGGGGCCCCTGCTGCCCCAATGACACCCACTGATGGTTGTTATAAGCAACTGTGCCGTTCCTCACCACTCCCTTCTTGAAAGTAGTAAAAATTCTCTGTGTTCCTCGTCCCATGTGGAACACCACAGCACCACAATGCTGAGTCTTGAGCTAGTTCCAGACCTGAACTGTAGTGTTTTGCAAAACTTTCACTGTCTTGGTTTTTTGTTCATTTTGAATTGGCTAAGTTTACACCATATTGCAGTCAAAAAGTTCTGGTTTTCACCATTTTACATGGGGTAGGCTTCTCCCATTACCTTTACTTTCCTGGTGCTTCATTGGTTATAGGAAATCACACTCCAAAAAGATTATTTGACCTGTCCTTGTGACTTTCTGAGATGGAGATGTCACAGTGTCCCTAAGCAATACTTTGTTTCACCACTCTTACTATCTCCAAAGTTTTTTCTAACGGCTCAGTCTTCCTTGCTGTGGTTAAGTCCTTCTCCTTTCAGTGATATTAGTCACAGCCAGAGGGAACAGACTATTCCTTCCTGTTCTGCAGGCTTTCATGCATAGAAAGACTGTTGAACATCTCCCTCAGCTGTGTTCTTTCAGCCCAGACATCCTTATTCCCATGCAGTTTATTTCCATACATTTTCTTTCCTGATGATTCCTGCTGCTTTCCTCCGATTTCTTTCTGTGTGGTCTGTATCTTCTTGGGGACAGTGCCCAAAGCTGAATGCAAGGCTGCCATTTGGTTTTGTCCAAAACGAACAGAACAAGATCTGTTCAAGGCCTTATTCCTAGTTCCACACTTGCCAAGGTGTTTGCTATTTTGCCCTGATACAATGTCACTGGCTCTGCTGACAGTGCACATTGGTCTGACACTGTGCAGAGCTTTTGCTGAACTGAGCTGGTTACTCTCCTTCACACAACAGGGGAACCTGAACTACATATCTTGCACTTGTTCTTAAACTCAACTTTAACCTTAATCCTCTTCCCTAGTGTTCTGGGCTGGAACCCCAGCAGTGTCATTCCACTGGATGGAACACACCATCTTCTACTGCATCATCCAAACCATTACTGAAAATACCAACTGCTGGGCCTTCTCGTTCCTATCATGGTAAAATTGCTAGTAGAATTGTAGAATTGCATGGTAGAATATTTTTCATCCTGCTTGTGTCTAGGTAAAATCCCTGTATGTTCCTTCACACACCACCTGCAGCTGGAGGTCATTCTGGCAGAAGTTGTTTCTGGTTTTTTCCTGAATTGTCTTCAGGACAGAGTGTAAGAGGATGCAGAGTGCTTCTTCCAAGAAGTGTAAATCATGTTTCTGCAAAAGCTCATTTATTTACTGGGTGAGGAAGTGCTGCAGGAGAAGCCTTCTGAAGCTCTCTCATCCTCACTGTTGGCAATAGGGGTACACTCTAATTTAGTGTCTATAGTTAGGCAGACCAATTATGATCTGTCATCCCAGCTTGTATTTTTAAGGCGTACCTGTTTATGTAAGTGCAAGCATTAGCACATCAACTAATGCCTTTCAAATCCCTCTGCAGGCAATCCTGTAAGATCCTTTCTGGAAAAAGTACAATTCTTGACTTCTGGACTGGACAAAAAGGTTGGGCAAGGAGTAATGGCCAAAGCATAGAAGTGAAACTTGGTGCATATGGATAGCACTGAAAAAATCTTAGTGGACCACTGTGCTCATGGATAAAGTCTCATGGGAGTGGCTGTGCATACCAAAACTGAATTCAGTAAAGCATCAGTAGAAGAGCCACAGAGCACAGTGAAGTGCTGAACCAAGCAAGGATGATTTGGATGAGACTTGCCAGAACTTTTTCTTCTTTGTAGGTATTTCTAGCATTTATCATTACAGATTCCACCTGATTTTAAAAATTCCAAGGTTTGAGCACTGAGGACTCTGAATGCACTGTCGTTTTCCAGAGCACTCAGTTTGAGCCTTATTCCCATTGCTCCATTGGATGAATGCTTTAACTTAAGAATAAAGGTATTAAAACATCATTAAACACTTGGAAAAGTCCCCAAACCTGAGAACAGTCTAGAGGTACTCTGTGGGAGTTCGTAACAGCAATTCCCCATTCTTTCTAGTACTTCAGGGCAGGTACTTGGGAGACCCCATCTGATCTCCTGTCCCTGCTCAAGCTCTCCTGCTGTCCACCACTGCTTCCAGACTTCAGGCAAGGCTGATAGGCTCAAGTTAGGCTTTTACATGCTGGGGTCACTCCAGATGTCCTTTTCAGAAACTGAAAAGAAATGGGCACCACTAAACAGCTTCTAGAACAGGAGGGGAAAGTAATTTCCATAGATACAGTCTGAGATGAACAGCCACTCTGATGTGCCAGATCAAAGTTTCTGTATCACTTAGCTTAGCCAGATCAGAGTCAGTGTCATTCTGCTTGTTCCAGACCCCACCTTGCAGGCTCTTGGAAACAGCTGGCACTACAATCTCATACCCCACTGTATTTCTTTGGCCCTTAAAATTCCACTGATTACATGACACTGAATAATAATGGGAGAAAAAATGTGAGAAGGAAAAAGTTAATTGGAGATTTTGCATGGTGGACATCTGTCATCAGAGACTTTATGGCTGGGAGCTAAGTGCTCCAGCCCCTGCTCCCTCTAAAGAACTTATTGGTAACCTACTGTAGAGTCTGTTTTTGCAATGTAGTATTTGCCAGAATCACTGCCCATTAAATCTCAGACTTTCTCTTTGATAAGTAATATATAGTTGTAAGGTGTAACAGCAATTGTAACTTGGTAATTAACAATGCATTGGATAGTTAATACATGTTGGCAGTGTATAAATAAAGGTAAGAGAGGAAAAATACTAATAGTTTCTTAAAAGCTGAGCAAAAATAGAAGGTGGGGAGAAGAGAGCGAAGGCATTAAACATTGCTAGTATTTGCTTGCCAATTACTACAGTTGCTTATTTAAAATTAGAAATGTTTTGCATACAGTTTCTCATATACAATATTGTTCTCTATATCAAATGAACAAAACAGGCATGCCTGATTTACTTGGAAATAGTCCCAATGATCCTAGCAGATCAGACATACAGCCATGCTGCATGAGCCGTGCTGGAGTGAACACTCACAGTGTCAGGTATACTTTTCCAGAAATATGAACTCTTCTCTACCAGCTCCCCTCACTGGCAATGAAGAGAGATGCTCAGCCCTAAAGGGCCCAGCTGCTGCTGGGCTTGACCAGAAATTCTGGTGCAAACAGAATTTACATCGACTATACCTTTGATTTTTCAGTGCAATACACTATAGCATTGCCTGGTTTTCTCCCAGGAGCTGAATTCTGTTTTGGCTACGATCTCTGGATGGGCAAATTCCTAGAGCTAATTCTAAATGTATTTCATGTGGTTTGAACAGGGCTTTTGTCTTCAAGTTGGACTCCATACCTACTCTATGATGCATGCTTGAGTCATTTGTCCCAAATATGCAAGAACTTATTCAAAACTTGCTTCCTCTTTTGAGTTCTGCTCTGAAATGGGCCTTCAGAGAGGTTCCTCTTGGCCAGAGTGCCACCTCCTGTCCTGTGGGGGGGCCTTCTGGCCAACTGCTGTTGGCTCTCACTGGAAGCAGCTTCACTGCTGATCACACTTTCAGCATGACAGAATAGACTTGGTCTATTTAGTGGATTCTACATCTAATGGAAAGTGAGAATCAGTTACAAAATGCATTTTCAGTAGTTTGCTGAACTTGAGCTCTGTTCTCAGCCATCCCTTTGCAATTCTCCAGCTTCAAGAGAAGAAAATGAATTCCCTAATTCATCTAACTTTAGTGTGAACTTAAAGGAAATGTGCAACTTATTAAAGGACATTTTAAGTAATTTTGCCTCTTTTTTTTGTTCTATTTAGTGAAAGAGTAAATTCTGTATTTTTATTTCAACACACCTATTTTTGTACACATTATTTATCCTGCTCCAGCCCAGCTCTGCAGGGGTGCATTGAAGCCATCTCCTTGCAGTCCAGCATCCTCAGAAAGTGTGTCAGCTGCACCATGAAATTACAGTCTGCAGGAATTGCCCCACTCTCCAGTAATTGCTGCGCTCCAGAAGGGACAGAAATGTGTCGGGACTTTGTTTACCCTCGGGACTGAGCACCTCTGGCAATCTGGGCAATCTCTGAAGCTCAGTGCCCAGAGCCCATAAGGGCTCCTAAGGAGCTCCTGGTGCCACCCAGCCTTCTCCTGCCTGTCAGTGTACCTGCCTTGGCACACCTGGTGCGCAGTTTTTTCTCATAGAGACCCTCTCCTGCCACCTTGCCCTTGCTCTCTAACTGCAGAGCTGGAACACAAAGCACCTTTTCCTAACAAATACCTGGTTTTAAGTGAGGACCCTGAACTGTGAAGCAGTGCCAGTGTTATCACCAACAGCTAAAGTATTTTCACATTGCGCATGACCTTGCTTCACATTCTAGACCCTGAGCTAAGCTTTCTCCTAAGTTAAATAGCACTGCAATGTCTGGAATTATCTCTCCATTTAAATGCTCTTTCCTGTGATGAAGTGCTGCTTGCTGTGGTTGTATCACCACTGTCACATATCTTCAGTCCAGGGTCACTCTATGCCTTGGTTTCTCATCCTCACTGCATGGGTCTGTTCTTGCCCCATCTTTCCTTGACTGCCAAACCAGCACACCATTTGGTGCAGTAGTGTGGACAATCCACAGGGACAGTAGTGTGGATAAACTACTGGGGACAGCAGCATGGATAAACCAAGGACAGGTGTGCCCTTCTTTGCTCTGTGCTGTTCCTGACTGCTCTTTAGCAAGTCTTGCCTACAACCATCCGACCCAACGCTGGCTTGCTCCAGCTTGGCATTGTATGTCACTCGTGCTGTGCTGTGAAAACCTCACTCTGGTTGGCTGTGACATCACCTTCAATTTACTTCAGGCACTTGGAAGTGAAAAAAATATCCACAGTCCATGGCCAAGAGCATCAGGTGAAGCCCAAGGAAAGATGGACCAAGCACAGTGCTGATGCAGCCAAGGCACGTGGGAGGATTGCTGTGGTATGAAGCGTGGGTCACAAACCTGCCGTGCCCTGCCTGGCAGAGCTGGAGGGCTGTCACAGGCCAATTGCCTCCCAAGCTGTGCACTCAGCTGCCTGCAGGCTGCACTGCTACCACATGCAATGACCCAGCCTGCGAGTGGCACACACGGGAGGCAATAATGCTATATTGTCTTGAGGTGGTAACATCACCAGTATTAAGGAAACTTCCCTGTCTGACCATCCAGGAGCCACTCTGGCAGTCACACTCGCACCACTGAGTGCCACTGAAGCCCCTTCGCAGCTACACCCCCACACTCACAGTCAGACCTGGTTTCCTCACCAGCTCAACACCAGATTTCCCATGGCAGAGTCTTGAAGGAGCTATCATCTACAAGAGCTCAACCTGCAGCTGGCACTGCAGCTGAGCCCTGAGCTACTGGCACTAAATGTATTCCTCAACCACCAGGTTCTGCCCAGTGCTCCTCATGCTCCAGAGACCATGTGCATCCTGCCCAGGCAGCATGTCCCTTTGCTCTCAGAAAACATGCTGGATGGCCACTTCCTACTCCTGGGCTCTGGTGTTTCAGGATATGTGCATTTGTGTTCTGCTTTCCTTAATAGGAAGTAATGTATATGACTTGACTTAATTTAATGACTGCTTATCATTTAATATTATTTTTCTTCAGTATCTGTAGTTTACACAAACTTAATTTCTTTTTCTTTTTAACAGGAAAATAATTTACCTCTATTCATCATTCTTTTGTTAAATAAAAGGTAACTTTGTTGAAATACTAAATTATTTGGAATATGTTAATTGTGTCTAGATGGTAACTCTTTCTGAGTACATGATAAATATCCGACTTGGAGCATTTTTGTAAAACACTGGTTCTTTTCCTTTGGTGATCACATTGGAGGAAAACATCATTTATTTATAAAAATGAATTCAGTAACTCAGTAAATGTTTGGTTTCAGTACGACTTTCTCCCAGTGTCGGGTTGCTTGTTTACTGGTATTTTGAAGATTTATAATTTATTTGAACTCTAGACTAGTTCATTGGACTGCAAATACCATGTTTCACATCAGTTTATTTTTTCCCCACAGTGATTGCAAGCTGGTGGAAGCAATAGGACTACTAATAGGCTCGTTCATGTACAGGTGGGTGGGTGAGGTGCAGTTCACTTTAGTTCACATTGCTAGAATTGTTGTAACAGAGAGAAAAAGCTGATACAATATAGGGGAAAGGCTTGATATCCCTTTTTTCAGTAACTGAAATAAAGGTTGGATTTGGCTTTGGTTTATAGGTAATCCAGTCATTGTCTTTAATAGTGCTAATAAGTCTGTCTGGTGGTTTTGGTTTAGATTTTCTCCTGTGTGGGATGTGCGATCAGCCCAGTATTCAGGTAAGAGATTTCTTAGACTCTAAAAATGAGAGCTCTGAAATGAGCTATTACTGTGTCAGAGAATTAAAGGGATGGTAAAGGTATGGAAAAAAAAAAAAAGATAAAGGAAATTCCTTACAGAGAAACATGATTAACTTCAGCATCCCTATTCACTAAAGGGAAATTGGGGAATATTTACAAGTGGAACCTTTATTTCTGGCCAAAGGGAACAACAACAAAGTTTACTATCAGACAGTGCTCAGCTGGAGAGTTTGATGCAACTCGAAGTGCAATGGTAGCAACAGCAGGGGTCAGCCTCTACTTCAACTCCTTTTGCACCTGCCAACTGCAGGTTGATGATGATGATGGTGCTGCTTCCCAAAGAGATCTAGGCAACTGCTGAGCCGTAACCTGACATCTGTACCTAGAGCCAGTTGGCAGAAATTACAAGAAACTATGTGTTATCATACACATAGTAAATATGGTGATTTGGGTAACAGTCAAAGTTCAGACTTTAGTAAAGTAAGTTATGCTTCACCAATCTGTTAAATTAATTAAGAAAAGCTGATGAGTATATGGAGTGAGCAAAGTCCAACTGATACAATTACTTAGAGTCTCAAGAGAATTTGAGTGATCTGGAAAGTCCATGAATAGTGTGGTGATGACATCTGATGATGAAACAAAGCTCTTCAGAGTATTAAAGACAAGGACTGACTGTGCAGAGTTGCAAAGAACCTTAGTTAAAAAGGGGGAGAAGGAATACAATACTCACAGATGCAACAACTGAGCAGACAGGGAAAAAAAGCTGATATTACCACTCCAGGTATTTGGAATTCTATTAATTGGGACTGCTCTGTGGAAATGTCAGATCAGTGCTATGCAACGATTCAAAAAGCAAAGTACTTCTCAGTAATCATTAGGAAATAAACTGAGAACAGAAAACACCATTATGCTGAAGTATAAATCTGTGGTGTATCCACATCAACAACTGTTTGTGGTTCTGGTCTCTGTCTCCAAAAAAATGTATCAATGTTAGAAAAGCATCAGAAAAAGGCAAAAGGGTTGAGCTGAATGTATGGACCATTGCCAGAGACTAGTGACTGGATTTGATGGACTTCTGTCACTATAAACATTTTTATGTTCAAAAATTCTTATAAATTGAATCTTTGCTCAGTATCACAAAATGGCCACTAGGAAGGGATTTTCCCTTCCTGAAGAAAAAAAAAAATCAAGAAAGTAATAGTCTAGTGTGAAATATGAGACTTTTCTATGTCCCCTTATTGGAAAAGTACACCTCAAAAGAAAAAGCATATCTGGAAATGTTTGACTGACAGAAGGTGGTAAAGTAAGGTATGTAAAAAAAATCAAACACACCAAACTGAAAAGCGTTGATTCTTATATTAGGATTTAGGAGCTTAAGAGAGGCTGTTTGACTTCAAAGTGCTAATGTTTCATGTAGAATATATGCTCCTCTTGCTCCACAGATTCCCAACCAAGTGACTCTCCATTCTGTGTTGGATGGCATGAATCGGTACCAGCGATGACTGAGAGAGGCACGACTCCTCGATGGTTGGGAGGAGGCTGGCCTGGTGATTATCTCCTTGGAGAAGTTGTGTGTTTCTCCTTGTAGCCCTCACAGCACACCTCAAAGCCATTCACAACCCACATTCAGGATATCTTTCAAGAAGGGTTGGGCTAACACAGTGTAAGTGAGATTCTGGTACACATGGGTGAAAGTGAGTGAAAGGCCTGAAGGAAATCTGTCTTGGGATGTTTCCTTCAGGTTCGTGAAGACTTCAGGAAATCCAGTCCTGGTGAATCCAAGGAAAAATATGGAAAGCCTGCAGATTGCATATTGTGCTATAATGTGCACCAATGCACTGGGGCCTGGTACCCAACACCTGACTTTGGCATTTGAAGACTAATTGTTGAAGGTCAACAATTAGTTGAAGGTCACCTGAACAGTCTGGAGAAATAAATGAAAATGGAGATCTGTACTTGAAGAAGTCTTGATTTGCAAATCTGGCAGAAATTATGTTTACAGAAGGAATCCAGAAGTATTGTTTTATATCTTAGGTACTCTACTAATAAAGTGTTCCTTGTAAATACCAAAAACATGACAGGCAGCTATTAGAGAGAAAAAGAAAATACTCTTGAGGGTATCTTTGTCTCAAGCAAAGGGGCATCAACTGCATGCCCAGATGTTTCTTTTCCATCTCTGAGCCTTCAGTATTGATAAATTCAGCTTTGCAGAAGATTAGGTCAGAAAGGAGGTGTGAAAAAAAAAAAGATAATAAAGAATTATTTCGTTTTCTTCAAGATGAAAACCACCTAAATTCCCATCACTTATAGTACTGTTTTCATTGTCGTACACCAGACCCATGTCTGGATGACATTTTGCTTTAACAATGATGTAATTGATGTGATGTGATGGAAAATCTTGTTTAGGAGACTACCTCATCTACTGTGTCAGCTGAAGTTTTCAACAAGTTAATATTTCTTCAGTGTTGGACTGAAGTATGAAAAATTCTATTTTATCCAAAAAAGTGAGCATCTTTCTTCATCATCCCAGAAAGATTACACTGGAAGGTGAAATCAGAGCAGAGGATGACTCACTACAACCATTCAGCACAGTTCTCTCTCCAGAGCTCAGCAAATAAATCATTAAATTTCACTGAAACACCTCTGTCTTGGGATGAAAGGACACTCTTAGGGCTGAAGATTTCACTGTCAATCCTTCTGTCTGTTATAACTTTGGCAACAATCCTTGCAAATGTTTTTGTTGTTATTACAATTCTTCTGACTAGAAAGCTCCACACACCTGCAAATTACCTCATTGGCTCTTTGGCAGTGACTGATCTTTTAGTGTCTGTCCTCGTAATGCCTGTCAGCATTGCTTACACAGTCACCCATACGTGGGCCTTTGGCCAGTTGCTGTGTGATATCTGGTTGTCATCAGACATCACGTGCTGTACAGCCTCCATCCTACACCTCTGTGTTATTGCACTGGACAGATACTGGGCGATCACAGACGCTTTGGAATACACCAAACGCCGGACTGCTGGCCGAGCAGCCCTCATGATTGCCGTGGTCTGGATGATATCTGTTAGTATATCGGTGCCACCATTTTTCTGGAGGCAAGTGAAAGCTCATGAAGAAATTGCGAAGTGTACTGTAAACACAGATCAAATTTCCTACACAATTTATTCTACATGTGGAGCTTTCTACATCCCAACTGTGCTCCTCCTGATATTGTATGGTAGAATTTATGTAGCAGCTCGTACCAGGATTCTGAAGCCACCCTCATTATATGGGAAACGTTTTACTACTGCACATCTGATTACTGGTTCTGCGGGGTCTTCCCTCTGCTCCATTAATGCTAGCCTTCATGAAGGGCATTCCCATTCAGGTGGATCCCCAATATTTATCAGTCATGTTAAAATAAAACTTGCAGATAGTGTGCTGGAAAGGAAAAGAATTTCTGCTGCAAGAGAAAGGAAAGCTACCAAAACTTTAGGCATTATTCTGGGAGCTTTCATTTTCTGCTGGCTGCCTTTTTTTGTCACATCCCTAGTCCTACCAATCTGCCAAGATGCCTGTTGGTTTCATCCCATCCTACTGGACTTTTTTACCTGGTTGGGTTACCTAAACTCATTAATCAATCCAGTCATTTATACAGCTTTTAATGAAGAATTTAAACAGGCTTTCCAAAAACTAATACTTTTCAAAAAGTGTTCATCTTGAGACTCTCTCTTGTGTAACTGACCCTTGTGCAATCTCACAGCCTACCTGAAACTTTCCATGCTTTCATTCCTAAGGACCAGAGTGGTAATTGCCATCCCTGCTGCTACTCTGTTCTGTGCATGTAACTGGGAATTTCTTGCCAATTTGATACTTTCTCTTTGGGATTGTACATGCCATAACAGAATTTGTCCATGCTCTCTGCAGTGATCATGTCTGTATATAAGATCAACGACACATGAAATAAGCTTTGCAACAAGGGAAGGTGTGTGAACCAGGGAGCTGGTCTTGTGTGATGAGGTGACACATTATCCAATTCTACCATCCTTTGTAGCCTAATGGGAGGAAACTGTGTGTGTATTTACAAGACGTTAGTATTTCTGCTGTATATTGTTAACCATTTATGTAGGCTGAGAAAGTTTCTGGAGAGCAGGATCTGATACTTACATTTTCTATGGCATGTATCTTACCCATGTGAAGCTGATAAAACCTGTAACTTTTTCAGAAGGTGTGTGACACAGCCTGACTATAATCAGCAGCAGGGCAGAGAGGCATAGCACATATGTGAGTTATGTGGATATTTCACAAATGCTGCATTTGAAGCTATGCTTTTGGTGAACTGTAGAAAGAAGACAATTTATTTGAATTAATTATTACACATTTTATCATTACTAGAATAGCCAGTGCAGAAATACTACATAATAAATAGCATGAAAATTATTGATCTTATATTTCTGTCATTTAATTGTTTTTGCATGCATAAACTGAAACAGGAGAATATAGTTAGTGCCAGTGTGGAATGACTAGGACCTCATAAAATAGCTAGAAGGTTCACTCCTTGGTGACAAGATATGGGAAGGCAGAGAGGGGAGAATGAAGTGACATACCAAGGAAGTTGGCTTTTCTTAGTAGAAAGGCCAACTTTGTGGCCTCCTCTGGACTTGCTCCAGCAGTTCCATGTCCTTTTTCTGTTGGGGATGTCAGAACTGTGTGCAGCACTCAAGGTGGGGTCTCACAAGAGCAGAGTAGAGGGGGAGAACCCCCTCCTTTGACCTGCTGGCCATGGACATTCTGATGCAGCCCCTATTGGTTTCTGGGCTGGGAGCACTGACTGCCAGCTCATGGTGAGCTTTTCATCAACCACCACCCCCAAGTTTTTCTCTGCAGGGCTGCTTGATCACTTCTCCACCCAATCTATAGGTGTGAGTGAGATTGCTGCAACCCAGGTGTAGGACCTTGTACTTTGCTTTGTTGAACTTCATGAGGTTTGCATTGGCCCTACCTCTCCAGCCTGTCCAGGTCCCTCTGGATGGATGGCATCCCTTCCCTCCGGTGTGTTGACTGCACAACACAGCTCAGTGTCATCAGCAAATTCACTGAGGGTGCCGTTCGATCCAACTGTCCATGTTGCCAACAAAAATACTGAACAGTATCATCCCCCGTACAGACCTCTGAGGGACCTCACTCACCACTGGTCTCCACGTGGACAATGGGCCAGTGACCAAAACTCTTTACCTGTGGCCATCCAGCCAGTTCTTTATCCACAGAGTGGTCTACCCATCAAATCCATGTCTCTCCAATTTGGAGACAAGGATGCCATGCAAGACAATGCCAAATGCTTTGCCTAAGTCCAGTTAGATGGTGTCAGTTGCTCTGCCCATATACACCAATGCTGTAGCCCCATGATAGAAGGTCACAATATTTGTCAGACATGATTTCCCCTTTGTTAAGGCGTGTTGGCTGCTACCAATAACATCTTTGTTTTCCACATGCTTTAGCATAGTTTCTAGCAGAATCTGCTTCATGATCTTGCCTGGCACAGAGATGAGACTGACTGTTCTGTAGTTCCTGGAGTCTTCTGCTTTCCCCTTTTTAACAATGGGGGTTATATTTCCCTTTTTCCAGTCACCAGGGACTTCATCTGACTGCCATGAAACCTGAAACCTTTTCACCCACCATCCTTCCTGTAACTCCTAGATCATAAGCTGCTTGACTTTCCCCGGCTCTGTGATGGTTCCTAGCTTGAAATTGTTCCCCTATTTTTTTGTTGTAGTTTAGGAATGGTATTCTCCAATTTAGTACTCCTGCTAAAATCACGTGACACTTCCCGTCCTTGCTTCCAATTGGAGGCACAAAAGGCAAAGATTACAGGTTGAAATAAGAACAATTTACTAGAAACAACAAGGAGATAAGAAAATGAACAAAAGCTTCTGACAATAAATAATACCAGACCATTCCATTCACTGTGTTTACTCAACCAGAAGGAACTTCTTCTGCCTGAAAGAGAGTCCCTTTCCCCCCACCCCCAGCAATGATGTGAGGTGGTGGTGAATAACATCTGGGCCCTAACCACACCCCTCCCAGCTACTGCAAAAAAGAATCCTGGCCTGGCCAAAACCAGGACATTGTCTACTCCTTGTTCTATACTATCTATATCATGCTCAGATCCGACACCTTCTAACGATAGATAGATAGATAGATAGATAGATAGATAGATAGACAGATAGATAGACAGATAGACAAGCACAGGTATCATTTCCATAGTCAAAAGCCATCCCTCCAAGGTGTCTGTTGATTTCATTTAGTTCATGGCTGTAAGTTCTATCCATCCTAGATGTCTTCCAGGGCAGGAGGGCTGGTCTGCTGTTGCATGGTTGCTGCATCAGGAATTCATGACTGGTGTATCTGGAACACTCCATACTCATTGTTCATGGTAGTTATGGCACACAGTGGCAGTGTCACTGAGCAAACAATATTATATAATTCAACATTACAGACTGTTCTCACCCAAAATTCAAATCCCCTCGAGACCCACATCGTGTTTCCCTGTCTCTCTCCATTACACACCAAGTGCATCCAGGTCATTGAGCAAAAACAGTCCCATGGGTGGGTTTGCCTTTGCTTGAGGCAGGACTAATCCAAACTGTCTTCCATAACACATTTCTCATATGCACCACAGGGATTTTATCCCATTCTACACTGTGTAGAGGTTTTGTTTGGGCAGGGCCAGCTCAACTGGTAGCGCCTCTGGTGTTAACTAACCAGGTGGCCTTCACTAAATGTAGATCCCAATGTTTTCAGGTCCCGCCACCCGTTGCTTTCAATGTGGTTTTTAACAGTCCATTGTACTGTTCAATTTTCCCAGAGGCTGGTGCATGATAGGGAATATGATACACCCACTCAATCCTGTGCTCTCTGGCCCAGGTGTCTATGAGGCTGCTTTTGAAATGAGTCCCCTTGTCTAACTCAATTCTTTCTGG
>VZRV01008644.1:0-136202 GCA_013398115.1 Falcunculus frontatus
GCAGACCCGAGCGACGCGCTACAATTTCTCATGCACAGCTTGCTGCTGATCTTCTGGGGTTTTTTTCTCTACCCTTTATAGCTGAAGAGAGAAAGCTTTGCTTGAACTTCTTTGGCTGTTTGGCAAAAAATTTGCTTTCCTGCTAATTTCATGCTATACATAATACATCTTTAGAACATTCATTTTCATCAAAACAGTCTAGATATTTCCATGTGGTGAAACCATCCATCCACCTTTGCTATGACATTGTGCAGTGTTCTGTTTCCCTGAGTCATTTGCACTGGATTTCTTCCTTATAGGAGCAACAATAGGCTGGATTTGCCTTGCTTTTTGGCATATGCAATTTTAAATCATTCAATATTTACTCCCTGCTTGGTTGTGACTCACTTGACATCTGAATCCTCATGACTGAAGCCTAGATCAACCACCTGTATTCTGCATGGGCGATGTAATTCTGATATCATGAACATAAGATCGTGCTGTAATGATGTTTTTAACAACACTGTAGATCTTGGACTGTGCCTGCAGCTGCACCATCTTGTGCTTGCAAACTTGGTTGCCAGCTGGCCCTCAGCAAAAGGTTAGAAATGAGATACCAGCTCCCTCTAGATGAAGCCTCCCTAATAGGATGAGTTGATCATTTTGTGCAATGAGCTTGGTGGTACTCTTGAGATGCAATAATCTTTGATCTCGGCATGTATTGTACCTCATGACTAGGCACTAGAAATTATCATTCAAGACAGCAATTTGCAATACTATCAGCTAGTTGGAAACAAATTAGGGGTCCCTGACTCATGCAGTGAAGAACGCATTCGCTCCTAGCTCTCAGCATTTGTGTTCTCCTTAACCAACTATCCCTAAACCAACTCCTGTTTTCTCCAGTCTAACTTTCCAGATAGGAAAATTTGCTTCTGGGTAAATTAACTGATCATGTTTTTCCTTTCCCAGCTTGAAGGTATTTTACTCATTTGAGGAAGGAAAGACCCCACTTTTGAGATGTTTTCATGCTAAAGCACTTTTAGCCTCTGGAGCTACATATGAGGTGTACCAGAGTCATAGCCGAAGGCTCAAACAAATACTACAAAGAGAAAGCAGAGTGGGAACTAGTTTCCAAGCAGGAAGACCTTTTAAATCAGACTATAATTAGTTTTCTCCGTACCCACTGAGACTAGGACAAGAAATAAAGAATTTAATTTATGGATATGACAGTTTAAATAAGATAATTTTTGAATATCTATTTCTAAAATATTATTTTTGTGACACTTGAAGTGTATTTGAACTGCTGTGCTGAACCTTTTTCTGCAGTAGCTCATGGGAAGACTAAGAACTGACTGACACACGTAACACTGAGCCAGTTGATTCAGACGAGATCTTCCTTGAAGCTGCTGTGTAGGGCAGGGATGATGCCTTACCTAGTGGAAATAAAAGTCTACATGAGTCAACAAAGACCGATTGTAAGAAAATCATTGTGGAACTAGCCCACAGATGGAGAAGGTGCTGCAGAGTGAGCAGGCAGGAAGCATCCTTGGACAGCGTGCTCAGCAGTGCTTGTGACTCAACGAAGGTACGGTGATACAAAAGCACGTGGATTCAGTGAAAATATTCTTTATGCTGAAATTGCACAGGTAGTCAGCTTTGAGTGCCTCTGGCAGGCTGGATCAATGCTGAAATAAAGAGTTTAGGTGTTTATATTCTGCTTACGTGGCTGAGATGGGTATTGTTTGCCCCAAATAGCTGGTTTTTTTTTTTCTGCAACACACAATTTATTAAACATTTTCAAAACAATAGCTGCATTTCAGTTCTGAGCAGGCCAAAGAAAGAGCTTCTTTGTCAAAAATCTTACAGGCTCAAAAAAGGTCAAGATAAAAATGTTTTTCTCATTAAGGCATGCTTTTTGGCACCTTTAGCCTGGAATTTTGTATTTTATTCAAATGGAGCTCTGGGAAGTAAAACAAAAAATGTATTTTTGCTTTCAAATTGACAAAAAAAATATTTAGACTATAAAATATATGTGATGAGAAGCATTGCTGATGCTTCTTATCTAAATCTGCAAGCACATTAGCAGTGTTTGCATTTACCCTCAGAACTACACCCACCGATTTATTCTGCTTGGAAACCACCACTTAAATTAGACAGTGCTTTAAAATCAAGTTATGTCCACCCAGTATAAAATCACTAATCTGTTAACATGATAATTTCTATGCCCTCCTGGAGCAGTGACAATTAATAAACTGATTTCAATCTCAGACTAATTTTCAGTAAATACAACATGAGTGACATTAGTGTCTAATTTGTAAAAGCTCATACTAAGTGAAGGAAAAGCTCAAGTCTTTATTGTAGCTATGAATTATATATTGGAGTTGAAAATGCCATTTGGTGTTAGTTTGGAAGATATAAGAACCAAGATCATGTTTGAACTGACTTACTTGAACATTGCCACATTTCCCAGTAAATCTGAAAAGGACAGAATCCATCCAAGAGGAGACAAGACTATCTTGGCTTTGCAAGTAGAATATTAAACAACACAGCTGCAATCCTCCAAACAAAGGTATTCGAATCATTTGAAAGCTTTTAAGAATAAAGACAAGGACTTGTCTGTGAAGGATATATCAATTGCCTAATAAAAAGAAAGTTAGTGGCAGATTGGAAGAAAGTTAACTTCTCATCCGAAAAAAACTTGACCTGATTAGAAACTACTTTGTTATTATACAGATCCTGCTTTCTGAGTACATTTGACCTTGGTATTGGAGTAACACTCACGTGGATGATACTATGTCAGCTGGGACCCACTCACAACACCCAGGCCCATAACATTTGTTTCTTTATTTCTCTACTTGTAATTGTGTCTTCAGATATAACTCCCCAGTATCTGGGGCTACTGATCCCAGCTATTAGAATAGCAATCCTTAGTTTTGGAGTCACTAAGCATTAACATACTCACAGAGGAATTAAAAGCTTATTTCTGTTAATGCCCGAATGGAAGCAGACAGGATCTTTGGGGATCCAAGCGTCCTCTAGTTAAGGCATTCATTCCTCGTTTGCAGAAGGATGTATAACATAAGCCTCTAATTGCATTCTGTAGGGAAATCAATAAGAGAGACAACAATTCTTCCAGAATGCTGAATGCTTTGTTTTCTAGATATTCTCATGATTTCTGTTAGTATTCCTATTAGATGTAGGATAACTTGTGCAGTGTAAATATACATGACAGCAATTGATTGGAATAATTTATACCAAAATCTTTAAGTGGATTTTAATATAGATATATAAGCCCTAAATTTTGAATTGTATTACTAGGATTTGACAGCAAATTACACCACTAGGGATTGGTCTTTTGCTGTGTTAGGTTGTTAAGCAAAAATTAAAACATTTCATGTTTCGTGCTTCCTGGTTCAATATTCCCTTTTGGAAGGCAAAAGCGGATTGGCAAGCTCAGCAAAAGACAAAGCTGTGTTTGCTGCAAAAACTGTGCTAAGGCTCTGCAGTCTTTTTAAGCCCTTAAAAAGATAATTTCTCCCTTTTATTCCTCAAGGAAAGTAAATTATTACAAGTGGGTAAGCAGTACAACAGGATGTGACATACGTGTGTTGAGCAGAGGAGAATAAGTTTTTGCTCTTTAATGTATTAGTGCTATTATTTTGTTCTTTTATGTATTAGTGCTATTAGTGTATTAAATCTGCTCTTTAATGTATTAGTGACAGACATCGTCAGTAGACTTACAATTGACCAAAAGATGAAGAGCTCTGTGGAAGGAAACATGGGGCATTACAGATAATGCAGTTGGACAGGAGAGTTAAATTAAGTTGTCAGAATCTGCAGCATTAACATAAATTTATGCTTTTTTTTTTTAAACTAAATTCAGAATATGTCTGAGCAAGCTGTCTGGGCTCTAAACTTTTACTTGCAAAACAATGGAATTTCAGTATCCACAGACATAAGTATTCTTTTGAAGTCTGCTTTTAAAACTTTACCTCCTGACTGCCCTGTGGTTATCCCTGTTAATACGTCTAGTGTTTGACACGGCTACAAATAGTACCCAGCCATGGCTCTCTGAGAGCTTTGTACAAAACACTGAATACTTGATGGGTTGATACCACAGTGACTCTCCGAAGCACCATTTCTATCCCACTTTTTCCAGTTGAGGAGACTGAGCTGAAAGAACTTGCCCTGGCTTGTAGAAGATCCAGGATTTAGATCCCAGCTTTATTGTGGAGTATAATGTACAAGATAATCTTGAGCCATTAAATATCAGAGAAATGAGTTATTGCTGATATATGAGATTCAGACATGAAAAATGTTCTTTGGAGACTTTTTACAGGAACTGTAGAAAGTTACTCTGCTGCACAAATTGCAAGCAAAATAATTTCATTTCGTTTCATGAAATATTTGTGAGGGTTTTGTGTGTGTAGCCAGTTTAGAGTGAAGTGGATTTCTCTCCTGCTGCATCTTTGTTCTCAAAACAAAATAGGAAGGCAAATTTGTAGCAAAAATACTGGCAATACAATTGTCAATTCCTGTTATATATCAGACCAAATTCTTTTCAGCCTTTTGAAAAGCAGTCACTTAGGATATGTTTCAAAAATGTGGAACATTATGTAAACATATTGGAGCTTGCTTTGATTCTCACATTGTTGTCTCATAGGTCTCCTTAACAAATGGATGGTCTCAAAATTCTGTAATGTAGGTCAGCCTGAAGAGTGCCAGATTACTCAGGTGCTTCCATCTGGTCCCCGTGGCATGTTTGACATGTGCAGGCATTCCTCCAACCTCATCATCTTCACTGTTCACTGGTAACACATGACAAAGCTGCCAAAGTTCAGCATCAGAGGATACAGTGGTGACTGTCAATTTAACACAAGGTTGTGAATGCAAACAGCAGTGTGCATAAGTAAACATGCACCAAAATTTCACAGGCAAACTTTGCATGCCCCTAATTAAAGGTTATTGTTCTCAAAAGATGGATGGTTGTCAAAAATAAGTTTCAAGCTGACTATAAAAGGGTTCCCAATCATTGAGTGGTTCAGTCAGTCATTTAGAAAAGTGCTATACATGATGGTTTTCATTCTGGTCTTATGATACATCAGAATAGACCAAATTTTCAGAATTGCTTCTGATGACAATTTCAGCAGTGTATATCTGAAACAAGGTTAATTGTACTCAGCATTGGTGCTGTAGGGCACAACCATGAAATTGAGATAAGCTCCATTTAGCAAACAAATACATTTTGTTATACCCTTTTTCCCCTTAAAGGAAAAAAGTGATGTAAGTCAGAGGCTGTATGGTTTTGTCCACTTTGCAAAGTTCCGTCTTATCTCTGGATTGGCAGGTGTATGACTGAATACAAAGCAGAATAATTTACTGGTGCTGATTTATCAGTGTTGCATTTACATCAGAGAAAAATCTCCCGCCACTGGAGTTTGCAGTCAGAAGTTACAAATGAAACTGCTGAAATTCTTGTCTTACACTAGAAACCAGACACTTAGCTTCCCTCTTCCTTTTCCTCTGCAATCTGGAACCAAGTCTGGTACTACTTTGCCTCTGAATTCAGGAGGAAATACAGAAAAGTGACAGTTGCTGCCTCGTTACATCCCCGTTTTAAAACTGACTTCTTTCTCTGTTTACTTTTTGTGTGCATTGCTAGCCAACAGAATTTAGCATAATTCTTCCACTAACACAATCCTTCCCTCAGCACAGGTCAGCTTCAAACGAACCATCCACAGATTAAACAAACACAGTGCAGTCAGTTGGAAGCTGGTAATTCACAATACTTTGAGGAGGCTGAGGGGAGACCTTATCACTCTCTACAACTGCTTGACAGGAGGTTGTAGCCAGGTGGTGACTCTTCTTCCAGGTAACAAGAGATAGGATGAGAAGAAATGCTCTTAGGCTGAGTCAGGAGGGGTTTAAATTGGATATTAGGAAAAGTTTTGTCATGGAAAGCATTTAAACTGGCTGTCTAGGTAAGTGGAGGAGTCACCAACTCTGGAAGTGTTCAAAAACTGTGTGGCCGTGGCACTTAAGGACATGGTTTAGTGGTGAATATGGTGGTAGTGCTTAAGTTGATGTTTGGACTTGATGACCTGGATACAGACCTTTCCCAACCCAAATGATTCTAGAATTTGCTGATTCCCATTAGTAAAAAAGTTTAGACTCCAAACATCCACTTTTCCTCAATTTTTATTTTTTTTAAACTTATGGTTCTTTTTGTTTTCCATTTTTCAAGCTACCTCTTTGGGTATGTCGCTTAAAATTGGATACAATTTCATTGCTGATTCTCTTCCAATTCTTATGTAGATGTTTCCTGAAGACCAAGCATACCCCATTAACTTTTTCTTACCTTGTGGCTCAATATCACCTCCGATAGCTCTTTTCTTATCAAGAAACAGCCCAAGTTTTTATCTCCATTTTTGTATGCATCTCTGGGATTTCTGTTTCTTGAACAAATGCTTGTCATAATTGGATAGTTCAGATTTTAAAACATTTTCTCAGGTTATCAGATTTACATTAAACAAAACCTCCATCTCCCACATGCTCACAGCAGCCCTATTTAAGAAGACGATCAAGAGTATAAGCACATCTGTATTTCATTATTCAGGTCCTTAACAGAAACATTAACCTGAAGTGGGTGCAAATATCCATCAAATGGGACAGAAAAAAAAAGGCTTGGCCTTGTTTTTTTGCTGAACCTGCTTATTTCTTTAATTGTTTACCAAACAGTAATGAGCCCTAAAACTCGCTGACCTCTCTGTTTTGTCACTGAGGACTCCTCATGTGTCTGGACCTACCGGGTGTGTTTTCTCTCAAATGACCTAGATTCAGCCAATGCACCTGTCAACAAATGCAGGTACCTTTAGAGACTGCTGCTTTTACTTCCACCCTGCAGAGCACCTCCTACCTCAGCTGTGTTTGTATCTGCCCCAGTTGGCCTCTGGAAACTTGTGGCCACTCTCCACAAACCTCCTCTGTTTGCATTTTTAGATCGAACTGGCTTGGGCAATAATGGAGAATTCCTGGGAGATTTTAACCACTTTTGGCACGATCCCCTAAAATAGGTCTGTTCAAAAACTGGAGAACAAATTTTGCTGCCCAGAAATGTCATTTAGCAAATTCAGAAAGGATACTTTAGCAAGTGAAAAGCTTCATATGAGTGTATCGGTTTTGATTAAATTCTGTATGAAAGACAATAGAAGGGATTCTTTCCAACTCATTTCATCCTTTGGCAAAATATCTATTCCCTATTTTATTCCTTCAAGTTATCATTTTAACTTCCACTTTCTGTTGTTTTGGCTTATTGAAACAAAGTTTTTTTGCTGGTTGTGAATCACTCTTTCTCTGTGTGTTTTAATTTTAAACTTATTGCAAATATCTTTTTTTTTTCTTCTCAAATTAAAAACAAATACCATTTAAAGTTTTAAAATTTCCAATGGGATACAAATTTCTGCTTCCAAGCCCTTTTACTGCAGCCACTGATGAGTTCCATATTTCCCTTTTTTATTCCCCAAACACTCCAGGAGTCACAGTTTCCTCTCCATGAGTAAAACTTTATCAGCAAGAACATCTCAGATTGTCAGCAGAGGAGATAAAGTTCCTGAGATAAAAAGCCATTCCTTTACTGACACATCTTGGACTGAAAATGGAGGAATAATACAATTTGCAGATATGGCATTGCCTTGTAGAGATACTGGAGTAATATCACCACTGATATTTTACTGGGATAGATAACAAGGTTCAACGAAGCCTCAGTTGCTGTGGAGGCCGTAGATGTGGTTGTATTTTGACTCTGTGATAACAGGAAAAATAGACAGGACCTTTTAGAAGTAACCCTACTGCATCATCACCATGGTTTCACGTTCAGGAAAAAAAAAAAAGTTTTTTACTCATTCTTTGTTAATAATAATTCTCTGCTCAGCCCAGTGACGTCTAATTAAAGAGGAGTAACAATAGTGATTACAAAATAACTGCTTTAAAAGTCCCTCTCCCCTTTTAAATTTTTTTTTGTCCTACTTATTGTGTTATAACTACAGTGCTGTTGATGAAGGTGGGAATTCATCTCCCCTTTTTCCCACAGCTTTACATGCCTGCCGTGTGGATGCCCAAGGTAATAAAAGAAAAAACACAGAGAAAATCAGGTATTTTAACCAAATTACCACAGGCATATGAAAGTGTCCATTTCTTTTCTGGCTATATAGGGGATGCCAAAACTCCAGCCCAGTTGAAAAAAACTCCTGAAGTTGTAAAAATTTAGAGACAGGAATTCCACCCTCAATACCAGGAAAATGAGTGATAGCTGATGAAAACACCAAGTCTGACACATAACTCTGAACCATTTCTCACCTTGTATGACACACAAACCACAGCCAGATCCCATAACTCAGCACAGGCCTGGAACAACCTTGTCCCCCAGGTCCCTGCAGATGACATCCAGTGATGGATGTCCCATTGCTGCACGTGTGAGTTATGTCTTCCTGCCCAGCCCTGGGGATGTATTTGGAACAGCAGAGCTCTGCTACCAGCTGAGTGGGAGTCCTTCCCTTCTGTGTGGGCAAGGAGAAGACTGAGATGTTGTAGTGATAAATAATAGCCAGCTCTGAAATGGATGGAGGTCAAAGCTGTGATTTTGGAATAAAAGGAAAGCTGCATGACAGGGGATGTGGTTTACTGGTAATTATGGTGTCTGTGCAGGGTGGAGAATGCCCTGAGAGTAGAAAACTGTTTTGAAACCCCTATGCCAAGCACCTTTGATATCTGAAAGAAGAAACACATTAAAACTAAAAGAGTACCTCAAATTTATCTTAACATTGGCTAGTTTTACTTTGAAATAAGAATTGTTATGAAGATTGCTACGAATACTTCGCTGAACTAGTGCCTGAGGCCAATGATTCCTGTCTTAGTTTCTGCTAGAGAGAGAGTCTTTGCTTGAATTTATGCTGGTATTTTTATTTAGTCTGTCATGCTCTTACTGTAGGGAACAATAAAAACATCTTTATTGTTTTAAAATTTTAATTGTCTTTGAAATAGCTGGTGATATTGTCATCCAAATGCAGGCACTTCTGTTTCTCTGAGGTTTTTATGGGAACAGTAATCAGAGATAAAGCTATTAAACTGCCAGCCGGGGACCACTCAATGGCATATTTGTGAGTAAGTATGATTATGAATGTTACAAATAATTCCTTCTGAATTATTTGTCAGATTTGTGCTGCTGTGCAATGTATAGAGGGAAGGACACTGCATGCAGCTGTCTGTTACCATAAATTAATTTAGCACTGCACTTAAAAGAAACATTGACCTGACAATGCTGGGAGCAGAGTCCTTAATTCATGGCCTTTCTCTGCACAGTTGCTCATGCTGTAGCTTTGATGGAAAGTGTTGTGTAGTGATTTCTTCAAAGGTGAAGGTAGCACACTAAGGAGTGAACTTGCAGGTGTTTGCGCTTCCTTTGGCGCTGCAAACTGAATACCGAAACGTGGTGGTTTGGTGGGCAGCATCTGGATTCTCTGGAGAGAGGCAGAAATATTCCTGGGAGGATAGCTATGACATGGGTATTGGGTTAAATTAGATAGACTTCAGTCCTAATCTTGGAAAGTTTTTATGGGTCTACATTAGGGCAGCTGAGAGGTTGAGCCAAAGACTGTGACCATATAACATGGACAATGACATACCGACTGACGTGAGAGTGAAAATCCTTATGGTTACTGAGAGGAATTATATGGCGTGGGTCACAAAATCCACGTCATTTCATATAATTTATGTTGAAGCCTGAGGCAAAACACCTGATACGAATCACTTTTTAAATATTTTTACTCTCCCTTTCTCAAGAAAATTTCAAATTTTCCAGAGGGTCTACTAAATCTCCCATTTTTCCTTCCCATCCCTCCTTTGTCTGGCAGCAGCACAACGTTGCTGAAATACCCCTCTGGGCAGCACCTGGGGCTTTGGTATTTCAAAGACAGCCAGAAAAGTCTTGGCCCAGAGCTTAGCCAACCTCAGGGATGAGCTGGAAAACTTCTGTAGGTACCAGAAACCAATGGAAAGAAGGGGAGGAGGGGAAAAGGAGGTCCGGCAACAGCAGGAGATGGAAAAGTGAAGAGCAACAGCTCCAAGTGCACAGATGAGCCACTGCCAGAGCTGTCTCTGGCCAGGTGAAGAGGTGGGAGTAGGTGATGTGCCAGGACCTTCCTCCTGGGCAGTCTGCCTCCCGCTTCCATGCTCCCTGCCATGTCCATCTGACTCCCACCACAGGGTTACATGAATTTCTGCATTGGGTACCTATGGCCAGAAATGATGGTACATGAATTATCGCTCCGGGTCGCCTTCGGTTCATTTTGTTGTGTTAATGAGTTCCTGAAAGATCCCTTCATATTACCATATTTTACTATATTTAGAGGTTTTGAGCTGCCCAGCTATTTGAAGAGATTGAATGGTCTCCTAATTCCTTGGAAACAGTCTCACCACTTGTCAAAAGAAATCTTGCTTCAAACAGCTTTGTGCTGGAATCATTCCATTAAAAAAAAAAAAAAAAAAAAGGAGGCTACTGAGGTCTTTCTCTTGGGAGGCAGGAATTGTAGATTTGAGCCTTTTTAGCTTTGGAGGCAGGAAATGAACTTAGACGACACACATCCTGAGAGTTATTGAAAGTCATCTGATGGCTATGACTCCTCCTTGAGCAGTTTAATGATTCTCTTGACTGTTTTTATTATAAACCTCAAAAAATGAGAAAAAAAACCCCAAACAAATAAAGAAGAGCAGATTTATTTGAGGCTAATAAAACTTTTTTTCACAGTCAAAAGAAAACAGTCTCAATTTTGGGCAGGAAAAACTGAAGTGGAGTTTGACCCCTATTGACAAATGATCAAGACATGTTTCCTAATTTTGCATTCTCTTGATTGATGTTATCTCTGGTGGTATTTCAGATGTCTTTTAATTTTGAACTTTAAGGATATAAAATTCTACTTTTCTCTCTACAGACATTTCCTCCTACTCCTTATTTAATCTTAAGTGCTACTTTTATTTTTCTATCTACACCCACACTCAAGAATAATTCCCTTATCTGCAAATGTGGTGGGTTTTTTTAAAATTTTCTTTCCACTCAGCTGAAACTTTCAATAAAGAAAGGCAGCATAACTTGTATCTTTAGTACTAAATTAGTTCCATTGTCTTGAACGATTCTCTGGTGAAAAATGTGATGATAAAGATTTAGTTCTCTCCTTCACACATTTTCACAGTGTCTTCAATGTTGCTCATTCCATAAATGCGAAGTAACAGAAGTTCAGCATCCCTGCTCCATATGCTTAGACTTCTGCCTCTGAAATGCAGCTGAGAATATATTCTTAATCTCCAGTGAGCATCTGTGGTTCTGCAAAGACTTGTTTGCACTTATTTCACTTCATGCTTCTCCAATAGTCCAGTTAATTCTGGCAGAGTCTTTGCAGGACTTGGACCCATGAAACTGATTTCTTGGAGAGCTGTTTAGAGGGTGGTTTTATGATATCCAGTAATAACTTTACCACTAAGAATAGGACTCATGTGAACTAGGTGCTGTTCAAACTCAAGGTGACCCCTGCCTGATTCCCAGCATTTACATCTAATCAGAGATTAAATATAGCAAATGTGGAAAATAGCAAAGAGGAGGAGGGATGAAAGCGTGAAAGCCTTGCAGAGATCTAGTATTGCATGGAAGTCTGAATCACCAAGGTATTTCTTAAAGATGGGTTTTTAAAGGGCAGTTAATTATGAATCCAGTTTCCATTTAGTCCCTATTTTTTTCTGTGAGTTTATTCTATTTATTTTTCCCACTTTCATGCCAATAATCCCTAATTATCCATTAGCAAAGAGTCTTTACAGAAATAAGTGTTCAAAAGACACACTTTATGTACAGAAGACTTGATGACTTCTCCTACATTCTAGCACATAAATGACAAAGTCTCATTGAAAACTCTTCTGAATAGACCTAGATAAAAAATATTCGTAAAAGCACTTCTGCACTTTCCAGATGACTGCAGAAACATACAACAAACAGAAAAATATTACAGATCTTCAATTCTTCATATTCCTTCTACAAATTCCAACAGCTGCCAAAAAGCAAGAGACAAGATAATGACAGAGAAATCAAAATGCAAATGTTTAATAATGAACATACTGTGTGTGGAGTACGTGCTACTTCAGGAGGAAAATTAATTCTTTCTTAAAAATTTTCACTTACACTAATACATATATTCCTATACATGTCTATGACTACCTCCTAAGAAGTTTGAATTTTTTGTTTTCAGAGTTTTGAAACTGTCTTGCAGAGCCTAATATAGGTTATTCACCCCAAGGTTTTTTCCCTCTTACTGTAGGGAACAATAAAAACATCTTTATTGTTTTAAAATTTTAATTGTCTTTGAAATAGCTGGTGATATTGTCATCCCTATTGTCAATCCCTATTGTCATCCCTAAAGTCAAAGAAAGCCCATAGCTAAAACAACCATATATATTAAAAAAAAAATTTATTGTCTGCTCTTGTTCTGGATAGAAAATTGACTCAAACAAAGTAAATTTACAGATCTCCTAACACAGAAGGTCCTTGTAATGAATTTTGGCTCAATGCACGACACTAACTTTGCTAAACTTTCCCCATTATGACTGTTAAAATTTGTCATTTATTTAAAGTGGATAGAATCAAACAAAATCCTAATTAGCAGAAAAGTCTAAACAAGACAGAATGCAGTAGATCTCACTTATTTTTACAGAAATGGATTGCCTCGATTAACTCAGAAATTGCCCTACAAATGTATAGTAACAGCTGTTCTGTATTGTAGCTGTACTAAGAACACAAAAGAACAAGTGTAGGGAGATTTAACAGGTTTTATTAAGCAGCCTGATGCTGATATAAAAAGCTTTCTGTCACAAGTACTTTCATGGTAACTGACAAAAAGTAACAAGCTCAATGCTAACCAAAAGTTAGAAACGACTTCTCATATTTTAATTTAACTATACTAATACACTAGATGACAAGAGAGGAAAAGGGAGAAATTATCACTTTTGGAGCTGGCAGATAAGGAGGTGACAGGCTCAGTTGTGGGGGAACAGCAAGGAGAGAAGTCATTTTGCACAGGAAGCACAGAGTGATCAAACAGGACAGACTGAGAGCAATACCACAGTGGTTTATAATACTAGTGCGTTCTGAGTTTTTTAAAAAAAACCCCAATCTTCCAGTCCAAGTTATACTGATCTGGACATCGATTATAAGTTTCAACAAACTTTGTAGAATGCATGCCAGTTTCTCTATTTCATTAACATGGCAGTATTTCAGTCGACTGTTTTAAGTTGATTGTGAATTTTGGTAAGTTAATTTTGATACAGAAGGATTTTAAAATGGTGTTGACATTGTAATTATATTTCTGATAGAAATTAAGACTTTTATTCAGACCTGGGATGGGGCAAACCTGGTTGTGTGTATGAACTAGGGAATGAGAGGCTGGAGAGCACCACCAGAGAAAGGGACCTGGGGGTCCTGGTTGACAGAAAGTTGAACATGAGCCAGCAGTGCTCTGGCAGCCAGGAGGGACATCCCTGTCTTGGGGACATCAGGTACAGCATCACCAGCAGGGCCAGGGAGGGATTGTCCCGCTCTGCTCTGCACTGGGGAGGCCTCATCTTGAATATTGTGCGCAGTTTGGCGTGCCACAATATCAGAAAGACATTAAGCTATTAGAGAGCATCCAAAGGAGAGCAACAAAGTGGTGAAGGGCCTTGAGGGGAAGCTGTGTGAGAGGAATGCTGAGGGCACTTGGTCCGTTCAGCCTGGAGAAGAGGAGACTGAAGAGAGACCTCATTGCAGTTACAACTTCCTCCTGAGGGTACTCTTCGGTGGACTGGCGATGAGATTTACACTAACTAGGATAATTAGGGCTAGAAAAGAACTATTTTGTTTCATTGTAACAACTATAATTTCTCCAGCATGTGCTTCTCAACTTGTGAAGTTGCTCCCTTCACCTCATTCTCATTTAATTTCCAAAACAGGGGGATTACAGTCTCTCTTTTGTCCAGACGGTGAAGTCACCGTATTCTGATTTTCGAGTTGCCATGAGCAGGTTGCAAAAGATGTACTTGCTGCTGGTGTCGAGGTGCCACACTTGCATCCTGAGCAGTATGTGGTCTCTTAAGAGGCCTAAAAATTAAGAAGGATTTCAATCTTTTCATGTCACGATGCCAAATGCTCATGATTTTTGCAAGTGAGTTTCTACTCTGATCCCAGCAAATTTATAGGTTGTATTTTTTTCTTGTCTGTGCCTAAAAAAATATATGTTTCTCTTTTCATTTAGTGAACAGGGTCATGTGTAGCTCTTTGCAACACTATAAAATGTAAGAGACCTTATAATCACATTCCATTTAGCTTTTGCAAAAATAGTGTTTTTTGCAAGACAGACATAAAGAGCTACAAAATGCCTTGTCCTTTGTATGTCTAGAGCTGCCATTATCATATGGGATTGATCTCACTCCGGAATAAAAAAATATATATTTGAAAGAGTTAAAAAGCCTTATTAAACCATTACAGGAAATTTAAAGGTGACAGTTCTTGTCATTTTTTTAACTAGTGAGAGCAGTCAAGTAATACTTTATTCATAAGAAATAAAAATTATAGACTCAAGCTAGGATGAGTAAGATTGACTGATGTATCTCTTTTGCCATGCGAGACCACATCACTTTTGACAAGTATAAAGAAATGAGATATATCTGAACCCTCTGCTAGGAATATGAGTACCTGATCTGAAGAATGGACAGATGCATAGAAAAGAGAGTATTGAAATATTTCACAACTGATGTTAATTTAGTGTCCCTTCCTTGGAGCACCTAGCGCTCTGCCTTACATCCTGTGGAAAAACAGAATCTCAGGTTAGTGCCAAAACCTTCCATGTTTGGGAAGTTTCTTTGAAACTCCAGCACTTACAGGTTGTGTTGTGCTTTGAAGCAGGAGGCTTGATATCCCATCTGGACCTAATGCGAATGTCTGAGATGATTTTTCTTGCCCTCTGGACTGGAACTGAAACCACAACCAATTACAAGTTGTGAAAAGAGGTTACTCATAAACTGTTCAGTTCATATATTTTAAAACCCTCTCTTGATCAAACTGTAATAGCAACTTTACTGCATGTGAGAAATTTGCATTGCAAATGCACATAACTATAAGGCTACGAGCCAGACCTCCTACCCTGCCCTATTCCTCCTCACCACACATTTGGCTTGTTCTTTAGATCTAATGAAATGTGCAAAATGAGCATGACGGTTCTGCCCTTTGTTGATCTCCAGATTTTCATAAGCTTGAAAGGTCTCCAGGGCAGGAATGGTTTTTAACCAGCCTCTAAGTTTTTCTGAATATGTATAATTAGGTTTGCGAAGTTGCTTGTGTTTTAAAGTCAGACCAGAATTTGTAAGCTGATTTCCATTTAACTTTAACAAAGTATTTCAGCTTTTGCATAGAGGGAAGAATAAAAACCCCATGAGATCAAAATGAATTAGAGTATTATAAACTACCAAAAATTGATTAAAATGAAACTTTATCTGTAGTGTGACCAGTAGCTGCTGTCTATTTATCAGTGAATTGGCTCAGTATCTGCATGCAGTTCATATATCCATTTAAAGAGATTTCATAGAAGTTGTTGGATGGCTTTAAGCAGTGATTCCCACATATCTCCTGATATTATCTTTGCTCCACTCCTGGCTAGTCCTCATCCTCTGGAGCTTGGCCATGGCCTTGCTTTCTTTTGTTTTTCATGTTGTTTTAACTATCCCAACCACCACCTTGCTGTGAGCAGAATGTTTGTGACAACCAGATAAACTTGTTAGTGTGGGCTCTGATCCACTCAGCTTCCTTCAGGGGCTGGGTGGGCACAGGGTTTGTCTCCACGGGTAGGTTCAGAGGAACTTTGGATCCTCCTCTTGTTCAACCTGGATGTCCATGTGGCAGCTCTGGGAGCTGTGCTGATGTGTTAGTGCCTCATCTGAGCTAATCAACGATGTGGAGTGATGAGATTTGGCGTTTCTTCTCGCAGGATCTGTGCTGGCTGTGCACGACCCTGGTTATTCCTGCATGGCTTATAGTGCCAACGGGAGAAATCCAGGGCCTGTTTTCATCCATGAATGTAACATTTGCCACTTAAAGGAGCTATTTTACAAATGTCTTCAGATCCTGTGCTTCTCTTTTTAGAGCTGTTATTTTGGTCCCCTTTGTGAGGGCTAAACTTTGGCAAAGGAAACATACTGCTTTCTGATGAAGTGGCAGGCAGTTTCCCTCAAATCATAACTTTAGCTTAATTGCTTCTGAAAAACGACACAGTGTGTTGTTATATCTTGCAAGATATTAAATGATGTGGAAAATTCATTAGAGATCCTGCTGAGATGTGGATAACATCTGAGGACCAAGTAAGCAGTTCTATATTTGCTAATTTCCAGACTCTGAGGCATAAGCTTTAAATGCGTTTGCATGTGTGGTATATCAGACAGCATTACATTTTTATAAATAAATGAAGCAGGCTGAGACTTTTGGGCCAAAGAGTCATTCAAAACAAAAATAAAAATTCTCCCCTGTTCCTTGATCTGTGTCATTTAAACTTGGAGGAAAAGAGGTTGTTGTCTCTGCCTGGACAGTATAAAATAAAGCTGAAGGGAAAAAGGAAAAAACTTCAATGTGTGAGTTTCCACCTGCTTTCTTTCCTTCTGGTAGAAGATAGTTTCTGGAAAGCACTAAACTCCAGATCTGAGGGAAATGCCGGCTGTTGGCTGAGAAAGCTTTTAACTTGCGGAAAGAGGTATGGATGAAGGACTTAAAATGACAGTAAAAGCAAGAAAATAACTTGGCATTGACATGCCTGACTTCATCAAAGGGTGCCCAGAGGATTTTGAGGCAAAATGTGCCTCTCAGAACCAAAGCAAAACCAAGCAGCATCTCATTTAACTGCTGCGACCATTTTTGGCTTGGCTCTTGTGGTCTTGCAAAATTTGCACAGCACCAGCTGAAAAAGATGTCTACACCCACAGAGCAAAGCTCCTGCAGATGTGTAAGCACATTTGAAGGTTCAGGCTTGTTGGGGACTGAGCTGTTAGTGATGAGTGGGGTTCCTTCTGCACTTCTCTTTTCTTCATTCTTCCGTACTTGTCTTTCTTTGGAAGGGAAATGAGCAAGTGCTTTTGCCGGGATAAAGACTGCATAGCCTAAACCTCTGCTTTTTATGTTGCTTGTTTTTGCTTTGTTTGGGGTGGTTTTCCTTTTAAATTTTTTTTTCCCACCCCACTTTGTTTCCTGCTTTCTGTGGCACTTATTCCACTGTGCACCCACCAAGACATCCCTCAAATTGTGCCTTGGGAATCCATATTAGATAGGAGTACAAAAAAAAAAAAAAAAAGATCTGGGGGAGAAAGGAGGGAAATAATGCTATGGAGGAAAACCTAGAAGTGTATAATATGCATTTAGATTTTTTGAAAAATAAGTGAAGAAAGGAGTAAATCGGAATTCAGATGATGAAAAAAATCATATTATTTTTCACAAGGAAAGGGATAAGATAGAGCAATACAAACAAAACATGTAATTTAGCAACAATTCTGTCCTGTATGTGTCCTTGTCACTTGTTAGTTGTGTGCCTGATTTGGCAACTACAGTAATAACGGGAAGATGTTACAAGAAAAGTCACTATTAAGATGTCAACCATCAGTTTGGAGCTGTCTCCAGCTTTTTTTCCATTGTTAGTCCTCTCAGAAAGGCTGATCATAGCCTCTGCAGGTTGTAGACTCAGAAGAAAGTGAATTAGCCTCTCAATTCTGAGGGTCGCCCGGGAAGCAGTTTCATTAGAGTAGGGAAACACTGATAAAAATTGTCACTGTACAGGCACAATGAACTTCTGAGTAGGTCTCTGCTTGCATTGAAGCAGTAGAAATTTATCTGATCGCCTTGGCCTTGAGCACTGCATATTAATTTCCTCAATTAGTTTTCCTTCCTGCAGTAGCGCTGAATACGAAGGAGGCATCGCACACCCAGTAACCAGGCAGCTCTTTGAGAAACTCCTCTGTAAGCAAGAGTTTTTAGTGGTGAAAACACTTGCAGGATCCCATTTGAAGAGGAAATAAATTTGTTTTATTTACAGACCCCTTGTTTACCTTTCCAGTATGCATGTTAACTTGTCTGTAATCATTTTTACTCAAATATTTATTAACTTCCTAATGAGAGGTCCCCTTAGGCAGCAATGTATTGTGTTATGTCCTCTCTTTTGTCACAGGTGATAGAGAAAAACTCAGGCTACATTCAAAATTTTTAATTTTTCACCATATGAAATTTTGAACAGTACATTCAGACACACAGAGTTTGTCTTACTTCTGGCAGTACAACACAATCCGGGGACATTAATGGGAAATATAACTAGGAAGAATCAGAGACCTCATGTTTCTGACTTGGGGCCCCAAAGCTGTAAACATGTATTAGGGTGGTCACTGATATGAATTCTGAGGTGAATGGTGAGCCGGTGTGACAATTCAGGCTTCTGCTTATGAAACCTGACAACTTTGTGTTTGCTTTCTGTTCCAACCTTATGATTTTTAGTTCTTGCGCAGCTGCTTTTTAAGACACTGTTCGGAAAATGATTCCTACTCAGTATAAAATAAATAGTACTAACTTGGAAAACGTTAAAAAACAAATACCAATCTACCATGCCAGAGAATGTAGTTACTGTAACTGACAAGAAAGAAAGAATAAGTGAAGATACAATCACAGTGTTTTCAGTTTGTATTCTTTCTTCTGGGCACAAGCGGGATCATGAGCTCAGTGTATGACCTTCATGCCTATTAAAATGTAATGAAAAACAGGATGCTCAGTTATTTCTAAAAATCCTACTTGCTTTCTCTTATTTTTTTTTTTGTTCTCTGGGTCTTGTGAAGTTGTTACCTCCCGGCAGCCTCATGCCTGGCTGCTGTGATCAGCTCTGATCAGGACCGTGATATCGCCAGATAATTGTAATCACAGAGGCAAGCAGAGCCCACGGGAAGATGCGGGGCACAGGGATGAGGAGCAGGATCTGGTCTCGAGAGAGAAAGGACCAAAGCAATTTAAAAGAGGTTGTCCCTGGTGCTCTTTTGAATAATGGAAAAAAGCGAAGCCTGGCAGCTTTGACAGGCTGACTGCTGGGATGCAGGAGCTGAGCGAGACAGATACAGAGGGAGACCATGTAAAAGCATCGTATACAAGCAGGAACATGTCATGGAAAGTAACTAGCAATGACACGTCAGGCTGAGAGATGCCTTTTCACCGGGGCATTTCTAATGGGGCTGCTAACTGGTAAATGAAGGTGCTAACTGGTTTTCCAAGAGCCAGCTGGGAAGCCAGGGAGCAGCAAATGTGGCCACGTGGGTGCTTCACATGGTCTCCCACCAGAAGCCATGTGTCCCTCTGTGAGGGTTGCATATGCCAAATTCCCCCTTGAGTGAATACTTTCTCTTCTCAAACCTGATTAGGGAAGTTTGGCTCCTTCATCCCTGGGTTTTACAGCAGGTTGGGTGATGCCTGACATCAGCTTTCTGGGCAGACAGGGCAGTCTGGGATGTATTTTATTCCTGGTTCCACCTCACTTTTAACGCCATCAAAACCACTGCCCAGCTGAGAACAGACAACTTTTAAGACAAAGACACAGACTTTAAGAAAGGCAAAGAATCCCTTAGTGATAATTCCTATTTGGAGAGAAGCTGTCGCATGCATCACGATCAATTAGCCATGAAGAGAAACATTTCAAGCCCTGAAACAACAGCAGTGTTCTGAACTGGGGAGTAGAGTAGTTCAACACTGCTCTGTATTTAATGACAGTGAATTTATTCTGCACAACTTTCTCCAGAGATTCTAAAACAGATGTTCGGCCATAAATATCAGAAACAAACATCCTCAGAAATGAACAAAACAAGTACAATTCTGGAAGGGATAGTTAAAAATAATATAGACTTCATCCAATATGTGCATTATTTCTGCAGCTCCTTTCTTTCTGGCATTTTAATGGCTTCAGTGACTAGCAAGAAGAGTGACAATGCAGCACCCACATCGTGCTTCTGTCTTGGTGTCATGGCTAATAAAACAGTGTTTGACACTGGGAAATTCAGTCTGAGTAAAAAACCTCTGCCTGCATCACCCTTCTCTTCCTTGCATTTCTTTTTCTGAGGATTTATAACAAATCTCAATAGTATTTACATGTCAAGCTTCTTTAACTAAGAGCTTTTTTTTTGTTCCAAAGGCAGATCTTTTTGATTATTTGCATATAGGGACTTTCTGCTATAGCTGTTTGGTAGACACCTGTTTCTAATCCTTCATGCACACAGAGCTTTTGGCAATTTTCCAGTGTTACTCTACCATACTGTAAAGAGTACACTTAGCATGGGCTCTCACCCTCTTAGTTTCTGAGAAGTTGGTTACTTCTACCTCTCAACCACAACAAAACGCTCTATGAAATGCTAAGTAATGCTGTGTTCTCCAAGAAAAACCTTTTTCTTTGTATACTGTGAAAAAATGTCAATTTAAAAAACCTCTTATTTTTACATTTCTACTCATTATGGATCCTAACAATGCTGTTCAGACTTTGAATTTCTCTGTCTTCTGTGAAAGGTTTTTGTCCCCATCAACAGATCTGTTTTATTATCAATCATGCAGGTAGGTTCATAAAAAAGGGGCAAGAGACACTAAAAGAAGATAGTACCATCTTCATGTTGAAGAATTGCTCCCTTTATTACCAGACACAATCAAAAACTCTATACTTTCAGCAAGATTAGACTGTATTTTGAGCAAAAGATGTGAGAGAATGTACAAGATTAAATGTTTCCCTGAGAGTATATGCGATTCTTCTGAAACAGGTTTCATGCAGGCAGATCAGTGAAAAGAGTTTTGTGAACTGCCACACACATCCACCCGATACAGAGGGGCAACCAGAAAGAGTCAAAATATCACAGGTTCTACACAGCAAGTCAGAAAGCACATATGGCATTGAACAAATCAAATTAACCCTGAGTCTGATGCCAGGAAAGTTGCTCCATCCAATTTTGGAGGTGTTTTCAGTACCATTCCTTCCATACCTGGATACTGCTATGATTTTCTTACTTTTTGAATGAACTCCAAACCTTTTTTGGAGACTGCCTGGTTAGCCCCATCACAATCAAGAGCTGTAATCTTAATTTCTTGGATCTTGCAAATCTAAGTGATGCTTCCAGAAATCACATGAAGCGTGAATGTTTTCCAAAAATATTCTTTTTCATTTATGAAAATGATATCATTCTTCAAATCCATGTAAGCTGTGATCACTCGCGGCTGAAATCTGTACAGGTGCTCACATCCAGTGCTTAAAGTGAGCCAGGATATGCTGGCAGACAAGGATGGGCCTTGAGAGAGGCTTTCCAGCATTTTCCAGAGCGGAAACAGAGCAGGAAAGAGTGCAGGAGGATGCCAAACTTTCCATATTGGTCCTTTGGAATGCTTGTACCCCCACTTCGAAGCTTCCGTTTCAACACTAGAAGCACACGCTTGGAGGCTTCACAGCCCTTGCAATTCAGTATTGTAGCTGACATCCCTCAGCAGTGTGGCCAGCCAAACACACATTTCAGACATGTAAAGCCACCTGTGTGCAAGCCAACATTAACAGCTTTTGCATGGAAACACAACTGGTTTATATGTACAGAAAGAGGCTAAAGCTGTGTGTGCCTCGCTGTGCCCGTGTAAGGAGATGAGGGCAGGATGGCTCTCACAGGCTCCATTCTCAGCTCTTACAAGACACAAAACCTTCTCTCCAGGACACTCCTGATAACTACAAACTCCTGTTAAAACCAGAGCACAAAGCCCCAGAACAGTGCCCCACACTGGGATCTGCTGAAGTTGCTGTAATGATCCTAAATAAGCTTTGCCTCTTGGCAGCACGGGCAGCAAACCTGTTTTGGGATCTGCAAAAGCCAGGTGTGAAGTGCTAAAGGAGGCACAACCTGGTCCAGAATTCCCAATTAGAGTAATAATGACATTAAAGAAGTCATTTGCTGTGAGCCATGCGGAACATCAGCAGATGACACAGGGAAAAAAATGAGCAACAGGCCCTGCCATGTGTTACAACAGAAGAGACTGAATATTGATATCAGGTTACCCAAGGCCTGGGTGTCATGTGTCCATCAGTCTTTCTTCTGGGACATTTATATGAGGTTATAAGATGCAAAAGAATTTTAGCAATATTTGTAATTTAGATTTGGTGCTGCCATGATGGGTTTATGCCTCTGTAAGCCTGAACTTTTCCATCGCCCTGTACACACACAAAGATACTGTTGTTTTAGAATCTCTGTTTCCTATGTGTTAACCAGTCCTGGCTGCAGACAGAGAAGATAAAAGAATCAAAGATTATAGGGAGAAATAATCTTATATTCAGTTCCATGCTTTGAAGAAGTGGGACCTCCTTAGACCCAGACCTGTGCTTTCCCCAGGAAAATCAAAAATCTAATACAGTTTGAGGGGATTTGCTAAGAGTTTAAACTGTGTTCTTGAATGAATGAGACAATTTGAAAGAAGCAGAGGTCAGTTCTTGTGGAGCAAATGGGATTGCTAGTGAGGGAAGGAATGATGCAGCTGTCAGCCTCTGAGAGACAGAAGGGGAGAGAAGCACGTACTGCCGGGGAAGCAGCGAGGTATTTTCTCAGTGTGGTTATTGTAGCCACATAAACAAGGTCTTCACTGAATTAAAACTCCTTATCAGGAGAGCTGTTAATTTAATTATCTGTTTTACCTTTTGAAGATCCTACCTGCTCAATTTAAAAGCAACTCTCCTGCCTCCCGTCCCACCCTGGGTGTTTCTTTGTGTTTTACCTTCACCATTACTGTTTGATGCTTGCTATATAGCCTGAGCTCTATTAAAGTTTGCTTTCTGTCATTCTCATTCCTAGAGGGAAACACAGGACTGGTATGACAAACTACAAACAGTTTGTGATTTAAGAATCTATTCCTGACTTCCCCCACTGCAGCAGCCTGTGGGGTCTCTGGGGATGTGCTTGGGCAGTCTGGGCTGCTCTCTGTGCCTGCAGTGTCCTCTCTGCTGTTGCTGCCCAACTCGGCTGGATTAAAGGTAGCACAAGAGTGCTTGCCTGGGCCATTTTTACACTTGAATTTGTAATGTAAATAGGCTGTGGGCAATAAAACACCTGCATAGGCCAACTCCTCCTCTTCCCTCCTGCAGGAACCTGTGATCACATCCTCCCATGAACTGGGATCCACTTTCTACAATTCCTTCAAACTGGGGGCACCATTTGCCTCCAGAACTCATCTTGGTGCCTCTGATGTTAAAACTTCTCTATAGAAAATTCAGATTTCTGACTCTCCTTCAGATTGAGTCACTATTTATTTTCATATGCTTTTTCATCATGTTGCTAGAATATTATTATTTCAGTTTTAAGGCCTCTGAAAAGCATTCTTGTAGATGCAGTCACAACAAAAGGAAATGGTGAAAAATGGACTTGTCTTGTCCTTCAGTGATCTGGACCACTTTTTCAGAGACAGATTTGCTGTCTCCTCTGAAGATCTTTTAAGTGTTGTCAATTAGTGACCTCAATTCCCCTCCTTGACAAGAATCTCCACTTTCAGAAGATGAGCTGTGTCTCAGTTACTTTTATTTTCAAAGCTTTCAAAACACCCTTTAGAAAGTCTTTTCTTACTCTAATTACCTTAGAGGAATCCTAGAGGTTTTGCCTCTTTCCCAAGAAGCTGCTGTTAGTTTCTGATGAAGAATTTCAAATGCTATTATTTTTGATGGACAGAATGGCAGCATTTGAGTGAAAATCAGTTAAGAAAATGAATTAAAACTGTGCTGGTTCATCTGAAGCAATAGAAAATTAAAGATAAGCAAAGGATGAATCAAACTAATTAAAAAAAACCAAAAAACAACACTTCACTCCAATTCCTTAAACTCAAAGAAAAAACTATATTTTTCAGAACTACCTCTCCAAGATCCTATACTGCCAAACAGGGATAAATGTATAAACAAAGGCATGGAAAATTTTCCAACAAAGTTTCATATCAAATAACAAGTAGGGGGTCCTGAAGGTGGCTCTTAGATGAAGATATCAAATTTTTATAGTTCCTAGACCCTAGATATATACTGCAGATCATCAATCATAATACTGCTGCTGATGTACACACCTTTTTCCTTTGCTTTAAGGGATGCATTTTTAATTTAATATTCTAGAATTCTTTGGAAAATAGATGTGATTAAAAACTTGACAATTTATGCAATAAACTCAGTGGAAGTTTTGAAGGAGCTTGAAGCAGGAGTGTGAAATAATAAAATACTAATTAATTTCTTGAGGTTTTTCCCTTCTGAAGGAATTGCCCACAATGGAAGTGTATCGTAAAAAACCCAAAAGCAGCCAGGTTCATATGAGAGACCCTGTACAAACAGGAGAATTGCTTGTAAAGAAAATAAATCTCAGGGGTTAATTACAGATTGTTTAAGGATTTATTAAAGATCATCAAAGTCTTCTGAGGATGGGAGACGATGAACACAGCCAGAACCTCCTTAGTAGAGCGGTTCCAAAATAATATATCAACTAATGCAATAATCCTAAAACTGATTTAAGACAAAGGCTGTAATGAACACACACATGAGATGAAGTGACCTTAGCAAGCAATGTTGCACAGGTCATCTATGAAAAAACAGCAGTAAAAGGTAGAACACAGATTTCTTCCCATAGTGAAATAAGAATCCTATTTTATTTCAAACAAACAGAGCAGCAGCTTGAAGTATTGGATAGATGAAATGGGTAAAAAAGCAAAAAAGTAAAATACATAATAAACAAAAGTAACACAGATTTAATCTTTTTTTTATTTAAGATCTTTTAAGTGTGAAGATAGGGGCAGAAGAGCCTGTCAGCAGAGACGTCCCCATGGTGAGACTGAGCAGCAAAGCCACACGATGCAGCTGATGGCTCCCCTTTGCCATGGCTGTGTCCCTGTTGTATCCAGGTTCTCTGTAGGGAAGACTGGTATGAATTTAAAACTGCCTGAAACACCTGTATTTGAAAAAACCTGATGAAATGTGGCATTTATGAAATAGAGGGACAATGTTCTCTTCAGACTGTTTGTTATTACTGTTCCCATGCTCAGGGCCTTCTGGACTAATTTTTATTGTAATTGTAGGGCTGCTTTTAGTGTTAAGATCAAAGGATATAAACAAGACAAGAAGAGGTCATAGTTGTTATTAAACCAACTGATATTGTTGGAAAAAATACACCACTGTTCAGGCACATGGATCTTTTTTCAGGCCTGAAGTAAAGAAAGTCATTCTTAAAGGTAATTACTAGTGCTTATATCACCTGAAATAAACAGAGTCTGGTGTCATAACACAAAATTTAAGGGACTTCAAAGTAGTTAGTTAAGAAGGAAAATAGCAATTTCAGTAGAAAATGAATGGCTACCAAATATACTTACAGCTGAGAAAAATGGAAACCTGAGCCATCAGAGACACATCATATTAATTGTTTTATGGGAATTGTCTGGAAATTTTTTATCTGATTTTTTTTTTCCCTAAAGAAAATTGATTTTCTGTCTCACTAATATTTCAGTCTTATTCTTACTGATCGAGATGAGGGGTTTTTTCCCTTTGGTAAAGATGACTCCAGGATTTGAGTGAGGCAAAATATCATTAAATAAGCCTGAATTCATGAAAGTGATGACCATGGTGCATGTTCTCCCTACCACACTGGGTATCAGGTGAATAAACCCATAACATTTTGGGTTTCCTAAGGATATTTTATAAAAGACCCCTCCAGTCTTGTCCCAGCTTCGCACTGCCATGGCTTCAACTATGTATGACAATGACTTACCAAGCTCAGGTCAAGCTGGAAAAGGCAAGCAAGGAGACCTTCAGCAACAAAATGTGAAGATAATGCAAAGACAAGTAGATTTCTGACTGGCATAATAATCTACTACAAATGCTACTCAAAATGTATGTTCCCAGCCATCTGTACTGCGATGGATGTAGAAGGCAGTAGACGAAGAGGAACTGATTCTATTTGCTTGGCAAAGAGTTTTAGAGAGGAATAAGTTTGCTGGTGTGTGGTTACTGATAATTAGCTTTAATCTTGGTTCAAACTGTGTGTAACCAATGGCGCCCCATTGATGTCACTGGAGTTACTCCAACTTCACACCTTAAGGCTCTATCTCAGGATAGAAATATGACTTTATAAACCTGCATTCTGATGCAACTGTTACCTTACACGACCAGTTCCATTAGGACTGGGTTTTGCTATGGTTTAAAAAAAATGAACAAAAGAATGTTAATACCCAAAGTGTGAGACTCTGCTAGTGGGAACAGTGGGAATAAAAAAAAAAAAGATTTGCTGCGGTATGCAGTTCACACCAACACTGAGGTTCTTGTGAGTTTTGTGTGTGTGTATGAGCAAGGGATGGGTTCTTATGGATGCATCTGTGTTAGCCATTTAAAGCTCTAGGTGAGTTGTTTTTGGTGCAAATTTGATGTCCGTCCCTACTTGGAGTCTGGTTGTTCCCATCTGGACATGATTTCCCTCCTGGTGGAGCCAGGGCTGGATCTGGGATGCAGGGAAAGGCAGCTCCAAGTATAACTTCCTACACAGTGCAAGGTGGTGCAGCAGTCAGCTCTGCCCTCACAGGAGCTCTGCACCCAGGACAGGCAACAGGTACAAACTTCATTGTCACTTCAAAACCACCCTGAGCATCTTTTGAGCAGCACCAAGAGCCCTGCTCTTTCCCCCTTGATTACCCCCTGCAGACAACATAGTTGTCTCTGTCCATAAGTTCTGGTACCAGCAGAGATTAGCAAATGGAAGCAAAATTTAATGAGCCTGAATTTTTTCTCTCCTGCCAGTCTGAAGTTGATATATTCAGAGGTTTTAGTATCCTGATTTATTCCACTGTCAATAGGAGGTATATCTTACCTGAATTTATATTTGTAATATCTCCAAAAACGGGATTCTCTTATTTTTTTCCCTCTTGTTTTTTATTCATTTACTTAAGGAAAGATTGTAAAAAGTGTCTTCTACCATGTAATTCATAAGAAGTCTCGAAAACTTGTCCTGAGGCAACATTAAAATTAACAGATTTTCTACAGAGTCATTGGAATGATTCTGCCAAATACTACAGTTTAACGTACTTATTAGACATCTCTTTTGGACTGTGTTAATGTCCATTTAGTTCTTGTCTCTTAGTGCTATTTATTTCTAATTTCATTTTTATAATATATGGAATTAAATCATATGATCGTTGCTTTAAATCAAACATAGCTTGTTTTCAGTATCAGTCAAGGCCGTCTCCAAGAACATATTTAAATGCAGAGGGAATTCAGCTATTCATAACATGTTTGCTTCCACAAGCAAATCTTGCCAAGCTGAAGAACTGTGAGTTAAGCCATATGGTTTTCATAAAACATAGTGACTTGAAATTAATTTCCACTTTGCAAAACAAAAATCAGTGCCAAAGCACTGTGTGTGCAAAATTCAGCATCAGGAAAAAAGTATAGGACTACTGGTCTCACACTGCTTGGGTTCAGCATTTCCAAGGCTCAAGGAGACTCTTTCAAAGTGCTAGTTGCAAGAAGAGAGAAACCAACAGCATAAAAGTTCCAAAAGAATAATTTCTAACACGACTAGTGAATGGAGGTAATCACTCTTGAGAATTTAAAAATGAGACACGGTGAATGAGTTCCAAAAAAAGCAGGTTTAAACCTTTTTGAGATGAACTGCCACTTTTTGAGGGGCCCAAGTAATGGTTTATTGTTGCGATAAGAAGTGATACAGAGTCCCCAAGCAGGCGTAAAGGAGAGCCCTTTATTGCAAAAACCTGGCCTTTCTAAGCAGTTAGCAGTTATCTATTTACATAGTTTTAAAGAGCAACAAACATAATTCAACTCACCACCATACACCACGATGGGAACACGCGATGGTCACTCAGCATTTTCTTGTACCCCTGATTCAGCTGTGCCTCTTACCCACAGTCCTCTTCTACTTAGCCAAAGTAACAGGCCTGAGCCATGATTTTACAAAAGTGACAAGGCCTTCATACAACAGTTTGTTTTTCATGTGCCTTAACTCAAAGAACCACACCAGTAAATGGTCCTTCAGTGTGCTACAAAGCAACCCAGACAAAGGTGTGAAATGCTGCTTTTAGCACGTATTTGTAATGAGTGTGAAAGGAGACAATTTCTGTGTGTGACAGACTTCGAGGCATCCATTGTAATGGACACTTAGGAGTCCTACGTTGTCCTCTATATTGTGGTGCTGAAACCGGATTTAGAGTTCTCAGTTTCAGCTGCCTGAATTATGAGCCTCTCTAAGATTTCATATTTGAAATTTACTGCTCTTTAATGTTCTGGCTGATCTGAATATAGAGTTTAAAGTACCTGAATCTAGGAAGGGAAATAAAAATATTTTGGTTTAGCTGTTTAGATTTAAGGCTGGTTTTTTCCCAGGCTGCTTTCTGCTATAGAGTCAGAAACGGAAATCAGTCTTATAAGACCTAAAATATTGGTAACCTGTTCTTATTTCATAAGGAATGATGAAATCCTGCAATCCCTCCTTATTGTTTTGGCCCCTTGCAAGGCTTGGCAATTTTTGCTTTGTTTATTGTAATCTTACTTGCAGAGCACTTACAAAGTCTGTTCTCTTTCTACATAACTAACAAAAAAAAGTGTTACATTTCAGATTTCTTAAATAAAATAAGTAAATATCATGTTTATGTTGAAGCTGATTGTAAAAGTTGTGTTTCTGGAAGTAGTCTGGGTGTAATGTCCTGTTTCATAGTGCACTGCCCCCCCGTGAGGAGTTGAGCCTATGCCTGAGTTTGACTCTGCTGGGGATAAGAAAAGTGGGTCAGAAGAAACATTTACTGATCCAAATAAGATCTTCTTGTGAATTTCATCCGTAAAACAGACTGTCTAATCTATGTATACCAATGAAAATTAAATTATAGAAACACCTTTGACAGTCTTAATGAGAAAATTCAATCAGAATGTCTCCTCTAGGAAGGGTTACAGCTTCTGTAAACTGAGCTCCCAACACAGCAGTAAATTTTTGTATTCTTTGTCAGCTCCCTACATGCAAAATTCAGGCAAGGGTTTAATTATCTAGTGTCTTGTAAGGCAATCAGATACTATAAGGATGAATACTGTAGAATGTCACAGGAACATTAATAATTCTCAATGCAAAAGGTATTTTAATTGCACACAATAGAACAAGGCCAGGCTGCCCTGTGGGCAATGAGAACAAACCATAAGGGCAGAGAGCTGCTTGCCCACCAGGTCCCATCCCTCCTCTCACCTTTGAAAAGTCCTATGGGCCCCAAAAGGGAAGGCAAAAGAAACAAAGCAAATTTACACCGAGGAAATTAGTGTTTCTCAGGCAATTCCTGATTTTCCAGTGCACTGATGTTTCAGGGGTGTGTGTGGTGAGGAGCTGCATGGATGGTTCAGCGCAGCAGTAGCTTACATTCCTGTGGTACAGTAAAACTAATATTTTTGTTGCCAATCCATCAGTCAAGTTCAGACACTCTCAGTGCATGAGTGCATCTTTCTGAAGGATTTTGCTTTTTTTTTTTTGGTCAGGGTGTTTTAAGGCTATTTTGAAAGTTTAAGTTGATAGGAGTTGAAATCAACTCTAAAGTGACTAATGGCAAGAAATGTCAGCAGGGAAACTGCTGGATTGAAAGTGAAAATAATCTGTGCTCTCTTCAATGCCTTCCGTGACAAGCTCATAATTATCAAGAGGGCAATTTAGCCCTGGATCTGGTACTAGGCTGGCACAGAAACAAGGTGTTTGACTCTAAGAATTAGACTTGGTATTGAGTAAATTTTACCTGAGTGTTTGGTCACCTAAAACTTTCTTCAAGTTTTACACTTTCAGTATTGAAAAGTGTAAATATGAACTATCTATCTGTTTCACAGCAACATAATCCCCCTTGGCAATATTTTGTATTTGATGGTTTCTACTTTTACACTTTAAAACTTCTTATACTTTGAACCAGGATTTCTGATGTTGTCACAAAATAAGAGGTAAATTTTTTTAATACCTACAGAGAATGTTTCCTGTTAGCACATTTTAGAAACTACGATTCAATGACAGTATAAGTGTTAATTTTTATACTTTTCACTCTTACCCCTAAATTTAGCTTGCAGTTTAATTGTTTTCAGATCTACTTTTTTTTTTTTTTAATACCAAGCATTGACATACATCTTTTGAGCTGACTATACAGATTTCTGATAGCACATTTTGAACACAGGACATTAGCAGTGTATATCTTCTCCTATTGCTAGTCAAACTGACACAATGCAGTATTTTGTAGGGTGCACAAACCACACGCAGGCATCACATTCCACTTTACTGTAACTGATGTGCTTCCTTGGACCACCACATTGTAAAATTGCAAATACAAAGCTGGTATTTCCGTTTGTAGAGCAGCCCGAACTGGAATTGGAGGGCTAGCCTCAATGTCATTTTGCATTCTTCCTTTCCTGAATTGATGAGAAGTTACTTTTTCCTTTGCTGTCTCAACAATTTGTTACAAAAAGGAAGCTGAACTGCAATGCGATGCCACCTTGTTAGAAGGTTCCTGCTCCTAATAAAAACTGGCTTCCTTCCAGTATGCATTAACTATGGATAGATTACACTTGAGAGTAAACTTCAAACTTCAGGTTTCTGCTGCTTCACAGGAAGGAGCAGTCTCTTTACAAAATATTTCATTACCTGCAGAACAATGTCCTTAGATCATTAAAATAATCCAGAGACTTTAAAGTGTCCTGCAATGCAAAACAAACAGTAGCAAAGATGCTGGTATGTCACCCAAAGTGAAGCTGGAAAGATCAACTGCTATTCATGCATTTCTGGAGATAAACTTCCTCCTCTTTTCACAGCCAGGTGAGCTCAGAGGAAATGGGTGAGCTCAGAGGAGATGATTGTTCCTCTGAGGACATGTCTGACACTTGTATTAGCAGGGACAGAAAAAAGCAGATATGAGAGGGGCCTTTTGCCCATTTTTTGCCCTTTCTAGAGGCTTCTGCCAGCTGAGCAGAAGGGGCGCTCTTCACACAAGCCCTTAGGTGAACGGGGGCCAAGCCAGAAAGAGCCAACACTCAGGGTTTTGGCTGGAGTCCCTTGAAATAGGTCTTTCCGCAGGGGAAGCTGCCGACTGGTGCTCTTTGGCATGCATCAGCCGTGGTTCTGTTGTTCTGAAACTCTCACTGCTATTGCTACCACATTAATAAAGCAAACACCACACTCTATGCTGGCTTGTGTGGGTTCTGCATGATGGCAAGCACCAGTGGGGCAAGGATCCGATTTTGTCAAAACCATAAAGAAATGGAGCTTCAATGACAATACACTGGTGACTGAGTTTATGTATCCACCTCCCAATGGGACCTGTGACTGGCTGTTTAATTTGCTGGCTAATATTAACTGTAGATCTAAAACTGTAGATCTAATATTAACAAGAGATCTAAAAGACATGAGATTAGTTATGTGAAGATCAGCCTTTGTCGAGGAAAGCATATTTATGCTTATGCCAAAGGGAACACTGCTGAGTGTTTTCATCCCCCATTAGACAGGGAAACACCTAACTTTATCTTCCACATCCAAATCCATGTAAAATTAGCCTTCACACTCTTTACAGAGCGCCTAAGAAAAATTTCTATTTTTAAATCAATTCTGGTAAATTTTGACCTTCCATATGGTACTGAAATATTAGGAATACCGGGCTTGTCCTATAGTTTCACACATCTTTTGAGTCTATGTGTATTTACCTAGCCTCAAACAGCGTGGAGCTCTGTGTGTGACAGCCTGTGGTGTGCAGGAGTTTGGGTGCTGTGCAGAGCAGGCTCCTTGGTGCGAATCACTGAGCACACACATGTCGATGGAAGCACTCTGCTGCTGCACTGCCTGGTGATTCAGCTGCACAGTTTGCTTCATCCTTTATGCATCTCCTGTCAATGCAAATCCTTTGCAGCTCTGAGGACTTCTAATCCCCTTATTTGTGATTCAGCCTTGGTATGAAGACAAACACTCCAAGCCCCTAAGAACTAACTGTGATAAAAGCCTAAATACTGTGAAACAAGAAGACATTATCAAGTGGGTTGATTTTATTTTTTTAAAGGAATCACTCTCTGTATAATCATTATGCATGGTGTTCTTCATGCTTCATGGAAAGAAAAGAATTCAGTATTCATTCAGGTCACTTCAAACACAGTTCTTCTCCCCTGTATGTAATGATTATTTTTCATTCTACTCTGTACAGTTTTGCATCTGCTCTTGGTGCTGGACAACCAGTCTAGACCGGCAAAATTAATCCTGGCAGAGGATAAGCTTTAGGAATTACTTGCTTGCCTCAAAGAAAGATAATGAAAACAACTTCAAGAAGTACTTGTTACCTGACACTCCTCCACTGGATAAGAGATATTAGAAATGTTGTAAAACAAGTTCCTCCCTTCCTGAGGAGTAGAATTAATGAAGCTTGGTGTCCTAAACACTCAGGTGATAAATCCTCTTCCCTGCTGTAAGACTAACCTCTCTTCACTATATAAACACCCAACACTTAATAACCTGATGGTCCAGTGCTTTCCACACTTCCACATCCCCTTTCTGTGTCCTAAACCTGCCCTTACTACTCCCAGCTCCAAGCCATCCTCAGCCCTACTCTCTGTTCCCTATTGTCATGCTGCGCACTTGCCAGTTTGCAGTTTTGCAGTGCCTGCCCAGTACTCACCTGCCTGGTGTCCAGCCCTCTGCATCCCTTCAGCTGTGCTGTGGTCACACAGGGCAGGCAGGGGATGAAGTCCTTCTGCCTTCCTTTGCACAATCCTTCACAGAATCACAGAATAAGCTGAGTTGGTAGGGACCCACGAGGATCACCAAGTCCTATTCCTGGGCCTGCACAGGAGCATACCCAAGACTCACACCGTGTGCCTGACACAACTTTGTGCCATTCCCACAGGTCCTGTCACTGTCACCAGAGAGAAGAGATAGAGCCTGGCCCTACTGTTCCCCTCACCAGGAAGTTTTAACTTCAGTGAGATCTCCCCTCAGTCTCTTCTTCTCCAGGCTGAACAGACCAAGTACCCTCATCTGCTCCTCACACAGCTTCCCCTCAAGGCCCTTCACCATCTTTTTGCCCTCCTCTGGGTGCTCTCTAATGGCTTAATGTCTTTCCTATATTGCAGTGCCCAAAACTGCCCCCAGGACTCAGAGCAGAGCACCAGTGCAGAACAGAGCAGGACAATCCCCTCCCTGGACCAGCTGGTGATGCTGTGCCTGATGGGCCATAACAGTTTGGAGAATGCCACCATCACACACACAGAAAATGAGAATCTTTTCCACTGCTCAGGAGGGCTGCAAATGTTGGGGTGTTCTCATTAAAGGAGTGGGTGCCCCAAGACTTCAGGAGCCAAGAAGAGAGACAGAAGTCAGCATATTTCCACTTTTCCTGACTGAATGCCAGAGCTGCCTGCAGGGCTGTGGTTGGGATGGGGACCTGCATGCCTCAATGCATGTGGGGATGGGAGCAGAGGTGAGAGTGAAGTGCCTCTCTCCTACCCTTCTCCCTCATCCCACGGGTAATTTGCATCTGAATAGGAGTTTGCTGAAACTGTGTGTATAATCTGAACTTCCTGCATTTTGAGGTATAGAGACAGATCTTTTTCACATAAGAAGGAGGCTTAGCCTCATCAATTTCATGTGGCTACATCAATTTACTCCAGCCAAAGATCTAATCTGCTCCTTTCAGTCGTGGCTGTTTAAAATAAAGAACTTTTACCTTTTCATGTTGTGTAAATGAAAGAATTACAGTGAAGCAATCTCACAGTCAAAACACTTTTTATTCAATTTATTCTGCCAGAAAACACCTTGTTCAGAAAATGGATGTATATGGTATTCAAAACATTTGAAGAAATAGCTATTCCAGTGTTGCTTGCAGAAAAGCCTCTTGCGGATCCAGGGCAATTTTGATTATAGAACTGCAACATTTAATGATACTCATAAAAGAGTTATTTTTTTAATCCACTCCAGGAACTACAGGGGACTTTTTATACTTCCATGTGAAAGCCATTCTCTCTCTACTACAAATTTATGTAATTGCAGTTCACACTACAAGCTGTTTTGTCCTGCTGTTTTTGTTCTGCTTTGGTGCCTGGCAATCTCGTTTATATTTAGGGACCTCTGGGACAGCTAGATCTGTAGGAAAAATCTGTTCCTATGTGTATTTGGATCTCAATCACTTTTCATGGTCCTCTCTAGTCTATTGAATAAGGCAAAAAACTTCAAAAGGTGCCCAAACAAAGCAACTTTGGATAATCTACATCTGTACAATTTTCAACAAGATTTGCACTTCCAGTCACCTTTTTTCTAGGAATTCAAAATTATTTTAATATTTCTAAAGCACTAGCAAAAAGTCATCACAGTCATCAGTATAAATCCTATGAATATTCTTTAGAATAACTTCTGATCCAGCTAGCCTGGTCTCTTCATTGTTTAGTACTTCCCTTATAGAGGTGTCCTATGCAAATCTTAGCAGTGATAAGTCAATGTTTTCTTCTAAATTGTTCATTAACTTGAAAAATGAAGACAAAACCCAGTCCAGTAAAGATCTTACAAGTACTGCCCACTTAATTTTCTCTTTGTAGTTGTATTTCAAAATAAATGCATTATTAGGCGTGCAAGTTATTTAATATGTCTCTTTCCTAGAGAAAAAAAACTTTTTTTCAGGAGTACCACTGATATTTTGTTGAATTATTTTATTAAGACGCAGCAAATACTTGTGTTTCAGCAAAGCGCATAACATCCTACAAAAGCTGATTTAAATTATAAACTAAAACATTGAAGCAAATCATATTTGACTGGCTGATAAGCGTAGTATAACCACAAAGAATTTAATTAGAATTTCAGCATTTGATAGTTAACTACCAGGATGTGAGTAGCTGATGATCTAATTTGACTTTGTATTACCTTGAAAATTCTTTATCTACAGATAGCGCTTTCCCAAAATAATCAGTGTATTGTTTAACAAGTTTCTTGCATTGTATTCTAAGCAGAGAAGTATACTGAATTCTGCTAAGATACATGAACATAAATAATACTGCAAGTTACAGAGAAAATCAGATTTTCCACCGATAAACAAACGTACACATTTTATGTATACATGCAGAAGGAAAAGACCTGTTTATTGGATTAAATGTTGGTCTGAATCTTTCCGAATATAGTTTGTGTCTTACAGGGCAGCTGCACAAGAGATGCCACAGATCAGCTTTTCCCTGTGTCATTTGTTTTTTATAAATGACATGACCAAGTGTGGTTGAAAATGATTTCATGGTAAAAAATAAAAACTGCAGAAAAGTGCAAAAGTGCAAGGTGGTTTATGCTGACACAGCTGCATCCATGCAGTGGTTCACTTCACTGCACAGATATACACATTATACTTGTTCCAAGTTACAAAGCTGAAAAAGCTGAGAACTCTGCTAATTTCCTCATATGCAGAAGTAGAGTTATTAATATTACAGGCTCAAACCTTAATGTAAGAAACCATATGGTGATTTGAAGAAGCTTTTAATTGAAATTTTTGTGAGCCGGGTTTAATCATGGATTTCCTTCTGTCTCAAACCTGTAACATCCTGGAATGGAAGGACGAAATACAGCTGATTTTACACTCTGATTCTGCAAGAACCATTCAATCCTTGGATCTGAAAGCCAGGAAGTGTTTGTAAACATCAATACTCTCTGTTTTTTTGATATTATTCCTGTAATATAAAGACAATGCTTCCTAAAACCTTCTGGTTCTACTCCACTGCTGAAAGACTACTCAACTTATTTAACATTTGTAACTTAAAAACAACCTATTTATGCAGTTCTGGAAGTAGCAAAGAGTGCTTTGCTGGCAAAAGGCTAAAATCTACCATTATTCATGTCAGAGTCCCTCATGGGCACAGTTTAGTTGAAATTGATGGGACAATGAGAGGAAGGAAGATGCTGCCTTTAAGAAGAGAAAGAGTATTTGTACACTGGTTTTTTTGAACAGACAATGCCCACCTTTCCCACAAAAACTGAGTCTATGTCTACAAATAGCTTCTGTAAAAGGAATAGGACCTCTGGGATTACTTCAGGAGTGTACACCTGTGTAGTGTAATAAAAATTATGGCAGATTTCAATCAGATTAAAAAATGCTTCCAACAGTTTACAGCACATGAAGTACTAAGTAGTAAAACTTTGCCTTGATATGTGGCCCTTGCTAAAGCTGGGCTTTAGCTGAGTGAGGATTGTACTGAACAGTTTTAATGGACAGCTTTAAGAAGCTTTTGATGAAAGATGGATATGAACATAGGGAGTTATATACTATTGTGCATTTTACAGGATAGAAGAATAATTCTCTACCAAAATAGGGCTGTTCATGGGGATTTTTTTTTTCAGAAACAGAATAAACAAAAGCAAAATGACAAATCATGAATCTGGGCCACTGCATTTTGTTCTTCCAGGATGTTTGCTATTTTACCTTGTTTACTCCCTGTTTTATATACTAATCTTGTCTCAAATCAAGCATATCTTTGATCTTGTGCTATGTACACACAGCTTCCATCTTGTTGGAGGACTACATATTATTAAAATAACAACAAAATCAGTAGCCACACACAGACTGTCTGCTATTGCAGACATTCTCTACTGACAGCATTGGCTAGAAAATGTGGGATAGGGTGATTCCAAAAGAATTATGTCATATGATGGGTTCAAGAGCAGAAACTCCAAGGGTCTGCGTGGATATCCACGCTGGCTCCAGATGGACTGCAGACAGAGGTATATTTTGTCATAGATACAGGTTATGCTGTCTCCATGCAGGATGATCTAGGATCCTGGGATGTGTTCTTCCAAATGTTTGAGGTCCTGAATAGCCCCGCAACAAAAGATTCTCTTCACACAGGTAAATATCGCTTTTTAGTAGAGCTGGCATTTGAAGTGCTTCCTAGAGGTACATGACTTCTATTTCCTCTTGAGGTTCAAGTATAAATTTAATGTTGTTTTACAGTCTCTTGCTTGTGACGGCAATTCCTACAGTTACACAGTGGATTGCATTTTATTCAAGTACTTTCCATTCTTGCAAGTGAAATAAAACAGGATATACAGAATTTAAGCCAAATAGATGTAATTTAAAGGAATTGGATTTTTTTTCCCTCTTACTTAGTCAACACAATATAAGACAAATTACATAAGGCAAAATACATTAGAGAGGAAAAGGCGGGAGGTTTGCCTTCAGAGTGGTTGTGTCAAAGAGTGTATCTGGACTGCCTGCTAGGTTTTTGATTAAGGTGGACTCTAATGTCTTATTCTCTGTCTCAGAGGGGGCAATTTGCAGAAAGAACCAGTAATCTTTACCTTCTCTGTCACTTACCTGGCACACTTCACAGGTTTAACAGTCTGAAATTGTATTGTTTAAAGAATAGGGGAGAGGGTTGTTTAGCTTGCGGTAGCTGGAGTTTCAACACACAACTGTAAATATCTGTACAAAATAACTGTCTGCAGTCATCGTTGTCAATGTCCTTATCTCTGGGCTCTTCAAGTCTCTACAGTCAGTTATGGCAAAATGTTTTAGCCACATCCTTCCCAGAATGAAAACCAGCTTAGCACACCTTTTAAGATCCATGTTTACACACACTGAGCATGACTGCCTGGTCCCTTTACACTGTAAGGCTCTTGCCCACAGCACAGATATCACATTGTGAGGTGAGGATCTGAGCCAGTGAGTTGATACCTCTTTGGAGGTGAAGGAGGACCTCAGAAGCACGGAGAATGAGTATTAGGAGTGCTGGAGGGACTGATGTGCTTGGCCATGTCTTCAATTAGTTTAAGTACATAATAAATGCCTTAACTGGCCTGGTAAAAGTTCCAGCGACTCCTGTACTCTATTTCCAAAAGTGGTGTTAGGTGATATTGTTTAATGAGACTGTCAGAGCCTGCCCTTTATTGACAGACCAAGACTTCCATGCTTCTCCCAGCACTTGGGATTAGGAAAGTTAAAAGGCTACATCTTTATTCATTCCTTTAAGCATTAGACTGTGAATTTGCCTAATCCCTCTAGGAACTGTTGATGCCATTTCTTACCATGCCTCGTCTTGCAACATGCTCTAGAAGTTCCTTATCTACTCTGTGTACAAGACTTTATGTGCTTTAAGTTGACATCCAACCAACTTTAATTGATGTTCCCTTACTCTACTTCTCAGAGAGTTGGTATATCAATCACTTTATCGATTGGTTGGTAAATCAATCACTTTCAGGATTTAGTAAATCTCAGCAATATCTGCTTCATCCTTTTCCTCTGAAACTGGAAATCCCAGACTTCTTAGTTTTCCCTTGCACAGTTCCTTGTAGTTGATTCTACATTTCTTTGACCATTTTGCTTGCTCTCCTATGTGCTTGTTTTATCATCACTAGTCCAACTTGTGACAGGATAACCAAAAGCAGAGGTATTACTCATGATGTCATTACACCAAGGCTTCATCGCAATACCACTCTTGGTGATACCCAACGATTTTGGGGCTTTTATCTACTGCTGCACAATGACTCCGTGGTTTCAGAGAGCTTCCAGTGATGATGCCATAAGACTTTTCCTAAACTGCCAGTTGCTAGTTCAAAACAACATAGTACTGGCATAATTTTGTTTACTTTTCTCTAAGCAATTTTCCTTAATCTAGACTGAGGTTCACCTGAAATTTTTTTACTCACTCACTCACTCACTCACTCACTCACTCACTCACTCACTCACTCACTCACTTTTGTGAGGTCCTTCTGGACTTGCTACGAGGACAAATCTTACTACTCAGAAGAGCTTTGTACCTCCTCTAAGTCTGAAGATTTCACTCTTCATCCCTTTCTACAGCGAATGAGCTTGTGGTGACAGGCATTTCTTCTTTTCCCTAATATCAGGGCATATGAAAGTGTTTCTTTCCCAGCTCCATTTTTGTGCTACATGCTGGAGTGGGCCAGCATCTGAGGCTGCACACAAGGCGTGTAACTGCTGTGATTGCCTTCCTTCTCTGTTAGCCCCCAGAGCAGATGCAGCTGCAACTGGCTCAGCTGGAGCTGAGGAGCCAGAGAGATGCAGCATCCCTGATTCAGACGTTACTGATGCAAGAGCAGGAACAAGCTGATCATGTTGGCAAAGGAGCATGAGGAGATAATGAGGACCCCAGACACACCTTATCTTGTGGAGTGTCTCCATTCCAGGGTAATTTTTTTTCTTCAACAATGGAAAGTTGCGGACTTTTTTTTCCTCACACCAATAAATAGGAAAAGTCAGATCATGTGTGCACTGTAGAACAAAACATATTCTTTGGAACCTTGCCTTCAAGGCGGTTTGACTTAATTCACTGGCTGTAGAGATTTCTTTTCCCATTTCGATAATTTACTAGGTCACATAGGCAATTATTTGGGATGAAATAAAGTTATCAGGAAAGGAGAATGTTCCTTTGAAGGAACATGATCTGATTTATAGGGTTTTCCTAGGGGAGAGGGTGGAATTATTTTCCATTTCATTCTGTTCGTTCTTTCATGAAACTCTGGATTCTTGCTTCCTTTTAATCCCAAGAACAGGACACGTAAATTTATTTCTCAGTAAATCAGTGAAGGATTACCAGGTTTGTTGGCAGCATGAACGAAGATTGATGGTGTGGGACAAGCAGAATGGAGGAAAAAGGAAACTTTCCTGATTCCAAACAAAACCTATTTTAAATCAATTGTGTGAGGAACTGGAAGGGTTCAAAAGAAATGTTAAACCAAAAGTAAGGAGATATTTACTGTATCAATACAACTAGAGGAGATTTCTCCTGGTGCTGGTCTGTAGGAAAGCTTTCACTGCTCATCACTAGCTTTTCCTGCTTTCACTACTCTTCCCCTCCAAACAAGACTGGTTGTGCTCTGCAATGACTGGAGTGTGACTCACCTCAGTGCACATTTTGAAATGAGCCCAGTATGCCACCCTGGTTCCTTAGTGCTCAGAAAGCCCAGACACAATTGAGGCAGTTTTTAACATCAAACAAAGATCAGAGCAGCAGGAGGAAAGAGAGTAGAGCTAGGACTGACTTTGTCAAGTAATAGGGAGGGGTCAGGATTAGAATCAAAGTCAAAGCATTTACCAATGGGGAAGAGTGTGCTCATTACAGGTGTTACAGAGCTCCTAAAAACAAATATGTTGAAGGTAGCTGTCAAAACACAATGAGATACAGTTAAACAAGAGTTACAAAGAGTAAAGTAAAAATTGGGCATTTTATACATGTAAGGCAAAACTCATTAGATAACATTCCAGCTTCGCAAACTTGTTCTGTATGTACTTACTTGTAAGTTAGATATTTCCCACCTCTTGCTAATTCTGTGCTAGTAAAAATGCATTAAATTAAGCATATTGCAAGATTTTGCCTTATAGGGTCTGCTAATGCAAACCATAATTTCACATTGAACACCTGATATTAGATTTCCAAACCTGTATGTTGAACAGTGTGCTACTTGGGGTATATTTTATAAAAAGAAGGCAAATGGAATTAACTGTCATTGAAGACAAAGTAAATTAACTGTTATTATGAACAAGAGCAAAGAATTAAGACTTTGCCATGAGAAGAGAAAGACTATGGTCCTTCCCACTAACCTCTATACACATAACTGATACACCCACACCATCAGGCTGATCTCCTTAGGTTCCCTCCACAGATCAAGGTACTTTGAAGGGTCAGTTTAGGTGTGAGGTGGGCTGCGCCAATCCCTAGTATTGCCTAAGATCCTAATTTAGGCCTAATTCATCTGGGCTTTGGCAAAGAGGAGTACTTGTGAGAGCAGGAAAAAAACCCCTGCTTTGAGTTCCTAAGTAGAACATGAAAATCATAATGATAACACACATTGTGCTGTCAAAGAAAAATGAGACATTAATCAAGTTAAGTGATAGACTGAAAAATACCTCTCTTTTGAAACAAATTGTGAAAAATAGAAGTTTCAGAGCCTAAGAAGCTGGAAAGAGATTTAGGGATATGATGATCCTAATAGCAGCACAGAAAGTCATGTTATTAAGAAGTACATCTGACATGAAAATAAGTCAGTCCATCTTGAACTGAAAAATATTCATATGAGGGACAGAAATCTTAGAGATAGAAATGCAACTCATTCCCTGCACGGTCTCAAGTCTGACATCATGAAGGGCAAGGCACAGCCCTCCATCTGAGTCAGAGATCTGCTTAATTCGCTGAGTATCTTGTTGAATAAGGCTCTGGACATAACTTCAGGATGTGGATTTCTATAGTGTGTCTTGAAAGGGACAGGAGGAAATCAGATCAGTCTGTCCCAGAGCTACAGTGTACCACTGTAACTCGTATCTTCAATAAATTTTCCTGGTTGCTGTGGGTTACCATCAGTCAGGTGGTAATTTTATCAGCCAGGGAATAGAAACAGAAGCCCAGGCTTCAATTCTTTCATAATTTTCTTGTTTCAGATCTTACTTTTATTATCCACTGGATGACCATAAACAGCTGACAACACTCAAATGGCCCTGCTGGCAGTTCTGTGGCTTTTTAGCATAAAGAAAAAAACACCCTATTCTTTGCTTCTCCTATTCCCTGTATGTGACCAGGCAGGATCTGTTAATTCTGGATGTGTTGCAGCTCCCACATTTGCCCAGTTGCCTGGCTGAATCTGCAAGCTCCCTGCTTTATCCAAGGAAATATAGTCAATGCCCCTATTTCCCCTAGCCTTTGATGAATGTTTGATAAGAACATCTTTAACCCAAATCCTCTCACAGGTAGATCATGCTTCCAGCTCACAATGCTAAAGCCAAGGTGACAAACTGTACAGAAAGTGTTGCCCTTGCACAAAAACTTCTGTGTGCTTTCTGTCACATCTTTTTGCGTGTTTTTTGCCCCTTTTTGGCTGATTTTCTCTTTTAATTGTACTTTACTGAGTTTCAGCTCAGGCTCTGACCTTGTGATTTGCTTTACTGTTTCACTCGACACTTGAGGGATACGCAGCTTGTCGTTACCGCCCTGATCATTTCCATACTCTACGAGCAGTCATAGCATCTCTTTGAAAACATTGTCCAGCTGCTCAGAGGTTCATTTCAGATCACTTGAAATTTTTCCTTGTTTTTTCTGGCTGCTTAGTGCTATCTGTCCCAGTTCTTTCTATCACACAGAACAATTAGACTTGGTAAGTTTTACTCAGATATTTGGGAAGGTGAACTGAAAATAACTGGAGATAAGGGGCTGCCCCCACTGGTAATGAGACCTGGACCTCTGAATGTCTCTGAAGGAGAAACACAGAAATGTAAGCACAATACCAATATCAGAACCTTAACTCAAAACCTCGTTCTGCCACAGAAAGGATTGGAAATTCTCACTGTAAATGTAAGTATAGATCATTCTCTATTCCTTTCTACACCATTCACACACTGATCTACCAAAAAAGTAAAGAAGGACCCAGAAGATAACATTCCTCTTCCTTAGGACTGCAATTTGCTCTGTGATTATATAGATTATGCAAATAACAGATATGATAATTGATAACGCAAAGTCTCCATCTTTGTGTGCAACTGTCTCCATTCAACCCTCCATTACCCTGAAGCAATAGTATTCACCAGGAAATTTACAATTACCTGTAATTGTGGGAAGCATCTTAAATTTTCAAAGTGAGAGTGAGAACCAGCTGTAATTCCTCGATGCAGTTACAAGTATTCAGCTTCTTTACCTGGGTAACAGCTTCCAATAAAAACTGCTAACAGTTCACTGATTTAGGCATTTCTTAAAATACTTTGAATTCCATTACAGTTTTTTCAAGAATCACAATTCATAGTATGAGGAAAAAATGGAGATTAGTTTTTTTAAATGCCTGGTGTAAATCAAACTCAACTCTTAAAGCATAGATCAGTCAGTGTAAAAACACACAGCATAAAAATACCAAATACAAGATTAAATGGAAGGACTGAGGCAAGCCTGTAGTCTGCATTATATATAGTTTAATTTTGTAAACTTATATTTTCCTAAACCATAACTTTTCATAATTTCTGTCATGTCTTTCACTGGAAATCAACTTTCTATTCCACATTTCAGGGTGCTATTTAGGGTCAGAGATATTGTGCTGGGAGCCAAGGGAAACCGTTTATTTGGGTGTTTGTGCAATCAAACTACAGTCACCTGAACCAGCCTCTACATCTCAGCCCTTGAGGGCTACTCTTTCACCCTGCAGATGTGCAGACCGACCAAAAAACTCCTGTTACAGAATCAGAGAATCATGAAGTTGGAAAAGACCTCTAAGATCATGAAGTCCAACCCTTAATGAAGCATCGCCACATTCACCACTAAAGCCCAAGTTACTGTGTTACAGAGATCCTGCAATGTCACTCTGTGTGAGTGGGACATGAGGGAACTCTGACTCCCCTTGTCTCCATAGTAACATCCCCATCTTCATTTCCAAGGGCTGTTCCTTGGAGCATTCCTCAAGGAGCTCAGTGTCACAGCAACTTCTGAATTCTCCCAGGCTGTCTGAGATGAGCTAATTAAGCATCTACAAAGCACAATACAAAGGGAGCTGACGGGTGATGCTTGAGGAGGAGACATCTTTATCCACCAAAGAGGCGTGAAATGAGTATGAAAAAGGTTTCTAATGTAGCCTCAATCAGTCAGTTTCTATCAAGTAAATTGATTAAACATTTGAGTGCAGAGATGGGAGAAAAGCTGATGCGTGTGGTCTTGCCATTAATCTGGTTACAGCGTTGCACTGACACCAAGGCTGTATCTGATGGTAGAAGAGCTTTTTAGAAGCGTGTGGAACTATACTTGGTTCTGCTCTACCTGCTCAACTGGAAGGGAAGAATGTAATTCCTGATCCATAATTCCTTTTCAAATTTTTTTTAACAATGAAAGTAAGTAGCCAGTGAGCTGCTGTTTGGGATGTTCTCTGAGGGTCAAGGCTAATGAGAAGAATGAGATGAGAGAGCAACACTTTTCAGCACCTTTTATGCATTGGCTTCCCCTCACTAATTACAGGCAGAAGCCTCCATTCCACAAGTCATTTTCAGTGGAATTAGTAAAATTTGAATCGTGCTTTGTTTCCAACAAATGGCTTTAAAACTGAATTCTTGTTAAAATATCATTTGTGTGGATCTCAATAAAAAAATTTATGATACAGTGTAGCTATGGAATACCTTTATTCATTCTGTTGATTGTCAGAAAAATACTTTATCCCATATTATCGTTATCAATGACAGATTTGTGTTGACAGTAGTGCAGGCTATGAGCAGCTGCAGCTTCCTTCTAATATACATGATCAGAGACTGACAAGTTAATTTGTATCTTTTAAGTAATATGCAAAATTTATCATAATAGAAGATCTAGGACTTGCTATTCATGTTTTCTCACAGAAAGGTTTATTCTTTAAATAAACCTACATGCATGAACCAGAGGGTAATCCCTAAGTATGCTTTGGAATGGCTACTTTTTGGACTTTCAGAATAATTCTCTAGCAATTCTGGGGAGGAATTGATTGAGCTTTTAGAAACATTTGTTTGTGTTAGTGAGTGGTGCAGTCTGATCTGCTGAATTTGCTCCCTTTGTAGAGGATGCTCCATTCCTAGGGTACCTCATGCCAGGCAGAAAAAGCATTAAGTGTGCTTGGTCCAGCTTGCTTGGGCTTTTCAAATCCAGATCTGCGATGAATGAGAAGCTACACTTCTTTTTATTCACCTAAACCCTGAAGGGCTTTGCTTATCTGTCCTTGCCTTTATGGTACATTCCTGATCTTGTTGAGACTTCTCCTTTTCTATACCTGCTCTGAGGGGTTGGTTCAGGTGATGTGCCTTGAATGACAGAACTCTAGAAAATGATCAGAAGGTGCAGAATAGCTGGTGAGAGAACTCAGCTGGTGAGACAAGGAATCAGGCATTAAGAGGTTTCAGGTGCTCCCTAGCACTGCTAGGCTCCACCCTGCCCTGCTGTCGTGGGGGATGGTTTGCACCCTCTCTTATCCAAGTTTCAGTCTGTCTGTGCCCCTTTTACTTTTTTCCCTGGAGAAATCCTCCCAATCAGCCATCCCTTATTTTTCCTTAAGCTAATTCCCTCCTTAAACCCCTTTGCATTCCCTTTCTCTGCCTCCTCCTCCCCAAAATCCTGATCAGCTGTAGTATTGCTTGACTCTGCTTGCAGATAGCTCTTCTCCTATTTTCCATCTGGATGATTTTAAATGAAAATTATCTGGGGCAGTGACCTCCTTCAATTTGTGTCCATAAAGCACTCCGGGGACCTATTCTTGAATAACATTAAACACAACAGTGATAAATCTTACTGCTAATGATACAAGCAAAGGAGCAGGTTTGCTTTACTGCTGGAAGGTAGATCACACAGTTCACTCTTTTGCTGTTGGTATTGCTGCCACAATCCCATTTTCTCTTGCAAAACACAGAACTAAAGATCAAAATCACATATTGAGTCTGGACTCCTTTTTATATCAGGAAAGCTAAACCCTTTAGGGAAAAGTTGTGTCAGGGAAATTGCCCCAGCAAAGAGTAATAATAGAGTAATAGAATAGTGATGTCAATGTACTAAGCAGATTTGTGAAGGAATTAAACAGTATATGCTGATTTTTGTTCAGATATGTGTGTCTCTGTCTTGCTCTTGCAAATTAGACAGAGCTGTGCTTTAACATCTGAGGGCAGATTTGGGAAACTCAATTAAACAGAAATCAAACTATTATGCAGCTTTTTTCATCAGTTTCATACTGCATTTCTTGTCACTAAGATTGGATAACTTGCCAATGCAGCAGAGAAATTAGTACTGTTCTAGAGTATTATTGAGCATAAAGTTCTGGAAATGTAGAGAGGTTATTACTCCCTAAATAATATCAAATAGATCTGCCAACATATAAGCCCATTTCTTCCGAACTAAAAGGCTAAGCCTTCTGGTCATAATCTTCCTTCAGTGTTTTTAAAAAACCCGAGAAGCTCTTCAGTAGTCCACTGTGTTCCCTATGGATTAGCATAAATAGTTTGCTAGAAACTTCTAGCTTTAACGTCAGCTCTTTACTGTCACACTGTCATGTATTTATCATAAAAATTAGGGATAAGAAAGAAAAATAATAAGCAAAAGAAAGTAAGCTAAGGACTTGTTTAAAATATGGTTTTTCTTTTTCTTCAGCATTAGTAAAAATCCCCCAAACAAATCCTTACTTATTTTAGATGAAATAGATGAGATCTAACTTGTCACACCATAGAAATGAAACTCTGAGAACTGTATTCCAGATCCCTGAATAACAACGGTGTCATATCAACTTAGAAAAAATAAGGTGGATTCTTCTCTATTGTACAGATATATGGCGAAGTGTGGGTCTGATTTTTTTTTTTAATTCTGGGTGCTTTGAAACATGTGCTTTCATTGGATATTATTTTCCCTATTTTTCTTTTCTTATTCTCCTCTTTGCGTATTTCATCAGTGATAATTGTCATTGAAAACAAATTAGAAGAAAGCATTCTATGCTACAAACTAGGAACTTTTTACAAGCAGCTGTTAAAGCTTAACACTTCTGGTTTGTGCAGCAAATTGAGAGTTAGATTACATTTCTTTCAGTTAAGAAAAAAAAATTAGAATAGGTAGTTCTGTTGCTTTCACTGTTGCAGATTATTGTAGGAGGGAAATTAACCTCCCACCACACCTCCATTTCTTATTTTCTTAAGCTTTCCAGGCCTGATTCACTGCTGTATGACTTCAGTTTTAAGAGCTGGTACAATGGGTATGCACAGGAAGGAGTGCAGCTGGAGTAGCACCATGGAGAGTCAGACCTATTATCTTGGCAAGTGACTAATCCCACGCTCCACAGCACAGCCTTTTAAACATCACACTTCTTATCCGGGAAATAACTTTCTGCTCAGCAGAAGTGCTGGTCACCTGCACCTATATGCTCTTTGGATTTTCTGAGACAGCTATACTGAGGTTTACTTAAATAAAACAGGTCTCAGAAGTGCATAAATTCCAGAGGTAACAAGTTTACCCCTAGCAAAAGCTGGCCATTTCACAGAGTGAGGCCAAGCGGAGTGGAGATGGGGAATCATCAGTGGTCTGTGACCAAGACCACAAATGGACTGACCAAACTATTGTGAAGAAAGGCTATTTGTGTTTGCAAGTGGAATGAGACAACATTCCTGCTGAAATTCAGTAGAGGAAGATGCAAAGTCCTGCCCCTGTGAAGGAGGACAGGGGCTGATGGGCACAGCTCTGCCGAAGAGGCCCAGGGGGTCCTGGTGAGCAGCAAGCTGAGCATGAGCCAGCCCTGGCAGCAAAGGTGCCAACAGCTCCTGGGATGCATGAACAGAAACAGAATCAGTGGATTGAAATGATCATCCACCTCTACTCAACACTTGTTAGACCACACTGCCTCCAGCTTTAGCCTCCCAGAACAAGGCATCCATAATCTGCAGCAAGTTCAGTGGAAGATGATCAACAAGGGAATGATGGTGATGCCCTGGGAGAAGAGACTGAGGGACTTGGGCTTCTTCAGACCACAGAAGGGACAGTTTCAGGGAACTGGACAGCAGCTGGCCTGTACCTACAAGGAAGAGAAGACAGAGGCAGGCTCTTCACAGTGGTGTCTCACAGGAGTATGATAGACAATGGGATTAAGGTAAAAAAGGAGAGATCCAGGCTGGGTAAAAGTAAAAGCCTTTTTCTCTGTGAGGACAGCAGAGCAGGGGGACAGGCTGCTGGGGAGACTGTGCAACCTCCACCTCTGGAGATTTTCAAGCTCAAACTGAACAAAGTTCTGAGCAGCCTGAGCTGACCTCAGGGCTGATCCAACTTTGACTAGGAGTTTGGACTAGAGACATCCTGAAGTCCTTCCTTCCCTAAAGGACATATTCTTGATCCTATTAAAGCAACAGTGGTCAAGAGTAAAGAAATGTCATATCAATAGCTTCTAAAAGTGTTGAGATACCAGTGTCTGTATGAGAGTAAAACAACCTCCTATTTGAACACAAAAACCTTTTTAATTTCCCCTTCCCCTACCCAGTATTAAGCTGTTCAGTGACTTTCTGTGACTATAGCAGTATTTAGGCCATATAGCAATTCATAGCAATGAAGTCTGAAATATCTGAGTATTACCAGTATCACATGACAGAATCAATGTCTGGGTTAGTATCCTATTTCTGATTCATCACTCTATTGAATTATTGCCATTTTATAGTGCTTTAGGAAAGAATGTCAAAGCTGCCAAACTCCATCATTTAAGCAAATCTGTTTCTGGTTTATAAGCTTATGCATTAGTTTATGCATTTTCTCTATCCAGATGGATTTTTCACTTGCTTGCACACTTATAAGGGGTGGAAACAAAAATACCCATGATTCCAAATGTACTGATAAAGGTAGTCCAAATTATATTGGGAAAAGACATTTTGTTCCTTTTTCCCTAAGGAACGAATAACTTGACTTGTATGACAAAAATCAGTGTAATAATGGCTTTCTTTTTATGTTGATATGACCTAGTAGTTTCAGTTTTTAACAGAACAAAATGCTGTAAAGACAGCTAGATTCTTTCTCACATTTATATGAAAAAAAAAATAGTTGTAGTTTCTTATAGAGTAAACAGCTGTAAAAATACTGATAGGACTTCAGAATGAATTAATTTATTTCTCCTGCCCTTTCCCAAATGAGATTCCTTTTCTATTCTCATATTTAAACAGAGACTCAGGAGAGGGACAGAACACTTTACTGCATTCACTGTGGTGGTTTGGGACCGGCTGAAGCCCTTTCCACGAAACCTGCATTAGTGTTCACCTTTGTATAAACTCTGTGGTCATGGAGATTAGGGGGCAACTGGTGTCAGTGCTCCTAACTTTTAAAAGCTTTGCTCCCCATGAATTTATTGCTCAGGAGAGGGATAGGAAGTGCTGGGTTGTAACTCTTTATAACTCCTACTGATTCCTACCAGTTCCCTGGACAGTCAGTGGAAGGGAACAATGATTATTTTAGGAGAACTGACACTGCTGCTCCTGACATTCAGAGACATCCTAGCTATGCTTTCCATTGACTTCACAGGGAATTTAAGATCTTTTTTAGAGGAAATATATTAAGTCCTTACTTTTTCTCTATGTCCACCCCCAAAGCTAGTTCAGTACTTTAGGAAACTCTGGATCTCACCAACACTGCTTTTATTTAAAAGACTAAAGTGTTATGGCATTCTGGAGTTTCTTTAGATCATTTTACTGATAGGATTTTCTAATTGTTATCTCAAAATGTTACTGAAATAGAATCAAGAGTTTTCAGCTTTGACATTACGTCCTTAAGCCTTTGCTGAACATCCATTCAAGGGAGTATTAGAAATTGTTGGCTTAACAGAGAAAAGCTTTAATAAAAGGTCAAAAAATCATAGGGAAATCATTAATATGTTTTCAAGGGGACACTTAAGACAGGCCCTTCTCTGGACAATGGGACAATAAAGGAGACTTAGGAGCAAAGAGCCGTTGATGTGGATTTATTCTATTGAGCTGTGGGTTTTGAACAAACAAATATTAACTTGACCTCAGAGAAATGATAGGGACCTCTGAGCATCCCAGGTCAAACAGCAGTCTCTATGCCTTTTAGTATGTGAAGCATAAATGCATAATGGAAAACAAACAAACAAAAAACCTGGCTCCAAAAATTACCAGAGTAGATTTACTTATAGGGCATCATACTTTTAGAGACATCACAAACATTGAAATTGAGAAGGGCAAGTTCAGACTTTGAAACTGTGCTCAAGAAACAATTCTGAAAAGACCTTAAGGTCCTTAATGGTAGACAACCTCTATATGTTCTTGCAGTTGGGGAATAAAAGTTACAAAAAATGCTATGAGTAACAAAAAAATTACATTCCCTTGATTTCTACAGAATAGTTCTTTGAAGACTCAAGCCCAGACCTGAAAACAATCTTGTATCCTTGCTCAAAGAGCAAACTGAGGTAAAATCTGGAGATTGCCAGAGAGGGGAATCTTCATAAGAAAAGGAAGCTAAAGCAAGTCACATGAAAAGCAAATTAAGATATCCTCTCAACTAAGAGATGCTACACAGCTGCAATCCAGTAGGATTCAGCATCCTCATCATACATTTGAGGGTTGCAGTTTGCTGTTTATAAAGGAAATGTTAAAAAACTTCCTGTAAATCTGATTTCAATCCAATAGTCAAATACTAAAGCACCAAAAATGGAAAGTGCAATATTTTTCTCTTCATGCCCAATTAACCAATGAAATACTTGCTAATGGAGGTAGTAATCTCACCATAAATTGAATCTCTTGCTTAATTCAATTCCTTTCAAAATATGTTGTATGAATAGCATAAAGATGTGTTTGTTGTAGAAATTATCAGTGGCCTTCAATGGCCTGTTTTATATAGAAGGTCGGTTGAATGATAATTTTTGCCTCCCTGATTCTAAATTACAAAAAACCAAAACCCGTAACATTTAGGGGTTAGGCTCTACATTTTAAAATGTGACGTGCTATTTAGTGTAGAAAAGATTTTAAATTCTTGTTTTACTCTTGCACTTAAATGAATTTAGTTCTCGGAAGTAACTGTAATTGAAGAAGTCATTTGAAACATGCTTATTTTTGTATGCAAATGTGCCCTCTGCTTCCTAACACTGCTGCAGCAGCGGTGGGACTAAGAGGCTGTGGTTACTGTACCTCCTGGACCACACTGACATCTGGGATTGCAAACAGGATTGGCTCCATGCTGCCTAACGTGTGGAGCAATGTATATTGTATTATTTACCTTTAAATTAAAATTATATTTGTAATCTAGCTACCAAAGTGGGAAGGAAACTACAGGCTCTTATTTATTTCCAACAATAAAATATAACTGGGCTATTTTTTAAAACAGCAGCAACCTATAAAAATAAAAAATAGAAAGTCAAATGAGGCTAATATCCCATTCCATGAAATTTATCAAAGGTTTTATAGCTCTAATCAGTGTCCAAAATAGAAAGGCTGGTAAAAGCTGATTTGCCATCTGAGTAATTCAAATAGTTACTTTGGCCTTTCAGTGGAGAATTGGAACAGCACAGAGATCTACCATAACTCTAATATTTTTGTTTGGGTACTTCTCCATACTCTTTTGAGCATTAGCACAGAAACAAGTACATTTTATAGGGTAAGTTTTCTACAGCATTTAACTGTGAGCAGGATTATTTAATGCTAACAAGAATGCTAGCAGAAGCTGGCCTGTTATGTGTTAAAGACAGATGTTAGTTCAGACTCTGGGCTAATTTTTTGGTCCTAGTTGCCACCGATTTCAGAGAAACTATTCCCACCTTGTGATTATGGTCAGAAATTTTCTCTTTCTTTTTGGTGGTGGATATATTTTAGCCTTAAGTTTGCAACAGAACTCTAAACATCTGCCTCAGGTCATAAACCTTGGACTTCACAAGAGACAGCAAAATCAGAGTTTTTTCAGCTGAAATCCATACTGTGTGATGGATTTTGTGCAATGGATTTCACATCTGATGGATGTAAAAAGATGCTTGCTCTAATTGCGTTACATGAAAGGGTTTTAACCTTTTTGTCTAAATGTACTTTAATAAAACATTGGTCAATGCAGAGACAGCGAAGGATATTTCAGGAAATGCCATTAATTGATCCAAGACTGACTAGAAAAAGAGCAATCATCAATAAAATATAAAAAGAGTAAAACTTGCAACAATTTCTGATTGTATATTGTAATATAATGATTACTAGCATTAAATGAAAATTCAATAATATGCCACTAGAAATGTGAAACACTTTTAGCAGTGAGGGTAAACACTCATTGGGAAAATTTACTAGGTACACACTGGACTCTACCCCTCAGAGCCTTTAATCAACAATAGATATCTCTCCTGAAGGGTTTGGAGCTTGATAAAGATGCTTGTGACTGTGGTTCTGTGGCCTGTAAGACAAAGGAGACTGGAGTGGAGTATTATGCTGGTCTTAGCTGTTCCTAAAATATCTTCAGCCCTTCCACATCTAAGTTACCCTCAGTATTATAAAATGATAAAGTTATATATTTCACGAAGCTACGGCAACATGGAGTTATTTTGCAAACTTACTTAAGAGAGAAATGTAGTATGCTATGCAGAAAGCTTAGGGAAGTCTTAGAGATGGAAGAATATTTTCCATTCACATCCTCAGCTCTTTTTAGAAAGTGTCATACTGATAAAATGGCAGAATATGAGTGAGAGAGGAAAAGCTCACAGATTCATACTAAGTGCTTGTGATTTAAAAGATAAAAGAAACTTTGATGAAAATTAGAAAAAACCTCAATTGAGAGACTCAGATTACAACTTAAAACAGATTCTTTTTTTCCCATATGTCCACACACAGCATCCATTCAGGAAGAACAAATTAAAGTTTTATGAATACTGTACAGCTCCTGTTAGATGCCCTGTAGACCCATGGACTCTAGGAACTCTAGGATCCATAATACTATAGGAATCAGCTAGACAGCATTTCAGCTTCTTTTTCAAAAGAAGTATGAATAATAGGTCTATTTAATTGTATTGCAGAAAGAGCACAAGGCTGTCATTGTGCCAAAAAATGGACTCAGGTGTGGCTGTGAGAGGCATGGAGTGTCAGATTAAGTCAGCTGCATCTAGACTGCAGGAAAAGAGTGCTTTAGGACATTCCTAATCACCCCTCTCTCTCTCCAGTCATCTCAGCTGGGCCCTCCAGCCCCTGGGGCTATCCCAGCTCCTGTCGCTAGAGCCGGATGGGACCGGGCTGTGTGCAAGACTCATCCTGGTGCTGCATCTCCGGGAACACGGAAATAACAGAGAGAGATACTGAAGTTTAATAAACAACAAACTAGTAATTTGAGAGGAGATACACACCCTAAGCACCTCTGAAATTTAGGGTTCTTTTGTAAACAAAATAGATGCCAGGAAAGGGGAGATGGGAATAGGCACAAGAGGCAGTTTGTTTCGCTGGCCAGGCTTTCACACCCTGCCTTGGTGGGGAGTCTGCACTCCTTTCTGAAGCCAGAAACAAAGGCATCAAATAACCACAGCATGGCTGTTCTTTCCAGGAAAACGCCAATACTGACCTATGCCACACACAGAGCACGTCACAGAGTGACATTTTTCTGCATTCCAACATCTTCGATTTCTGTCGTATCACACTCAAGTAACAGAGCATCAGCATAAGTTGGTTTTCATCAAAGAATGGAAACATTCGTTACCAGTATCACCTTTATAAAGACTCTTCTCCTTCAACTTTTCAGTTCTAGGCATTTCTAATTCTACTGAGCAGTGAAGCCATGTACCTTAGAAAATTAGTGTTTTCTTGGAATATTAGTATCACTTTCTCTCACTAACTTTTCAGTGTTCTCTAAGTAATAAGTGGTGTGACCCTTTTATTCTCCAAAAAAACCCAGCTTTTCACCTCTCCTTTTACTTTACAGATACCAATCACATTTTATTTCATCTGATCAGACTGATTAACACTTCTAATTAAATTCAGAGCAGTTGTTCTCAGTCTGAATTTACATTTGAACTTTCCAACAAGTTTTGGATGCAAAAAAAGAATTTAGGCACAAAAGCCTGTGATTTTTTTCGCACCTACAGTAGTTGATCTAATGAAAGATATGACCTCTCTCTATAAAACTTGTATTTTAATTTGGATGTGCTGTAAATTCACATTATAAAGTTTATCCTGCAACTGGAGTCCCCGGGTTTCACAAGGGAGATTGCATCATTAGACCTCAAACTTGAGACTTCTTATCTGCTTTATTAGTAGACAAATGATCATTTTTCTGCACTGAAATGACATCAATTGCTACAATGACAGCAAGCACTTGAGACTATAAACACAGCTTATGGCTGGGTAGCTCCTGGGTTTCTGACATACAAATGGACTCCCTCAAAGAGATCTGAAGTTACCAACATATTTTATGTTGCTGTTGCTGTCAATTCTACTACAATTAGTGCTACTCCTACAACATGCTCTTGTGACCAGCAGAAAAACTGGCATGAGGTTGTATGTGTTTGTGTTTTTTACAGAACAATGTTGTGGTCTGAAGTACCTTTGGTGAAAGCAGATTAGATTTTAGGCTTATAATCATATACTTGAAAAAAATTCTGCATATTTTCTCTAAATATGTAATATCTTACAGCTTCAAAAGAAAGTCACTGAAATCACTAGGAACATTTATGTCATAAGGACTGATTGTGGGAGTAGATACATAGCAATTTAGATACAGTAGATATGCAACAATTTGCCTATATCTCCCTGATTTTTTATTTTCTACTTGAAAAGAGGTGCTCAAAATCACAGCACCGACCTTCTGTTTTTCTGGTAGCATTTTGTTCTGTACTGACAAGTCATCACTTTCCCTCATTCCCCCTTGTTGGTATGGCTGAGAACAGCAACCAAGGAAAAGTAATTCTTAAAACAAACAGGAATATTATTGGCACTTCAAAATGAAAGAGCTTCTGTTTAAAAGTAAGGCTGCAAATTTAACAAATAAAGTTTGTAAATCTCAGTCTTTAGGCAAGGGTTGGGAGAATTTTAATGGATTAATACAGAAGTACATGGCTGGAGTAGCAAGGAAGGAGGGTGAGGAATACATTTTCAGCTTCAACCTCTATGCACAATTAATCATTTTGAATTTAAAATAAAAATCATTTTAAGTAAGCAGGAGCTGTAGAACTAAGTCATCTTTGGAATGAATTGATGGCCACTAGTGTAAACTTTATTGCAGCCTACATAGTACAGGAGAGAGGCAACAAGGTTTTGCAAGAAACAGTTAATTCTGACTGATAGACTCAAACTCTGTGTAGTCCATCTGAACTGCGTATTTTTCACAGTCTACATTTTTACATTAAACTGAATTTCAAGAACAATTTTCGGATAAAGATGTGCTTCCTCCCAGCTTCTTTTAGAACATACAAGCCCTTTTGGACTTCAGAGCTTGCAGACCTCTGATCTCTGGCTAAATTTGTCAGCAAGCTGGGGCCTCTTGTGTGTTCCTCATGAGTTACAATGCACAAGCTGATGTTCTGGGGACTCCTTGTTTAAAAGAATGATTCTTAACAGGTATTACATTTTTGGGTAGTCTGGAGTGCAAAGAAAACCCGAGCCTCCCTATATTGTCAGTGTAACTTCATGAGCACACAGGCTATAATGAACAGCAAAGCCATAATTTTCCCCTAATATTAATTTAAAAATTTCTTTTTAATATTTAAAATGTCCTTGGGGTAATTTTCAAATTTAGTTGAATTTATGGTATAGATGAGCCATTTTTTTTCATGATTAATTGCTGGTTTTCTAAATGTTATCCTGTACCTCCCATTGGGCAGATTTCTACATGCACAGTAACTTTTTCTAATGCAAGGGTTTAAGACTGACATTAGCTGGGTCCCTGCCATTGTGACCCTTTCTAAATCAGCAGTATGTAGCAGCTAGAAATACAAAAAAATGAGCAATCACAGTTTTATATCTTCTTTGAATAACATTTGCCTTATTACAGAGAGTATAACCTCACTCATCCGCCCTGACACAATGTGTTCCTTTGTTTCTCCAGTTTGTTTCATGGTGGGTTAAATTAGTGCCACTCTCTGGAATGGATTATGATATTTATCAGAAAGGAAACAAATTATCTGCATTCGATCGCTTCTCGGCTTTAGCTTACTTCTCCCCTTAAACAAGACTCACTAACAACAAGATTTAAAGTAAAATAACCATCCTCTTCCACCCTGGAGATTTGTTTTTAGTCTAAATAATTAATTGCAACACAGATTCTATTTCACAGCTGCTGCCATCAGTCTTTTTACTTTTCACATAACAAATGGTATTTTTGAGAAATGGTTTACATAATGGATAGTCACTCCCAGATTTCTTCAGCCAAGCAGTATGAATTATGTATAAATAAATGCAGAATGCATACATTTTAAAGGGAGCCAGGACTTTCCACAATAATGCTCCTCCTCAGCAGGAGACAAACACCTCCAGCTCCTCACCTGCATCTTCTAGGGAGCAGACCTCTCCCTCTTTGTTTTTTCCTTCTCTCCTGGCATAAGACCAGCCAAACTTGCAATTTCCCTGAGGAAGGCAGGGCAACTGCTACTCTCACCTGGAAGAAAAGTAAGGGATGATGGTGTCAGCAGGAGCCCTGCTGACAGCCTTGATAACAGCTCAGGAGGTTTGTGTAATAAGCACAAGTGTTCTGCACAGCAGAAATGCACATGTGAGAGAAGGCGTAAGATTTGCTAATGCTGTAATGAGCATAATTAACCCTGCAACACATTAATATACAATTTGAAATGCTTGCTGACTAGATAACAACAATGTTTTGGCATTGAATGTCCTTGAAGGCTGATTATATTTTTTAAGGTAGTTAGGAAAACTAATGTTTGATAACTCTGTGACAGCTGACACTGTAACAGTGGAGTGATGTAAATGCAGTGTTAACAAGCACTCAATATTTTGAAAAAGATCTAATCTGCAATTATTACTTACAGAAGCACTGTATGTCAGTTTGGTTCAGGGTAACCAAATGCTTTGAGATTTAACTGCAGGAACTGTTCCCACAGGTAAAGGGCTCTGGGATCCATCCCTTGTTTTCTTGTGTACAAGCCAGAGAAAATGAGTGTATTTTGTTAAAAAAGCTTACTTGATTTTAGTAATAAAAAAACATTTAATATGTATCAGGTTGTTTCTACTGTGAATACAGACAACATTTCATAGTTTCCATGTGTCTGGTCAGCAGGGTGAGTGCCCAGGTAAAGGGTGGCTCTTTGTCCAGAGTGTCTTTAGCTGCCAGTCATGGGCAGTTAATCATGGAATCATCCAGGAAAAGACCTGTAAGATCCTCGAGTCCAACCACTAACCCAGCACTGACAGGTTCACCCCTGAACCATGTCCCTAAGCACCATATCACATCCATGGTTCTATGATTCTGCGTCTACATATTTTTTAAGCATTCCAAAGGACAGTAATTCCACCACTTCCCTGGGCAGTCTGTTCCAATATCTGACCATCCTTTCAGTGAAGAATCTTTTCCTAATACCTAATCTAAACCACCCTTCATTCTACTGGGGGTGATTTCCTCTCGCCCCATCACTGGTTACCCAGGAGAAGAGACCAATCCCCATCTGCCTTCCTTTCAGGTAGTTTCCTAACAATTAGGTTGCCTGGTGTGCAAGATTTTCAGAATCTTCTGAGTTAATTTATTATTTCAGATGGGACAACCAAAACCTGAGACTGTCAAAATCACTTGTGCCCAGTCTCCAGAAAGTCTAAACCCTGTACACACACGTCTAGGTCCATCTGCACAAAGTGAAGCTGATAAATCAATTTCCATGAAAGCCAATAAGCAGTTACCATGCTGGAGGAAACCCACATTTCATCTTGATGAATTATGTGCCAACAGACCAACATCTGCAAAACAGTATTAGTGCAGATGAAAACCACAGTTAACCAGAAACAATAATAAATGAAAGAAAAACTTATGCAAATAAATTTGAATGGGCTTGGCTGTACCTGTGTGTTTTTCCTGAAGTTATAACACTAAAATATTGAACTTCCAGTTTCCATAGCAATGTGTCAGTGGTGCTCACAGAAAGTAAAAAAAGACCATCATTTTCTCTCAGTAAAACAAATTCCCAAGGAAATAAGAACAGATGGAAGAAAAGAGAAGCATCTTGAAAGTACTCTTATTATTTAGGGATGGAAGAACTTCACAAGTTTTAGGGGACTGGTTTGAATAAACACCTTAACATCTGAAGTCTCATTTGTGTCTTATGCAAACCAACATAGCTCTCAGATGTCAGTATCAACACAGGTTTCCATCATCACGTTTATTCTTCTTGGCAGTATCGTCGTCTGGAATATTTTTGGGCTCTCCCATGAAAGAGAGGGATAAGGAAGTAAACCAAGTCCAGCAGAAGGTCTCTGAGACTTTTGGGGAGTTGGGGCACATGATGTGTGAGGAGAGACGGGACTCTGGGATTGTCCCTCCTGGAGAAGGGAAGGCTGAGGGGGGCAGTGGGGGAATGTGGCACCTTGCTGATGAGGGGCTCTAAGGAGAAGGAGCCAGGCTCTTCTGAGAGGTGCACAATGCTGCAACAAGGAAATTCTGATGGATATATGAGAAAAAAATCCAAATCACCCTTGAATGTGTGTGCCTGAGAGTCTGTGGAACTGTTGGATATTCAGGACTCAAGGTGGCCAGGCCCTTGACCTAACTTTGAACTGTGCAGGTTGCTGGACTGGATGTAGAGGTCCTTTCCAAACGACGCTGCTCTGTAACACTCTGTAACTTTATTCTTGAGGTGATTTAACAGATATTTCCATCTTCCTCATTTTTGTGTCACAAGGCTCAGTGGAAAGACCTAGCAATGGCGAAGATGGCCTAAGCACCCCTGGACATCAGGGGCAGGACAATGGCCTGACTTAGACAAGCTGTTTGGCGCCTTATCCTTCCCAGCTGGCTCCATGCAGTCCTTGCAACAGGGTAGTTCTCCAGGTTCTTTCTCTTCTCTTTGTTTATAACCCTATCACCTCTTGTAGATGACAGATGGTGACAGCCAGATGACACCTGCAGAAGTTAAGGTACCTAACATCATTTGACCATGCTGCTGACCCAGCAAGACCCTGGCTGATGTAAGTTAACTCTGAAGATGTCATTGCAAAGCCTGGGACTGCTTCCTACATCTCAAATCCTCCTTTAGTGTGTAAATCAGATGAGAATCATTTCCTCAGGAGAGAGGCTTTTACCTTGTAGTGCCAGTGCCTGGGTACATGCAGGGGCTGTGCAGATGACTAACACTATTAAGAAAGAGTGAATGCATTAATGAACTCAAGTGATTAATCTCACTGCAGGTGTTGGGTTGTCTGGCTGCTACAGACATCGTGGCACTCAGTGTCTGAACATGGCTAAAAGATCATCTTACAGGAGATAGGACAAAAAAGAAAGCAGAGGGCTTCTCATAGGCCATTTTCTGACTTTCCAATAGCATAATAAGAGTGCAGCTAGTTTGTAATGACCAAATCTCTTTTTTTTTTTTATGTGACCTATTACTACGATGCTCATTCAACACTTGAAATCTGCTATTTCGGCTCTATTATACATCACTGGCTTAAATAAAAAGAAGGCTGAAAACTAGAAAAAAAAAATCCACATAATATCTCCGTTGTCCTGAGCTAAAATTATGTATTATCCTTGGAAACTTGCTGGTTCAACATAACTGGAGTTTCATTGTAATTGAAGTATGTATTCTGGCTTGGGAATGGTACAGGAATGACTGAGAGCCCTCCCCTAATCTGAGGTAGTAGGAGCAGCCCTTGCTCCAGTAACACAGTGAGTATCACTCAGCAGGCTGCTGTAGTTTGCAACAAATATGTCAGGTGTCTTTATAAGTCTTTGATCTTTTTCTGAAGTGTATGTTTGCTGCAGGTGAAGGTGACCTGAAGAAGTGTCTCTTTATGTAAATATTTGCCTATATTTTCCAGAAATACCAGTTGTTTCTGAAAGAGTTTGTGCCTTTGCCTGTGGGAAATCCGGGTGTCATTATAATATGAATATCACCAAATTATTCTCTTCAAGGAGCATCATGAAACTCTGGCTTTTAAGTGTGTAATGAGATAAAAAAGTGATTATCTATCACTGTTTGCTTATCAGTGTGGGATTTCTTCATACCTGAAAATGAACTATACAGAAAATGAAACGATACAGGGTATGAACCTCAGAACAATTTTATAGTTGTAACTTGTTCCTCTCTTGGAAAGAGAAGCTGGCCCCGAGGCTCAAAAGCAAGATAACACTTACAGAGGTGCTCTGCAAAAGGAGAGCCAGCTCTTGTACTAAAGGAAGATAAACCAGTCACAACCATTCTGTGAAATGCAGCCTTTGGTAGGGACAGGGTATATGAAAAATATTTATAACAAATTGAACTTAGAAAATTAAATGAACTCTCCAGAACAAACTTGCTAAATCTGAAAGAGGCAACACATGACAGTCAAAATAAACTCTCAAGTGCAGAAGAACAGGTAGAGTTGCCTTGGTAAGATGGGCTTTCTGAAACTGGATAATCTTTTACTTCTTAAGAGGCCTCATTGGTTTCAGTGGGATGGCTCCTGGAGTGCCCACAGTAAAGGTATTGGAATCTGGCCTTCTCCAAGAGAAGTTTGGGAAGTGTTCAAACTTGTAGAGGAAAACCTTTTATAGGACACTGAGAAAATTTAAAATAGGTGAAAACCAAGCAAGATCTCTCCTTTAGGAGCTGCAACAGCAGTTGTGTGGGTAAGTACCACAGACTTAACATGAGCAGCAACAGGCACTGATAAGTGTCTGAGAATTAGCACCAGTACCTCAGGCTACATGTGTGATTGTAAGATGTGATTGAAAGAGGACTCGTTGCTTTCCGTGAGTAAAAAGAAAATTTATAAGAGGAAGGAAGAAGATGAAAGTAAAATAAAAGGAGAAATCTGCAAGAGAAGCAAGAATGAGACAGAAGCAAGGGGCAAAAATATCGATATGAAGAGAACAACTGAACCAATGGCAAAATTCTCTTTTCCTTCCTGGTTTACATCTTACCTGAAAATGTGTTTTTCGAGTTGTCTCATTAAATCTTGTTCTGGAAGGCAGCATGCTCTCCTTCTGTGTCCACCAGCAAGGTTTCAGGCCAGAACTTTCAATGGCAAAGAGCAGACATCTCAGGGGTTATTTATTTCGGGTTTTCCAAACAAGCTGAAAGAGAGCAGGCTTTAAATGCCAGTACATAACACTTTTTAACACAGGTTAGTGTAGAGGCAGGAGTCTGGGCCCACAGTTAAAATGCTCCTTGGTGGTCATGGGGCAGCTGTGGCTGCATCCTTGCTGTGTGTGGTGCAACAAGCAGTGCCCTCAGTCTTAGCACTTCGCCTGCTTTCTTCACTGTAACTTTAATAATGTTATCTTTTTCTAAAACAAAGAAGCGTAGGAAGAGATCAATTATGTATTTATTTCAATAATAAAATTGCAATCCAGATAATTGTATTTTGTCTTATTTTCAGTGGCATATTAAACAGTGACAGTGATCACTAGGGAAAAAATAATCCACTTGATGTTGGATTCAAAACAGAAATTTAGTTACTTATCTCTGCACCTGCGTCTCAAATTTTATTCACACTCAGTTGAAAATGTTCAGTCATTATGATGTTTATAAAGGACGAGCTGTTCTTGAATGATTTCTCTAATATATTCACTTTAAAAAGGCTTATTCAATGCCAACATAAACTACACACTGCCTGAAAGGTGGAAAACACTACTCCTCCGGGCTCCAGGCACTGGAGTGTGCACTTGCCTTCCAGTTTGTGGCTTGGCAACTTCAAACAGATTTGTCCTGTAAAGTGATGCTCTGCATAATTTGGGCCTGGTACAGGGCACATCTCTTGCCCTTCTCATTGAGCAGGTCTTGAAACTTTTGCTTCTAATGCCTTTCATCTTGGAAGACTAACACAAGGAGATGATGCTGGAAGTGGGTTGCAGAACTGAAGCCGGGTCTCTGGGGGACTGTATGGACCTTGCCAGCAGCCCATCACGGCTCATCAGGCTGAGGGCAGCAGGAGCCCCACACGTGCATGTGGAGGAAGTAGCGGTCAAGGGACCAGCTCCATGAGAATAATGTAAATCACATGGCTGTGACACTGATCAGCTCCATGGGAATAATGTAAATCACGTGGCTGTGACACTGATGCAGCATAGGTAAATTCTAAGCTGAATGTCCTGTTTGTCATGACAACTGGAAAGAGTTATTGCAAACTGAATCCAGAACAACCCTTTACTCCTCTGGCTGTCAACGGGAAGGGCTTTATTGATCATATAAATGTAAAACAGTGCCTAGGAGTCATTAGCATAGAAGGAAGGAAAGGCTGCCTGGGACAGCTGGAGTGGCTGCCTTCCTGAGCTCTTTAGCCAGTCCGTAATGTGGACACTCTTTGATCAGCTGATTGCACGGGAAAGAAAGCAGGAAGGTCTCCCACAGCTGGGGAAAGCAAAAGAGGGCAGAGCTATGCTTTTCCCTGACTCAAATGGGTAAAAGAGTTAAAATCTGAATTCTTATACAGCCCAAAGGACAATTCACAAAATTTCTAAGTAACTTTATATAATCACATTATTTAGCTTCTTTACAGCTATTTTTTCCCTTATATTTTTTTTTAAGTTCATCAAACCAGGGGTGAAGAAAAGGGACTGGTGATGTGCAGACTATATTTAAGCATCACGAGAACCAGACTTCAACTGCTAATGCTGCTGTGGCTACCCAGCACCTCCGTCCCAGTCTCTTTCTATCCTCTCCTCCCTCTGTTCCTTCATACAGCCCCAACAACCTGTGCAAGTGTGGGAGTTTTTGATCTTGGGCACGTTTGAGGAAGAGGGGACTTGCTCCTCTGTTCTCAGAACAGAGGGAGAGGCTGGTTACAGCAAGGAACAGGATCAGGATCAGGTGTTTTAACATGTGCCTTTGGCACAGGACTCTGCCGTAAAACCCAAGCAGGAAACACTGAAGACTTGTTTCATTTCAAGTGGTGCAGGCAAGCAGGAATCTGACTTTAAAACAGGGTTATTCAGATTGTCAAATCTCTGTTTCAAAAACATTTTCTGCATCCCCTTTGCTGCACTGGTGGAATGGGCTGCAAAGTGGGTGCTGTGTCCTGGAGCTGAGGCACTCGCAGTCCTCATCACTGGGGATTGCCCAACTCTGCCATTTCGCTTATACACACAGAGGACATGGGAGTTCTGTGTAAAAAAGTGTTGAAGTTTGGCTCTCTTTGCATTTAAAAGCCTTCTAACTTGTTTGTTTGTTTGTCTCAAAACCTTGTGCTTCTCAAACAAGAGCTGTGCCAAACTTTTCCCACTTATTAGCCTTGCCTAACCATTTTGAAAACTGCTCTGTAGATTTTATCTATTGCAGTGAATTACATTCCTCAATTATTAATTTCTGCCATCAATCACACTTTATCTTTTCCACAGCTGAAGAAGTATCTTGTCACTTCTTGTATGGAATAGTACACCAATTAAATTTAATTTATACTGTTACATATTACATTCAGTTAAATTTAATACACAGGGTATAATTTTCACTTCTCAAAGCTTTAGGAATAAAATCAGATACACTTTCATTGGTAAATGATAGGTTAAGCAGAACCTCCACAACATTAGGTGTAAAAAAAAGCAGACATCATGATTCCTCTCACTGGTTTGTGACAGCCAAGATACTGAAGCGTGGAGATAATATTGGGTAATTCTCATGATAATTTAAAATTATTGCACATTATACTCTTGCTTTATCACTCACCACAATAACTGCTGGAATAAAGCACAACTTTCTTTTCACTGTAAAACACAAGCCTTTTTTAGAATTTGACTTGGGTTTATACTACATTCCTTTATATCCTTCTCTCCTTCTCTGCTCCTACACCTAAATCTCCATGTTTATATTTTTCCTTCTTCCTGAGATTTCCTGCTGAGGGAATATATAACCTTTTTTAACATCTATGTCTGGACACAGAGAGGAATAGTAATTTCCATTAATATCAGTCTCATGTTCAGTCTACCATTATGAATTCTGTCAGCTTCTCCAGCTACTCAGCCCTTGGATCTGAGGACAGAAAGCAAAATGTGAATACAGAAGAAAGGCAACAAATATAGCTCAATGATACAAACTGCTATAAGATAATATAGGAAATCTTAGTGAAAATGAATGGCTGAAATAGAGTAATTTGGAACAAAAGGCAACTGCAATGAGAGTCATAGAGCTGAGATGAGCATCTTGGCATATCTGTAGTTCTCACTTTGTCACGATATTGCTGACTGATGCAAAACAGAAGCAGAACATGGGCATTAACGTCCTCACAGATTTCCCTGTGTACTGACCACTGCCTAAAGCATTTTTGCTTTGGAATAGGGATGCAGATTATCATTCTGGAAAAATCCCTTGAGGTTTTTTCCTTTATTTTAGGTTACTTTCCCTAAAGTAAGAAAGCAGTTTGAAAGTGCCCTCAGACACCACATATTAAAAAGAAAACATAATTTCTTGGAATTGTATGGATTTTTAAAAAAATTATCTCAGGGATGAGTTTTATCCAGTTGATGTGTCTTATGCATAACCACAACCCGATTGATACCTTGAATCCCATCAGCCCTTGGGGGGACACACCAGAGACTTTCAGTTCCTTTGACACTTCCCCTGAGCCCTTTCAGATGTGGTTCTTGCTGAGTCTTCTCTAGGGAGGTAAGTCATGATATCATTGCAGTGTCTAGGCATGCATCATCCTTGTAAAGCAATTTAAGATCTTTAGAACAATTGCGTTATTTGGATATGCCTTTTTAATGGTTATAGTTCAAACTTTTGTTTTCTGTCATTATGGCATTTACATAAGATCAGAAAAATCTTTACAGATGGTTTCCAGAGCGGTGAAGAGGCAATCCCCTAAAGTCAAATGCAGAAAAGTTGCAGGTGGTAATAGAATTGAGGAGTGGGAAAAAGGCACAATTTTATGTGGCAAAATGAGTTGCAGCAAAATCCTCCTTCCCCTTCCAAAATCCTTAATAGGGAAAAAAATCACAAGTCCCCGAAACAGCTGGCAGAAAATTCTGTCAGTTAATATACTACTAGGGGAATAAAATAAACTGTTAATATATGAGTGGTCACTGATACAATTTGCAGAGGTGCTCAGGATAAAGACTTTCACTGAGGTAGCACACACAGTAACAGGAAAGATGTACAGAGTGGAAGATGGTATGATATGGTTAAAAACTACTGTGAAAAGGAGATAACACTGTGACCCATTTAAAACTAAATCAACTAATGAAAAGATGCGACAAAAAATGAGTCAACAAGCAGCAAGAGAGGATTTTAAACAACACAGTACCAGATCTAGGTTAAACAACATATGGTGTCTGTCAGGCAGCTGCTTATTGAAGCGGGGGTATAATAGGGTGATCAATCATATGGATCCGAAAAGAATTGCTGCAGCAAAAAACTACAAGTGAAATCAAAATGTGCATTGGAAGGCTTAAGTGTGCCTGATACAAATGAATTATTTCAAAATATATTTTAGATAGAGTTAAAATTTTTGTTACTTCCATCTAACAGATGGTTTAGGATAAAAATAACATAGTCACCTCCCTAACACACAACCCAGTCAGATACAATTGCCACTATCTACATTTTAAAACCATAATCTTCCAAAAGAAAAATGTAAGCTTTTTACAGTGTCTCATGAGCCCCAGTGACCTCTGGAGGAATCCAAAGCAAGCTTTGTACTCATATGTAACCCCCAAAATCCAGTAATATCATGTTTCCATGGTACAGGAGATCAAAGAAACAAAAGTCTGTGAGAGAGGTCTCTGTGCCTGAATCATAAATTAAGAGAAACATCTGGGAGCATCTACAAGCTCTTGGAGAAACATCAAAATTCACTGTGTGAGTGACTAATGCTGATCCCAGAAGCACGGAATACAAGCGGTACATTTCCTTTCTTTCTTGGAAAGTGAGTTTGGTGAGGTATCAGACTTCAGTATGTACGTCATAACAGAATCTGTTTTATTGATTCCTGTTCCAATTTTTGATTTAATTTGAAATATTACATGGCCTCTAAAAATTCAGGATTTAACTTGATGGTTTAATACCATAAATTAATACTTAGTACCACTGGGTACTACCTATCAATGGATTTTTTGAAACTAGGAGTGAATCTGTTACTCATAGTTATTTGACAATAATTTATGTAACGAAAAAATGCCTACAGAGTTCCACAAATTTTTCCAAACGTCTTTTTTTCTTTGCATACTGGTGCTTCAATTCAGTGACTAATTCACTTCTTGAAAAATTACTATATGGGAGGAAAAATTTTCCTTATCTTCTGTGGAGTAAAATGTATGTAAGTGGAACAGCTAGACTCTGGAAGGCAATGAATTCCCATGCATCTCAGTTTCCAGGTTTATTTAAATTTGAGCATTTTTCAAGACGTTGTAAAACTTAATTTTTACTATTGCAAGTGCTTCTGTTTATAGTCTGTACATGTAAATGTGTGTGTATGGATAGTGCATATGGATATGTATTTTATAGCTCTCTCAAATAACTTTTTTATGTGTTTTTCTGCTCTTCATTCCAGCTGCACTTTTAAGACACAAGCTGCAGATCAGGGGCATTTTCAATTTGAGTACATAACTGACTGTAGATAACCTGTATGTCTTTTTTCACCTCAAAGAGAGACAAAAATTACTAATTTTCAGTATTTTAAATATATACATATTTGTGGAAGCTTCTTTCTGATATAATGGAGATTTTATAACTGTGGAGAATCAGTGACTTCATACATATGGTCTAATTTGTTGCCATGAAAGCAGTCGAAAGAGAGGTACCTTGAGTGTGGAAATATATGAGTTTGGGCTGTTAAATATATTTAATTCATTAAGTTTAACCAGTTTAATTTGGAAACAAATAATTTAATTTACTTGGTAAAGATTAAGGCAGATGTGACTCTGTGACCACACCAAAAGAATCAAAAAGAAATACTGAGCTGAGCCAAACAGCAAGGTGTGGATTCAGTCAAGACTCTGAGGCTGCCACAGCAGCACAATCACCAGAAAGACAAGTAGGATGAGGACAGGGAGCTAAATTGTTAAAGTTCAGTGAGGGAACAGGTTTTTGTAGAAGGCAGCCAGGGATCATTGTAACCCATTTTGAAAATATCAGAAGAGAAGAAGCTCCTGGTAACTCTTCATCTGGCGTTCATCATAGCTCTATCTGGGTTACTTAAACACTTGTGGGTTAAAATCCCAGGACCTGGATTCTGTTTTGCTGTTGGGAATTTTCTTAAATGTAGTACTTATAAACACCTACTGAGATTCATAGATTATATTAATATTTTGTACAGATTTCTGTTAGAAAAATGGGCACCATACCTTCACTCATCATGAGAGAATAGTAGACAATTATCTTCTTTCATCCTTAAACCCATGAGAGGCTCAAAGTCTAAGAAATTAGATTTTTAAGAACATTAAATCCTGGGGTTCTGTTACCGAACTAAAAGTAAAATGACAAAAAATCTAGTCTAAGTGATTGCAAATTACCCTGAACATGTAAACTTATCTATTTATTTTGAACAATCCAGTGGAATTTTTAGTCAGTTCATACATTTATTTTTGTGTTTGGTTTTTTTTAAAATGTGTTATTTTGATTGAAATTTATTTCAGAATTCTAGAATCTGAGTCGTCCAATTAATGAGGATCAAGAAAAAGCATTTGACAGCCATGACTTTCACTGCTTCCACAGAAGAGTAACATCAGCCTCGTGACTTAAGCTATCTGTAAAGGGAGCCACAAATAACATTTCCCATTAGAGAGAAACCTTAACAGAGAAAAGATAGAAAACTTAACGGGACCTGTGTTTTACGACCAAAGAAAGACGTATCATGCTTGATAGAATGCTTGTGCTGGACTGTTTGTTGCAAAATCATTCCCAAATTTTCATTCACCAAAATAAGTGTTGATGCCCATCATAGCAACCAGTTATTAAGACTTTGTAGAACTTAGCACTATAGTTTCTGGAAGCATGATATCTTTTACCACTAATCTATTCTGCTAAAAAACCCACAGATGATTTTTAATCTAATTTGATACTTGAAGGTCTTTTGAATAAGTTCTGTTTTATAAAATTGAAAAGGAAATGCTGATAATATAACAAACTCTTTCTCTTTTTATACTCTTTCTGTTTCTTTTCTGTCCTGAGGTACCTGATTGTGAGGGCACAAATTAGTGTCAAGTTCAATGTTTTTGGCATATCTCAGGCTGCAGGTCAGCTACACAGGCCTTTTTCTCTCTAAACATTCTTGTATTTTCAAGAGTTTCCTCTCAGACATGGATCAGTGAAATGTCAGAATTTATCATGAGAGAGAATTATTTTCAACTGCATTCCTGATTTTTTTGCAGGTATCTGAATTTGTGGATTGATTTCCCAGCTGTGCTGCTCCCGGTAGTGCCGCACACCACTGAAGTGTGCAGTGCCACTACTGTGGTTGAAATACTGACATCTTCTTCATCTATGGATTTATATGGCCATTTCCAAGGTTCTTTATTTTTTTTCCTCATTGTTCCATTGCCATCCGTATGAAAAATTAGGAGTTAAGGAAAGTTTTCTTGTTAGGAAAGCAGCAAACAGTAATGGAGCTGAAATTTCAGGAAAAGGTAACCCGAAAATGCAAAACACTTACAAAAGCAGCTTGTCACCCAAATTTAAAGATCCCTCACCACAGCCCAATTCACAGTGAGAAATGGCAGGTGCCACCTCTGAGGGATTTTGTTTGAGCAGAATTTGGAAGGAAACTGGAAGAGAATCCATATGCACCAGTCACCGCATTCATATCCTGAAGCCCACAGAATTATTCTTCAGTGGTGGCAAAAAAATTCTGTCAATTAAAAGAAGCTTCAGCTGAAAAGCTGTCATAAATCTTTCCTATTCAAGGGTGCTGGAGACATGCTGAGTTGATGAGCTCAAGAAGATGCCTCCTGGGGTGATATTTTTTAAATGGAAATGCCTCACAGTCGTTTCTATTTAATAATCAAATGAAGGCAGCACTTCATTTATTCTCTTTCTGTTTGAATCTTTGTACTGGCTTTTGTATAATTAATCGAAAAAATATAGTATAGTGTAATTGAGGTGGTATTCCTTTTCAAGGTAGAATTGTGTTTTTATTTCCTTCCAGAGGCTTTTCTTTCCACTCCATATTCATGTGTTGCATCCTTAAAGCTTGGGAGGGGATGCACACGTGCATGAAAGGAAATACATAAGCACGAACAAATCAGAAATGCTCAGATCCAAGGCATCTCAAATGAAAATAATCCTTATTCAACTGCCAGAATTTTTGTTCCCTTAAAGATATTTCTGCTGCCTAGAACTACCAGTAAAGTCTCAAAACAGCTACTGTAATTGCTGCCTTCTGAATCCTGTGGGGTTTAGAGGCAATGGGACATCTATTCTTACTACAGTATGACATCAATTATTATTACCATTGTTCTGTGGAAAAGGAACAGCAGGCTTGGTTTGGTTTTAAATGGCCAGATTCATAATTTTTCACAGCAAAATCTCAGAGATTAGAAGGAAGACAAGTGCTCTGACAAGCTTTTCAAGTACCTCTTCAGGCTTTTCCAGCATGAATTGGTGATTCCATCAAGCTGGAGCTTGGAGAGTGATGAAAAATTCCCGGTGCAGGAGCTGTTAGCCTGGAAAATGTGGAGAGTGTCTGCTGCAAAGCCACTACCATAGGAACAAGAGCATTTCTGAACTTTGATTGCAGGAATTGCAAGCCTGTCTACCATTTGTTTCACCAGACCAGTGTCAAGGTGAAATTCTTTTGCAAAAAGCCATTTTAACTCCCCTTGGCGTTCTCCTCTTCCTAATCTTTTGTCGTCATAAATTTCTGCCTTCATTTCTCTCCTTCTTTCTTCCACATTTCAGCTAGGCTGTCACTTGGAAAGAAAAAGTATTGATATGCTCTTGCCCTACAGGGATTCACCTGGATCCACCTATGGAAGACACTGAGTCAGTTTGTGTTATCCCTGACGGTTTTGCTCAGAGCATGAGCTGTTGTTTCATGCTTCCACACAGACTCTTGCTGATCCTTTTATTTACCTTTGGGTCCCACTGGCTCAGAAGTGGCTCACAAACGTGGTGGGACAGTTAGGTAGGCTTTTACAAGTGGCACCTCTGTCTCTATCAGCAAGGCTGGCAGCGACCAGGCTGTCATCTCTTGACAGCTCTTGTTTGGACCAAGAGGTGACTGTCAGTTTGACAACCTGTCATCTTCAATCAGCTGTAAACTTAATTTAAGGATGGAGCTAAAAGAAAAGCCTGGGTAGAAAGACACAGAGCTTAAATCCCTAAATACCTCCATGATTACAAAACAAACAGAGTCTCTCTCGATAGCTGGCCTAGTGATTTTGTCTGTATCTTTTCATTACAGCAGATTTCTCTCAAAGGTGTCATGGGCTCACACAGAACTTGTTTTCTTTCTCTTTTCAGCTTTGGGGAGACACAACAGTAAATTGGACTTTATGATGGCATATTATGATTTTTTTTATAGTTGTGTATGATGATCAGTTCTATGAAGTGTTTGTAAGGACCAACTGAAGCCAACTGAAGTTGTCCTGAAACCTTGTTTTCCAGTGTTTAAGAGGTGATGATAAACACACTTTGACATGAAGATTTGTCTGTTGTGTTTGTTTTTACTTTAACTATTGGATACAGAGAAATCCTGGAAAAACTGATGTGGAAACGTCTCTAAAGGGGAAGCTATCAACTTGGTCATTCCAAGTCAATATCCTTCTAAGCACAGATTTCAACAGTGTAGGATAGTTAAATGTAGTCAGTTCATCTGAGGTCATAGGTAATATCTGAAATACATACTCTGGCATTCTTCAGGGAAATGAATTTCTGTAAGTAGTGTAATTCTATGTCACTGCCAAATTGTCCAGTAATGTTCTGAAAGCATCCTCTGTTCTCCCTCAATTTTATGTTGTATCTGACCTGTACACATCTCTTCAATTATTTAAAAACTAATTGAGGAAATTCCTTAGTGTCAGCTCTATAATGATGCTCAAGAGTCCAGTATGATTGCAGGAAATATTCTGGTGACTTTGAATTTCAGAGTGACAGTTAATTAAAAAATATGATAGATATCCAACCTCTAATCAATTTGTTTGGGAAATGCTAGCCAGATAGTTTCAATGGTTTTCCAGGCCTGAAATGCCACTCTGATTGCACAGCCTGAATTCAGAACACACACTGTAAACCTTAATTCAGTGGCTTCTTTTTACAACATGTAAAATGTTTTGCTTAAATTTTCTTTTTGGAAACATCTAGGTCTTTTGATAGTTTGAAATTTTAAAATACATGTAAGGTTTGGGTGGAAGGGCAGATGGAAGGGAAGTGCTGAACCTTAAAACTTACATCTGCATGTCTGCATATGCATAAAGAAACATCTTTATGTACAGTCTCAAGTATAAGCGTGTGTCTTTGTGTAAATATACATGTTGGTGTGAAAGGAAATGCCACCCTGATCCATGTTCACATCCACTGAAGGCACGAATTACTCTCCTCTGCTACAGCCTCCTGATATTCTCTCCAGATTTCTACTCTTTTTCTACCATGTTTCCGCAATTTTCTTTGTAACCTGTTATTTGCAGAAGTTCCTTATTACAGCTGGTTTGAGAGAAAAAAAAATTCCTAGAGAAAACATTCTTCATTGGAATTTGATTATTTACCCAAGCTGTCATGTTTGATGCAGATCTATTCAGATAAATTTGAGTGGTGGTGGTGATGCTTTTGTCAGCTTCTCCTCCTGGCACTCTGGCAGTCACTTCTGTGGCTTATAGGAGACACCAGAACTCCTGGCAAGACCCAAGGCAGACAACATGACTCCCCCAGACTTTTACAGGAGGAAAATCCTCTTGATTGTTTCAGATCTATGACCTCGCAACTTTTAATGAAAAATTTCAAACCTGGGATTTTCAGTTATGAGTTAGAAGTTGGCCAACACCTGAGAAATCATGAACCTGGGGTGAGTGAAACCTTTTTTCATGTAGTTTTGCTCCTCATACAATACCTCTCTCAGGTTAGATGTTAAACCTGAGTATAATCCGGATACCTACCAAACTTCTCTAGCTCATTTTTCCTAATATTCAAATTAAAACTTTGTTTTTAGCATTTCAGCTTAAACTTTTATTTTCTTTTTACTAGTTGGGTTAAGATTTCTTAAATGATATTTTGTTTAACTTAATATTCCAACTTATGTTCAGAAAAAAAAGAACAAGACCATCAAAACCTAGATGAAACAAGGAATGTTTTAAGTAACCTGTCATCAGAACAAACCCCAGAAAAGCCAAAGACAAGAATAAAAGTCACCATACCAAAACCAAACCAAAAAATGCTGGAAGCCAAGAGAACATTGATTTCAAGTCACAAATTTGTAAAAGTTTGTCACAACTCCATGTTTATTTGAAAAAAATATTTAGATCTACAGCTGCTTATACCTGCATGACACTGCAGCTCAAGTTCCCTGCAAAGAATGTTATATCTACTAAAAAATAATAAAAAGACAGTATAAAACAAATAAATATTACAATGTGCTGTGGAAAACATTATCCTTTCAAAACTACTAAATAAAAGAATTTCCATTTCTCTGACTCAGTCGACATATCACACATTTCATCTAAGATGAAAGAACACTTATCTTTGAAGAGTAAAATAAACATTGCTAAATGAAAGCTTCCAAGAGTAAATTCCCCTGTGTTCCAGTAAGCTAGGATCTGAGTTTCATAGCTTGTTTCACAACAATCTGCTCAAAAATTACTAAAGATATTCTGTAATTTTTTAGACCAATGCATTCTCCTTGGCATCAAATGTAAAGCAGCAATGACAGTTTCTCATGCAACAAAAGTAAAAAAGGTGAAAACAGAAGGCACTGGAAACTGAAGATAAACTGACAACCTCCTACCAGATGACTTGGAATACTGAGTCCCACTGGGTTGGAACAACTCTTAACATCATAGGGGAAACTGATGGATCTGATCAATTTTCCTTAATTTCAGTGAGAGTTTGGTAGGAGCAGTGTTGTTAAATAAGTTAAAAAAGATTAGAATATAAAAGTTTTTTTCTTTCTAGATAGAGAATGGCTTTTGATTATCACAGATGTTTTAACTTTGGAAATAGTTCATTTTGGTTGAAAATTCATTTTTGGAGTTTGCCTTTCATGCCTGTCTGTTTTCTGTGTTGAGAGGAAAAATCAAGGCACTTTCCTCTTGCAGTTCTTAATGAGACAGCCTTGACATCTGGAAACTGGAGAAAATCTTTAATGGTTGTGAACCACTAATGACCAGGAGAGTGTTACGGGAATAACCTGGCTTCCTTTGCAAATGGCATCTTTGTTTAAAGAAGTAGCACCAACTGTTCATCCTCTTCACTTTTTAAAGTGAAATTCTTTACCAGGATTTTATCTGAATGTAAAATGAGCACTACTTCCTTCTCTACTTTGTATTATGATTCACAAATATGGGGCTGCTCTAAAAATGAAGGTTTGAATAGAAAAGAGGCTGAGCCTTGTGTATGATGAGTAAGTCAACTATGTGAAAAAAAAAGAATTTAAACACACGGACAAATGTAGGTCTGTCCTGTCGATGCCTTGAGAGGCTACCTGGAAACAGAGATTAAACAGGAATAAGGGAATAAAGGTGATATTTATTTGAAAGGCCTTCAAAGGTACACTCTGGGGAGCCCAGATGCTACTGCCAAAATGGACCCCAAGATGGATGATGAGTCACGAGTTCTTTGGACTTTTGTAGGTGTTGTCCATTTGCATATCAGCATAAATTCACCAATTAAAACTTTAGCTAATGATGTAATTTCTCTAAGCTCAGCCCCCCTTCTCAAGATGTTGGTTTACACATTTTGGGCCCAGGGCAATCTGAGTGTCCTTGGAGAGGACTTTGCTATGTGTATCTTAGCATGAAAGAACAGCAGCCAGCAGGCTATAAAATGCTTCAGACTTTCACACTAAGCACTACAGGATTTGAAAAATGTAAAAGCTAAAAACCTAAGGCATCACTGTTTTGGAAGAATGTAAGTGAGGAAAAAAATCATGCTCTTCTATACATTTTTTATGTATAAATGTAGATATATATGTGTGTGTGTGTGTGCCTGTGTGTATATTTAATTTTTTAAAAATTTCATTACAACAGGTCCCTATCTGGAAAAGATACACAAGACACAGAAATACCCGTGAATAATGAAAAGTTCACTGCAAATTTTTAATGTGAAAAAACTGGAGGTATTAACTTCCAGACTGGAGTTTTGCAGGTGCCTGAAAATATATGTAAAGAAAATTAAAGGATATAATGGTTTATCTCAGAGAAACTTTGCTTAATATACGATAACTTCACACTTAATTGTAAAGGAGAATTTTTATCTGCTTATTTTTTATACCACATCCACCCTTGGTGACTTGTGATCTATCACAGAAGCAAGTGCCCCAGAGCAGCAAGAGATATTTAATTACCTGAGGTCAACAGCAGAATTCTCCTGCAGTGTCTATCCGGGGCCTTTCAGGGCAAAATTATTCTAATTTCAGAAAACTTGAGTGTGAAGCAAATGTTAGCTCAAACTAAAGTCACTAGCAAATGAAAGCAAATTTTCCAGTATACCCATGTGTGAAACAGTAATTTTGTTATACCTGAGGCAGCAGATGATTTTCTAGGCCACCCTTGCCTGATGCCACGAGTGGGTGAATGACTGAGTGAGCCAGAGTCCTGTCTGCTTCTGAGAATGCAAGGAGCATTGGTGGAAGGTCACTGATGAAGAAGCATTCGGTCAATGAAGAGCCAGGTAAATCCAAGGACTAAAAAAGTCCATCACAAAGTGTCTCTTGATGTCAGCAGGTCTTGAATGGTCTTTGATGGACCTGAGAAGAAATAAGATTAAGGTGAGCTTCCCACAGAGAAATGTGGCAAAGGTTGGACTGCCTTTCTAAAGGGCTTATTTTTCATTTCAAAAACATGTATTTTACCTAAATCTCATCATCTATACTGCACTGCTTGTGTAGAAACCATGATCCATCCTCAAAACCCAGCTTGAGGGGTGATCCGTGTTCTCTCTCGCCTCATGATGCACCTGGTATTCTGATCCTTTCTGGGGGCACTTCAACCTCCTGCTGCCTCTTTCCTGCTGCTCTTCACTTCTGCAGAGAAATGAAGGATTTGTTGTACTGCTGCTTTACAAGCTGGAGCTGGAGACCACAGGGCAGCAAAATTTCTTTAGACCTCCAGTTTTCCCCACAAACATTTGGAGCCATTTCGTACCAATTCAATACAATATCAATGTTGCTGTTAATAGCTGGTCTGGTGACTCGAATGTTCATCTTTACGGTGGTGAATTTAACTGTGGAAGGTCTTTCAAATTTCAGTGGGAATCTAAACCCCACATTTTTGCACTGAAAGCATCCATGAGAATTTGCAGAAGGCAGGATACAGCTAAGAGGCAACAGCAAGAGGAGGATTTTGTGTGAAATACAATTACTTCTGTCCAACTCAGAGATGTAGCAAAGAAATTCAGAAAAAGGTTAGATGATACTGAAAGAGATTATTAATGAGAACTGAATCTCATTAGGATCCTCTGCAGGTTCAGAGATCATTTCTTGCTCTTGTCAGCCTTCAGAAGCTCAGATGCTTCTGCAGAGCTCAAAGTATACAACGTGCTAGATTTTGACAACTAGTTTCAGAAACAGTAGCCTGTCTTCTCAATTTCCAGTGCTTCCTTGCTTTTGTCATGCTGAAACTTCAGCTTCTGTTATGTTACTCCAATCTGTGTATGCTCTCCTGAAGAAAGACTGGAATGTGACAGGTTTAATTTAGTTCAAAAATTTAGGGTAGGAGTTTAAATTTGAAGATTTTTTAAACTTAAATGGTTGCACACAATTGTCTGAGAAACTTCTTTCCTCGTTTGTGTGAAAGATTATTTGAGCCATTTTCCCCTTTTCTACTTCAGTTCTTTACTTGGAGAAGTTGTTGGCATGAATGTGGAAGTAAATGGGTAAATGGTTCACAAAAAAAGAAAGGCCTGTGAGCTGAAAGGCAAATACAGGTGTTGATGAGAGAGTGGGGGAAGAAACATCCAGAGCAGAAAGTGGTTCAAATATAGGAGTGTCAAATACAATCACAGACCTGTCCTTAGGTAGCAGGAGATGGCCTGGCTGTTGAGTTTAAAAGGAAGTTACAAGATAAAGATGACTTCTTGGGAGACATCCACCTTATCTGTGGAATTTCAATTATTGTAGTATAGCCAACTGAATGACATGCTTACCATGATAAATCCTGAAAATGAGGAGACATTTGAATTTTAAGAAGTGGAGAGATGCTGGGTAAACATGAAGTTGACACATGAAGAGTTGATACATTAACAATCGAAGTGCCCATCTCTTCTGAAGAGCTTGGACTAGGTTTTAAATAACTCTGTCCTTAGAAAATTTAAGGACACCTTTTTGCATCTTGTATTAATTGGTCACCAGTAAAATGGTTTAACACATATTATCTGCATTTTCATAATGATTTTAAGGTTCCTTTCCAAGTATGTAATTAAAATTATTGTCTGTGTAACACTAGAATACGCAGAAATGAACAGGGAGATGTTTCAGAAAATTAGCACCTGAAAATGCAAATTGGTCCTAACTCAGATGATGTTAGGGACAAATTCTTCGCCACCTACTTAATCAGATATCCTTGTTAAATTCTTATTTCATTTCAGAAAGACTCAGCCCCTTAAGTGTAAACATACTCCAAGAAAAATATTTCTCCCCGGAGTTGGTGGAGGGTTGATGCATATCTATTAGAACCAAAAATGTGTGGTAGAAAGGTATCTGTTCCAGGAAAAAAAATTGGGGAAAATATCTCAGCTCAAGGAAAAAACCTCTGTTTAGTATGAAAGAAAGGTGCATTTGTCACTATCACCCACTTTCTGATTTGCCTTTTTTGAGCAAAACACTATGAAATGTTTTGGTTTTGTGTTTTATAGAATAAGAAATTCTGGTAAACTTACAGAGTTTTGCATCAGCTTCATTTTTATTCAGCCTGCACAGAGAATTTATATATTATCAGGAGTAAGAGGGCAGTTGTAGAGGCGGGAGTCAAGTTCTGTCTGCAGTTTAAACACACACATACACACACACACATGAATGATGATGCATAGGCAAGCCTTATAATGATAATTCACGTGAATTATGTGTGTTGTGGGTGCATGTGTGTGTGTTTGTGTGTCTTTACACACACCAAAGTACAATTAACAGACATCACCAGATTTTTCACAGTCATGATTTGGGAGCCTCGAAAGCCAGACCTGTGCATCCACATGACAAATTTGAATCAAAACACAATTGTTACAATAATGTTCCTGATACTTTAGGGACCAAGTGCTGTAAAAACAATCCAGCCTACAGTCTCGTTCTTTGCTGTGATTTATTGCAGTGTTTGAATATTCAGGCTGTTTTGCTAAGGGCAGAGCTCCCTGACAAATGAACAACACAGCACAATGCACTGACAGCCACTGAAGTATTCGTCCATCTGCTGACCCAGGGACACCCTCGTGTTTAGAAGGCTGGGAGCTCCTGACTGATTAAAATTATGCTGTCTGCTTTGAATTGGACTCACTCATTTCCACTCAGAATTGTACACAGTGGCTGGAAAGGTGACAAGTCACTGTTCTGTCTTTGAGTGATTAAGTCCTACTCAAGAATAACGACAGTAATAACGGGCTGACAAGAGAATCTTCCACATAAATAAGAGTAGTAAAATCAACAGTGCTGTCAGCCTCCTTGCATAGTTTCCTGCATGGAAATTTCAGAGCCTAAGATGAGCAGAACAGAGATAAAAAGCAATCATGTTTACTACCATGTCCCACATTAAACATCTGCTCTACAATGGCATCGTTTGTCTGCTATTGGTTTTACGTGATGGTGTAGCAATTACTCGGGCATTGCTCCTCTGAAGAATTCCTACCCAAGAATTTGAGACCAAGAGCATAATTGGGATTTAGAAAAAGATAAGAAGCTTATACGAGTAGAAAGATACTCTCAAGTCATATACATAAGCCACACATGTGAGAAATATTTATCCACATGTTTTCAGGCATAAATAAAATATCAGATGAAAGCAGTCAGAAAATTACTTCTGGATTTGAACACTGTTGTTTTGCAAGTATATCCCTAAATCTGATGCCGACCCATGTCAAAGATAAATAGCATAACTGAACTTATTTGTGCTTCAATGTGGCAATTTTTGGGCTTCTCTCATTGTTTTTTTATCACCAGAAATGTGATAATTACCATTGATGTCTCAGTGCTGGATCTATAACATGTCAAAAGAAGAGGGGAGCACTGACACGTTATGGGTCAAACCCAAGTGTTCCCTTGGAGGTAGAAAGAAAATCCAGCATTTTGCAGCATTCAAGGAGTTTGGACACAGGTTTTTAAATATGTGTAAATATAAAATATTCCTTTTCACCAATGACATCAGAAAAAGTTAAATGGAGAGGGATTTTTGGGCCAACAGGTTAAACCCATGTGGAAGTACCTGCTTGTGGAATAAATTGCTACTTTTCCACAGTCACCAAATGACTCCCCAGTTGCTTGTTTCCAGATATTTGAGCCATTCACATTACCTTTACTCAGGACTCTGGAGTGAGAATTAGTGAGTTCTGATGAAATTTAACACTGTATGTAGTCTCATAGGCAGGCAGAATCTAAACATGACAGGGACAGCAATTTATTATAAAGATCATTATAAAATCCTGTTGTAGTTGATCAGGAGAGTCCAACTGATTTTGTAGGGATTTAAAACCAGACACTAGAAATGGAAGCGAAAGAAGATCCTTGGTCATAGAATTACACATATCTCCTCTCGATATCTTTGTTTCTTGGCATGCCGACTAAGCCTGTTCTGGGCTGATTGTGTGTTCTTCCCATTAATGTAATTGGCACTCAAGGGCAATTTGTAGCTGACAGAGAAGAGCGTCAGTGAATGTCAATGAGTGGAAGAAATTCTTATTATAATGCCAGTTGAGACCCCACATCTAAGTTTCCTCCATGGCTTGTTACAGAATTAATTTTGTTTGTGGTTCTGGTAACACCAAGACTCAGGAAACAGATTTTTTTCTGGAATCTAACTGCAAATGGGCCAGTAATGAGCTATAGCTATAAAAATCAATAGAACTTATATGTATATAAAATAATTTCTTTAGCATAGGGTAGACATTTCAAAGTAATTTTCCTTTGAAAAACAAATTCACAGAATAGTGGTTGGTAGTATTGATGTCATTCTTCATTAATCTCAATTGAATTGTTATGAAAGAAACATGCTGCTGGTTTTTTCCAAATGAGCTTTTATTGGATGCGCTGAACAGCTCTCTATTTTCAGTTTGCTTCCAGTAACATTGCACCACTCATTTTTGAGAAGAAGAATAGATTAAAACAGGAGGGGAAAAGAGAGAGAATGTGTCAGACAATGATAAAGAAGGTAAAATACCTGCTTTGAGATCCTAAGGAACCTGATTGCATGAAAGTCACCTCCTTTATTAACATACTGAGTTTAAGTAGAGATGCTGAGGAGCTGGTATGTGATCATGGTGTCAAAGTAGATTCTAAAACTTTATTTTGCTAGGGTTGGAGCTGGCAAGAAATCAGATGCTTAAATTAAGCTGGGTTAGAGATTTGTGAGGAGTTAAAATTCCAGCACCGTGGGAGACACTTTCTTTATGTTTTCCATCCTGGTTGCACTTGCAAGATAAGGCAGACACTTACAGATGAATGACTGCATGTATAACATAAGTACTCTCAGATTTAAAATTATCTATCCATGGATAGAACTCATTTTATCTTTGCACAACGGAACATTTCCCTCTCTAATATTCAGATGCAGAAGGAAGCCACACTTAGGCATGTGTGTCTAAATCATCGGTCTTTTTGCAAATAATCAAAATGCAGAAGGAACGAGTGAGATAAGCACCAGAAAAATCCACAGCAACTGTTAGTTTTTCCCTTTTTCAGTGAAATCTGGATTGCTGGATTTGGCCAGTGCTATGTTAGTTATATTTTTCCTAATTGGCAGCCAATCAAAATTATTACTATACTTTTGAAGACAGGGAAAACAGAAAGTATCTTGTGTTTTTAATTTCTCAAGCACAGGTCATTGTTAACAAGTGTTCTCAAGAGCAAACAGCTTTGCTCTAACCACAAAACCCTTGTACTTCATTAGATTGTACAAATAAGTGGCTCACACTCTCAATTTGTTCTTCTCTCTGGCAGCCAAGAATTGCAATCATCAGATTCACAGAAGTGCAATGGCTTAAAATGTAATACAATCAAGTGCAGATTCTTTCCACTACTCAGTTTTTTTGTGATCTGTTTATTCTTTATTTCTTCTTTGGTCTTTAGCCGTCTATAGTGTTGTGTGGGAAAAAATAAACTCAATATTCTTGTTTGGTTTTCTCTTGGTAACTCTTTGGGCATTTTATTTTTGAGACTTCTGCTAACTCTAGATATTACTTATGCATAATCACGGCTAGAATGCTATTACTGAATTTTTTTTCTCTAACTACTGTACCTAAACCTTTATGTCTGTTATTTTTCAATGTCTCCATTACATTTCAGTTGAAAAATGTTTTGTATGTCTGAGAACCACTTATCACAGCAGAATTTGTATCTGGGTATCCCTTCCCTTTGTGCAGCTTCTACTGAAGCAAATTTCTGGCTCAAGGGAATCAGTAGGAGTTTTATCCTTCATGTTGTTGGCTTCAAAACTCAGCCCTACATCTTGTTTCTCTTAGAATTTTTCGTATGCAGTTCTATCCCTATCCAGAATAACATGGAGTAACAATTTATGTTGGTCACTTTTCATTGGGGGAATGATGTGGTTCTAAGAAGAAGAAATCCAATGAATATATATTAAAATTCTAATCTGTCTTTTAAACTTTTTTCCATTAGGTCTTCCTTTTCTACTGTGCACTCTGCCTCATTAAATGCAGCTGCAGAAGTAGATTCATTATCCCTACTACTTGTTATTTACATGAATTTTCGTTATGGACTGAAATGTATTAAGAGTGGACGTGTGTATTTGCTATAACAACTTCATCAATAACATCACAAGTTCTGTATGCCCTGCTTTTATACACAGGCACCAAAACCAAATCTTAGAAATTACTCAAAAAGTTTTTGTTTCTTAGGTAATGCTTGAATTGGGATCAGGGATGGCTACACCTCCAATCCAACTTTGATTTCCACATGGATATTCTCCTGAACAGCCTTCTGAAAAGGACGGGATGAAAAGTTAATTCGATCAATTTTACCATTTTCCCCAATAATTTCATTTCAATGTCCTAGTAGAAAACTCTCAAAAACTCATCTCTCACTGTTGTTCAGCATTATGCTTTTCTTTTACCCCAAGCACATTAAAAACTTAGGGGTACAATAACGACCAGAAGAATAGGAGATAGGTGGATATTACAAATATTTAAAAATATTTGGCTCTCAAAAAGGTCTCCAGATTTCTGAGGACAGTCTACTTGTTTATTTTATGTTCCTCCCTCAATTGGTTTATTCTTCTGTTCCAGTGGCACCCTGGAATGTTGTTCATAAACCAAGAGCAGAGCTTTTTTTTCATGGAAATGCTGGCAGCAGAAAAAAAACAAACTTTCAAGTTTCTCTGCTGGGTTTCTCAAGAAGGGTACTAGTGACACAAAACTCATTTACATTTAAATATTTTCAATTTTACAGTTGAACTGGCATGTAGACACTGGGGTTAGAAAGGATGAAAAGGGAAATATCCAGAATGAAGGCAGGTGAGAATATTTTTGTGATGGTGATAATGAATATCTTACTTGAAGGAAAAACACCCTGTAGATAGAAAAAACCACACTGTTACAGGAAAGACTGATCAAGAGTTGCACATCCATACAAAAATGATATCGGTGCTGTTGTGGCTGCTAAATTGTGAAAACAGAGGTGAAAAATGAGACTTTAAAACTTCAGGTAGTAAAAAGTTCAAACTGGCCCTCACACAGCAAGAAAAGCAGTATATTAAGGTGTGCCAGCCCATGCTAAGAAACCTTTCAGAGGTCCCAAGCAATTCCCCTTTTTACAAGGGTGTGATTTTGAAGAACTTGAGTGAATATACAGAGGTTTGTGGAGTGTGTAGTGGGTGCAAGTGAAACAAAGACATCAACAAAGTACAAAGGTCTTTCAAAAAGATGATCATGTTGGAGTCCAAAGCAGTCAGAAGCACACCGGGGAACTTGGTTCTACCACTAAAAATCACCCTTTCTGTTACAATCACTAGTGGGCTCTCAAGGGATTTACTGGTGACGCACTGCTTTTAGCAAAGATGATAGGCTGGTTTCCTGGTTACCAGTCTTCAAAAGTTATTGATGGAATGAATTCTAAAGAATTTAGGGGTTTTTTTCTAGTAAACTTTTATCTATCCTCTATCTAAATCATAGGTAAAATTTCATTTTAATGACTCGTCACCAGAGGTTCAGGAGTGTTTGCTATCTCTGTATTTTGTCATGGACCAGAAAGAAATGCTACACAATCAGTGAATATCCAGTTTTAGTAATCCATGTATCCTGAAAGATCCAAATTGCCAACAGGATCAAGAATGATGCTCTTCTCCAGAAGTATATATTGTTTTTTTTATCTGAGTTTTAAGAGTATTTCAAAGATAAAATCAAAATTTTCAATGTGTTACTTCACACTTCATAAGAAAAGCTGTGAATAAATGGCAGAAGAAAGAATTTCAGAAATACAAAGGAAAGCAAGAAGAACAAATTACGTTGCTTATGAACTATTTTTATCTTGCAGGGGACCAGAGCACTGGATGCTCTATACAACACAGAACAAGTTGCTGCCCAGAGGAACATGCAATTTAAGTAATTTCCAGGTTTTGATTTTCAGGTCCAACTTGAACAATATTTACCTCGAGATGAGCAGAGTAGTGAGAATAAAAGATAGAACTAGGTGACCAGCAAACCCTGAGGGGTTCTCTGTGCTGTTCAGTGTCTGCTCCTGTCACAGGTCAGTGGGCCAGGAGCCCACTGCCATTCTTCTCAGCTCTTTGGAAGCCTCCACTGACCCCCCAGTGGAGACCGAGGCTGCATCACTTTCAAGGTGCCAACTTGTAGTGACCAGCACAGTGCCTGTTTCTGCGAGAAATCCTATTTGCTTTCCCATGTCATAGTCTCAGCAGAGGCAGGCTTTGGATTGCCCTGGGTTGCCCAAATCAGGTGTTCCCAAGTCAGGCAGAAAGCATGGAAGTGGTCCAGGACTGAGGAGTGGTGCTCGACACAGCTCTGTGCTGCCAAGGAGCTCTGCACCTGATGAAAAGCCGCTATTCTGTCTTCCCCTGCCAAGACTGCCAGTGTCTGCTGTCCTGGGAGGTAAATCATGCCTGGCTAAAAGCAAGATGGGAAACACTTGTTAGTTAATAGTAGGGTTCAAAGTCTTTCCAGGGCCTTATTACTAAGGTATTTCAACCTCAGCATGCTGTGGAATAGCAATATGCTACAGTAGTTATTTAACAAATCACACTAAGAAATAATGCTATTCTATCCCCGGGAAAGCTTTCCATCTTTTTGTGCAGCTTCTTACAAGCACTGACTAATTGCATCTTTGACATGCACTGGCCTAGGTCCAAATAACTGAAATTCCACAGGATGCACAGGCTGTCATTTTTCAGAAGCCTGAGTAAGAGAAGCAAAAATGTCTGTTTCTTCTTCAAACTAGCTTCAAAATTTAAAGCCCAAGGGAAAGCCACATGATTATTCTCTCTTTCAGTATCCAGTGGTCTAGCACACACATAAGACCTTAAGCAGAAAACATTTAAAATATGTGATAACTGTGATTAAGAGCAGAACTTCGGTAAAGAACTTTCAGTACTCTTTTAAGTTCTCTTCAGTTATTTCAAATGAACATGTAAAAGAGATTATACTCTCATAAAAAATGTTTGATCAAATTGCTTCCTTGGCAAAGACGGAGCCTTATCTAGCCTTTTTCCCGTAACATTTCAAAAAATTATAAGAAAAGTGGTTTATTCAACTAAGCTCTCTTCTTCTGAAAAACCTTCAAGTATCTAGGAGAGATATCTTATATAACTTTATTAAGGAACTGATTGTCTGATATTCAAAATAAATCAACTTCCGTGGATTTAACCATGACAACAAAAGGTGCATTTATGTCAAACAGATTTCAAACGTGAATGCCTGATTTGTTCTGTGTATTTTTTTTGAATACCAATAGTTTGGAGACAGCATAATGACTTGGCATTGGTTTAGATTCAGCTGCTATAACAATTGTTTTCCATTATAATTGATCTTGCCTGTTCCCTTGCAGATGGTGTTGCCAATCCATGCTTTTACTGTGCCCAACTCTCCCAGTGGAACAGTCAAAAGGTTAACCGGGTTTGCAGTTCTTGATGTTGTTGATCCCTGACAGGAAGCCTTCCCTGCGTGAATGCAGGGTACTCGGGGCAGCACAGGAGCAGCTGAGACCAGCAGCAGCCCCTGGTTTGATATGCAGGTTGTGTCAGGCGAGGTGCGAGGGCTGCTCTGCTGCAAAGTATAAGCCCTTATGTTCCCATGGAAAAACTGCTCCCTCAAAACCTTTAAGCCTTTGGAAAAACCTTCTTCCACACATTAGCAGTGAGCAGTTGGAGGTTAAATGTGCCAAGGACCTGCTTTGCATTTAGCTTGCCCCATTCTCACTGCAGCACTTGAGGAGGAGGATGGGATGACACAGATGAGACACCGAACATGGGTTTCATTTTCTGTGACACCAGGTTGGAGGAGCACCCCACTGAAAGCAAGTCAGCAGAGGAAAAGAAAACCCAAGAATCAGGCACAGGATATTTTTGGAGTTTGATAGTGTCTGGAAAAGACCTGTCCATGGGGAGCGATGAAGAATTGGAGCCCAAAAACAGTGCAGATGGGATCTGTAGGAGGGATGTAAAGAAACAGAAATTATGAATTGGATGAAGAAAAAGGCTGTGAGTGGGATGGCAGGGTAGAGCTGATGCAGGGAGTAGGGAAGCACAAGAGCAGAAGCCATCAGGGTTAGAGGGACATGCAGAATAAGGACCATGATGAATGGAAGATTCTCACCTGGAGTTAAACCTGAGAAACGAGCACAAGACACCTGTATTTTGCTGCTGGTAAATGAAGTGGGGCAGTGGGAAGGCAAAATCTCCCATGACGTTGAGCTGTTGCAGGACCTCCAGTGCTTGGCTTCTGACCTTGCCCACTTCTGGCAGGCTCCTTACCTGATTTAGATGCAGGCAGAGGAGTCACCGGGAGCAGAGGCTGGACACCTCTGCCCCATTTATGTGTCTGGTACCAGAGGGGTGAGCAGCAGCCAGGACTGAGCCCTGCGCACATGGAGAAGGTCAAAACTGCTTCCCTGGAGGAGAACCATAGGACACCATGGAGTGTCATGACAACAGCTGAAAATAAAACAAGCTCATGTCTGGTATTTTAGAAGTTTAGGAATCTGCACAACAAGAAAGGTCTCCTCAGAATCTGCCTGGAAAAAGAGTGTTGTGAAAGCTGCACCAGCTGAAAATTAGTAGTTTTCAGAGTCAAATGCACGTGTATATTCAGCAATCCCTTCTTCAAGGCATTAATGGACTGGGCTTTGGGGGCAGATCTGAGTTTTGTATGGCAGAAAATATCCAAGTATCTAATTTTTTCTCACTTTGAAATGGTTTTGCTTGCGGCAAGAACCTAGGAAGAGGTAAATGAGTCAAGGAGGGAATGCAGGCGTGGGAAGGATGGTCTCACACTGAAATGCTTCAACTCCCAAGAGAAACCGAATCTGTGCTCCACAGTTGTCATTGCCTTACCTCATGTCCTAGGTTACAATTTAAGATGTGCCCCAAAGTGTGTGTTCCATCACCATCTTCATGAGCTGTTGAAACCAGGTGGGGCAGTGTTTCCTTGCCTCCTCCCTCCAGACTATCTCCTGTTAATGAGCCCATCAATGCCTTGCCCCGTGACTCATCATCCCATTGTGAGATGCTCCACCCACAGGGAGGAACCAAGCATTCCATCTTGGTTATAATCTGAGATTTCAAACACCACAGATAGCCTTTCCCCCTGGATTCCTGGAGGACAAGTGCTACACAGCCACCACTGGACTATCTGAGGAAGACCAGACCCTTCTACAGGATCACTGCTCCAACAGAAGCACATCCATCACTTCAGGAGGACTGCAGCCACCATTTTATCGAACCGCTACCACCACTCTGACTAACAGGGTGTCAGGTCGTATTCTGACTCTGTCAGTTTAAACCAGTATTTTTTTCTGCCTTTATTTTTAAATTTTCCTAATAAATTGTTATTCTGACTTGGTGTCTCCTGCTGGTTTGTTTTTCAAACCAGTACACCTGGAAATTCAGACTTTCTGAATGAGCTTTCAAAAGAGACTGTAACATTTCTAGGGCAGTTTAACTTAGATTTGGCCCAGCAGCCCCTACAATAACAATCAGAATAATCAGTAGGTAATCGTCAGAGTATTGTCATGAGGACAAAGGTTCAAAGAAATAAAAAATAACCCTGTTTTGCAGATTGAGCAATTCAGGGTTTGGGGTATGAAGACTGTCTGACATCTGTGAACTCTCATGACAATTTTGAACCTATGTCAGGGAGATTTTGTTCCAAATGTTGTCTGCAGAAGACAAAGCTCACACTAACATTTTTTGCTAGTACTGTGCATGAAAAAAAGGAACAAACAAACCAAAAGGCTTCACTGTTCTCCAAGCAAGGAAGGTAGAAGCAGATATTTGACTATTTCAGACATATTTAAGCTGGAATATGTCCCTGCAATATCATATCCATAGGAACGGAGATAAAATAATGGTAGAAAAATGTCCTAGAAAGGGGACACATCATCAATTAAGAAGAACATACAGGGCAAATATGAGATGCGAGGTGTCATGGATAATGGAGTACTATGCCCCTATCTGAAAACCTTGGATTTTACGATTGAAAAGAATTTCTCTTAAACGGCAAAAAATTCAGCCAAAATGTAATATTTTTCCTATTTTTTATTTCATCACAAAATGGCATTTTTAGTTCATCCAGTGGAGCTAGTAGGAAATATATGAGTATGCAGTTCGAGAAGAACTTAAGAATATATGGAAAAGCAAAGCCTTCCAAGAATATTCAGAAGTAATACTGCTTATTGCTTTGCAGTAGATCTAAAAGCAGCTACTCAGCTCTCCTCCTCAGCACAGCACTGCACTAAAGCAATTACATCACTGAATGAGCTTCTGAATCAAAAGTGAAAGCTTTACTGAAGACAGCAACGAAGAAAGTAGAAACTTTACTTGTGACTTTTGTATCCTGTTTTAATTATTTTTTTTTTCCCAACAAAGTTTTTGAAAGTAGTTAATATGCCATGGGAGTATTTTGAATCACCCATCTGGATGGATTTTGTTGTGTGGGTTTTCTCAGAACTAGTCATTTAACTCTCTGCCACAGCAGTGCTGTGCATATGTCTCACTGACAAGAAATTTCCATTACCGTTTTTAGAGAGTAGCCGGGAATGACCCCAAAGTCTCACTTCTGTGTGATAATACTGTTTGTATGTCTCCTACTAAACACAGAGAGACAGAGTTCTTGTTCTTTCATGTGGATTAATTTCCACTTATCAACCCTGAATATCATCTGATCTTCACCCAGTCATTCAGCACTGTGAATTTTCTGCATCTCTGCAGGAATTCTGCCTCAGAATTAGCTACCCTTAATAATTTCATAAATTCTGCAAAATTTTCTCCCTTGTGTTTACCTTTTTTTGTTATCATTTCTGAATATCCTGATGATGAAAGGTCCTACTACGTACCTGTTGAGACTCTCAATAATATAAAATGTTCATTGATTAGCATATGTTGTTACAACAGGACAGAGTCAAAACTTATTTTGGTTAATTGAAGGAAAACTTCTCCAGTACTTTTTTCTGAAAGCCCTTGTTGACCTGTTTTCTTAATCCCACATATACTGGAATGACAGGTCCACCTATCCAGTAAACTGCCATCTTCACAGAATACTTTTAGTTTCACAAGCTGTTCCTGTGACTCATCCAAAATCTATAATTTCATCTGTATTTATTAATTCCATTTCTCATTATGGTTCCTTGCCAATCTGGCTGGTGCTAAAGTCGAAAGAAATGGTTGGTCTTTCCCAACATGACCTGAGTCAACCTTTAAGGTACCTATGGTACCATGTTAACCATTCTTTTATTCCCCTAATTCTGAGGCTGGGTCAAGCAGCAGGTAAGGTATTTGCTTAATAGTTTGTCCAGTCTATGATTCTGTGAAGTTCACAGATCTGAATTTCTTTTGAAAAATAGGAACTTTCAGAGGTTTGAATTCAGTTTATTGATTTCTGAAATGCTTGCTGTTGATAATTCTGGTTGACAGAATTTCCCATGACCCTTGTCTCTGCTCTTCTGCAGTGGTGATAAATTCTCCACCTTCCTTCACAATAAGTGAGGATCAAAGCTTTTCATCTTCATTGTCTATTCATCCTACAGACTCTGGCAAGCTCCCTCTTTCTGATATGTTTGAAGAGGTTTTGATTATTGGTGTTATGTCTTCACAGAGTTTATCCTATCTTTTTCTTTTTCTGGCTGCTTTTCTGTTCATCCGTATTTTATTTGCTATATCTTTTTATCAAGTGGATACCACTGCCACTTTTATGGGTGTGGGTTTTTTTCACTTTACTCTTCAGATATAGCAGGTTTAAGGTGTGGGAACGGTCCTCTTAGGCCCTAAGTTTCTAGTATAATGTGTTTTGGTAGCATTTTACCTCATTGTCTGCTCATGTTAAATGCCTCTTTAAAAATCTTACTCATTTTAGGGTAGTTTTTTTCCCCTTTCCAACATTTCATTCTACTGTGAGGGATGTACTGTTTCCCTCTCAGTACTGCTATTAAATCTGTATATCTTCTGGTCACTGACACTGGGTGGCTCTTCCATCTGTACGTCCTCAGCCTCCAGTCCTGGGACCTCCTCAGAGCTAATAGTTACTTGTCCTCCTGTGGGTCTGTGGACTGTTTGCCCTAAAAGCAGCCATTAATGGGGTGACTGCATCTTGAAATCAAATTTAGCCAGTGTATATGAGATAAGTGATATCTCTCAATGCTGTTCTCTGTTTTCTGCCCTGATTTGCCTCCTTCCAAAATGATTTTCAGCACAACTCTCAGAACTCACTCCCACTGATAAGCCTGCAGGAGGAAGACAAACTGTTTAGAGACATTCATCTTGCTGAGTTCTCTACCAATCATCTCCACAAAGGCAGAAAAACTGCAGAGTGGAAGGCAGATGATACAAACATGCAGAATGTTTACCTCTTTCCTGCCCACCAGAAAACACCTCCCTTCCCTTGCTTCCAAGTGCACATCACTCCTTCTGCACTTACCTGGTGCTAGGGAACAGCCACAAAAACTCTCACAGGAAAAGCTACCCAGTCCCCGTAGTTTAAACCGATTCAGGACGGAAGAGGTTTATCAATTATGGAACATATAAGTCACTGGGACCTCAGGATGAATCCTTGCCACACCCTGTAACCCACTGATCCCCATCCTGGTGAGAAAGCCCTCCACAAGGTTGCAAACATCTGTGTGAGGTGAGGTGAGGATATCAGGCAGCTTTTAACTCCTGCTGTTTTCACTCAAATATCTCTGGTGCTATTAAAAATGTTCATGCTTCTTTCATGCTTTTCTTCAGTCTTTTCCTTGATTCCTAAAGCTGTGCAATTTCCTGGTCACTCTTTAATCTGCCATCTTCCTCTTTAACATGATGGATTGGGGGTCAATACCTCCCAGCCAGTTTCATGTATTTGATACATGCATAAACTGTTCACACCTGTGCTCTTACCTCAGAAACTATGGTTAAACAGGCCACTTGCCAAGAGTACGCCGTGCAGGCGCCCTCCAAAAAGTGGAAGTCAGGGATCTCTGGCTCTCAGTCCACAAAGGAAAATAAAAACAGTGAGTCATTGCTCCATTTATTTTCTTGAAGGCAGAGATGAATTGGTCCAGGTGAGCATAGGAAAGGTGCCTGGTTTTTTTTACATCTCTCTGGACTATCCTGAAAGCTGTCTCAAGCAGCAAGGCTTTTTCTTTAGTGTCCTACAGGAACCCAGTGCTCTTCCCCTGATGATGAATGAGACTCTCCTGCAGATAAGTTGTATTTGGTGCCTGGAAGAGAAGACCATTACCACAAACATAAAGAGATAATTTTTTTAGATTCTCTTTCACTTATTTTATCCATAATGTAGAAATTGAAGATGAGAAGTGGCTGGGAAAGTCATAAGGATTTTGTGACATGAAAACAATAAGATCAGTTTTTATCATAAACCTTGTGCTGGCCCATGGAGGAAAGTAAGAGATTGCTGAAACAAAATGGTCAGTAGGCTGAAAATGATCTTAAAGTACGTTAGCTGATCCACACTAAATCTGGCACAGGGCAGTTTGTTACAAAGCCTCTTCACATTTCTGTGAGCACTGAAACAGAGAAAAGCCTCTGGACTTTCCTTTAGAGACTCCTAATTTCCTTAAGAGACCACAAAAAGAAAGGAAAAGAGGGAAAAAATTGACTGCAAGAGGAAGGCAGAAGCAGTTAACACTGAAAGAAAAACAGAGTTTTAAACAAAACCAAGACACTCAAGTGTCAGCTTGTCAAACTAATTGAATTAGTAAATAAGGTACATTGTAGAAACAGGAAATAAACATTTTTTTTAAATCAAATTTTCTCCTCACTACTATAAGATGATCAGATTGATGAAATGAAAGGGGGACATTTATCGCCTTTCTTTACAAGATGTCGTGTGAACTTCTCTCTCTTGCCAATTAGTATTGATCGACTTCACTTGATGTTTCCATTCTAACAATGAAGTAATAGCAACTGAAACATAATTTGCTGAAATCATTTTTTCATTAGACTGCACCAGATGCAGTCAAGACCTTAAGATAGTTGGCAGTTCATTGTTTTCAACGATATCTAATAGTGTTTTCACATGGCTTCAGATTTTCATTTAATATCTTTTTAAAAATAAGTCAGTCTGAAAAATAAAACATGTTTTAAAGAAGATTTTGGTGTTCAAGTTGCTTCAAAGTTAAGTGGCATATGGATAGAGGTAAATGCTGGATGATAAATTGCTTTAAAACAATGATGATATTTGCTCTGGCTTTGAATTGTTTTTTTTGAAGCAGAAGTGAGATGCATCTGCTTTCAGAGACAAGCTAAGTCACATTTACATCAAATCCAAGAAAATAGAGTAGGCAAGCTAGCATAATAACTTTCTTTTTTTTTTGACCTGTGCTTCTTCAGAAAATGTTTTCTGTGGCTGTAGTTCCACAATATTTAAGCGTTATCTCATCAAATCCTTGGTTTGATCTTTCAAACAAAAGATCAGCACTGGGCCTATGAACAAATACAAACTGCCTTCCATTATGTAGCTTCTTCCCTTCTGTTTTCAGGGATTTCATTTATATCTCTGCATTCCTTTAACACTTGTCTGCTTGTAATTCTGTCTTTTGTTTTACAGACAGCCTGTAAGCTCCTCAGGGACAGAAATCCTTCTTTGTTGTGAATCTGGGCAGTGTCTCATTCAAAGGGGTCACGGTCTAGGTCTGGAAGCACGAGTTTCATGGTGCAAAGCCACCAGACCTTCCAGCGCTCTCGCCTTCAGATTTTCTCAAGCACTCCAGGGTTGATTGGCACAGGTTTAGTTGAGATAACTCAGATAGGGTTGATCTGCTTTGCTCTGTGAGGAGGACTCTACCTCGGACATGGCCAACAAAGCTTCCATTGCAGTCATGTTCTGACTGTGGATACTGTTGGGATCTGATTCGTAGGAGCAAATGGTGGTGTCTGGGTTTGAATTTTGTGAATTGCTCCCTGGCTGCTACTGGCCTTATCACCTTAATCAAAAGTGACTGCAGAGAAATTCTAAACAAGCTTAATATATGTAGACATAGATCTATGCAGACACCCAGGCCTGTAGGTCCTCACACGCAGTTGAGTAAATGTCACACTTAATGTCTTAATCTCTGCCTGCAAATGCAGACAATTCCATTTCCTTAATTTTGAACTTTCAAGATTTTTGAGAGTCCAGTTCTTCTGCTCCACTATCCCAAATTAATGAGGAAAGACCCAGCATAAGAAGGACATGGACTGCTGGGGTGGGTCCAGGAGGCCACAAAGGTGATCAGAGGGCTGGATCATCTCTGCTATGGAGACAGGCTGAGACATTTGGAGAGGCAAAGAGAGTAACTCAGCCTTTTCCTCATTGTTGGTGACAATGTTCCCTCCTGTGCCCAATAAAGGATGGAGATTTTCCTTAGCCCTCATTTTCTTGTTATTGTATTTATAAAAACATTCTTTATTTAATCTTTTACAGCTGTGGCCTTGCAGAATCTGTGTGTTTTATCATGCCAGCTAACACAAACACATAAATAAATACATTTTAAAAGTAATCAAAGACTTTCAAGAGTCAGGCAGTCTTCAGCATGAATACCTATAGCTGTACATTTGAAGAATGCTGGTCAAGATTTCCCAAAAAGAACAAAATCAGTGTAAAAGCAGCCTCAGTAATTACTTCAGCACTGAGACACAAATGGGTATCTAAAAACTTCTAAGCAAAATGAAGTTTATAATTCATTCTGAATGTAACCAAGGGACAGTTACAGACCACAACAAGCCACTAATAAACTCACGAAAGCATGACAAAATTTGAAAACGGAAAACCATTAGGGGAGTCTTCTCAGTAAGAAAGACCAAGTATGCAGGAAAAAACCTCTAAATATATGCTTCCACAGGAATCTGTGAAAATTTATATAGAAATCTAGCTCTAAGAGAGAAGTAGTAACACAAAGGTTAGTGTTTTCCATTTTATTCTGTATTTTCTTCTCAATTACAGAAATCCATCACCTTCTTCTAATACTACTCCTGGGTTCACTAAGTTATTTTCATGACAGATAAGTAGACATTCTGATCAGTTCTGTCCAGATTTATCGCTTTTCCCCCTCTACAGTAAAGCTATTACTTTTAAAATTCAATGCGAAAAAGAAACTAAATTAACTGTTATTAAGTGACTTCAAGCAGCATGAGGCTCAAGAGGCACCTTCAAGATCAATTGTTTTCTCTTTTGGGTATTCAACTGTACTTGCATCATTGAAGCACCAGTATCTAAAGCACTGCCAAAAGTCACAGGGTTTATCTTCAATTTATTATTACTGCAATTTTTCCTTTGAATCCTGAAATAGTTTATGGGAAGGTTTCAATAGGCAACCACACAACCCCAATGGCACTAAACGGCTAAGGTCTTAAGCGGTCTTAATAGCGGTCAAAAAAAAAAAATCTAAGGTCAGAGTCTTCACTAAAAAGAAAAAACATAGAGGCTTTTTCGTATCTTCAAATAAAGCAGCAGTCACTATTTGAATAGCAAAGCTTCAGACTTAATTTTGGATCTCGAAAAAAAAAAATCCACATTTACAGACTAATGTAACCCAAACAACACACCCACTTACTGGCAGCTTTCCTTCGGCCACAAGAAATTAGACTCTTTATGGGAAGTCTCCTAACTTTGAGTTGGACCAGCCATGAGAAATTAATATTTCTGATTCTGTTGAAAATATAAAGTTTGCAGCAAACTAGATTTCAGTCAGGCAAAAGGCATCATTACAGAATAGAAGGAAAGGGAAAATTAGTGCAATATTATTTAAATCTGTACATAATTGCAAGCCATAGATTCTAAATGTTCCTTTCATTCCAAAGGGAATGCGAACAAATAATTCAACAAGTAATTTAAAAATATATACAAACATATAAATTAAAAAATATATACAAACCTAAAGATTGTCAGAATCTTTTGATGAAGTAGATCTGATGTATGTTGTGAATGACTGGTTTCAGATGCTTAAACAATCACCATCAGAGTTACTGGCAAAAATCAGCTTTTAATATCAATTTGTGTAAGTGCAACTTTAAGAGAGTTTCATGACAAGTTTCACTCTACTTCTTACCACATGGATGAAGGATACATAGGAAAATTGGATTAGAATCAATTTAGATTTATGTGAAGACCAGGGATGCAAAATAGTAGGGGTGCAAAGGATATAGAAAGGGTTTAGAAACACTTAATCGTTGACTAACTTAGCATTAAAAAAATAGTGATTCAATGGGATTTACTACAATTATAGCAGTGTCTTAATTACATATTCACAATAATGCCATTCATAATGTAATCAATTCAAACACACACACAAAGGCGAAGAGATACACACATCTATGTCTACGTGTGTAAAGGTTCCCATCAAAAATTCCCCTCAAGCTCAGTGGAATACACACATCAAATTCCTTTGTGTTTCTGAAGATACAGGGTTGCACTTCAAGGAGTGTCTCTGTGTGTGTGTGTGTGTGTGTGTGTGTGGAGGTGTCAGCCCGGGCCCTGTCACCAGAGATGGTCTTTGAATATTGCACACTTGAGGGCTGTAAGCTCGGACAGGTGTCCCACTCACAGGGAAGTGCCGGTGCAGCCCACCGTGGTCCAGGAGAGCTCAAAGGGTCTCAGTTAGGATCATTCTCTAGAGGGTCCCAAGGCAACTGGCTTTAGTCAGCACTAAGTTTTCATCCTGGCCATAACCCAAGCTGGGAACTACTGGACTTTTTTCCCAAAGAATTCGGTACCAATGGTACCATTCCACTCAGGCTACAGTTCAGGTAAATAATTTTCCAAGGCTAAAGAGGATAGCTGCTTATCCTTTTTTCCCCACCTTGGTTTGACAGATGATGCTCCAGTTACCACCTTTCTTGTGCAGGAGCTCCTGGTATGGTCAGGGTCGCTTCACCATCCCAGTGTAAAATTCTTAATAGAAATGGACCCAAAAAGGTGTCTCTGGATGCGATTTCTAGGAAAAATGGTTGAGAAAGAAAGAAGAGAAAAGAGCAACCTGATAGGAGAAGCAGTCAGCAAGTAAATAACCCTGCTGCAGGGTTGATTTTAAAGAAATTGCTTATTAAAACTATGCAATCTAAAATTAATTACTGTAATTTTAACACTACTTACAAGACTTAAAAGCCTTACTGCATTAGTTTGTTTTATGTAGACTATTGCATAATATTTGTAATTACATGTTTCTGTTGAACTTCTTAACCTGTACAGAAACTATTAAAGCAAGCCAAGTGAAAGAAAATGTTAACACTGGACCTTTGTACACTTGTCATGGCACAGTATGTAGCAAAGTGGTCATTCTGAAGACAAAAGTGTAAAGACTCAGCTTATCCAGGAACCAAAGGCAATCATTAGTAATTTCAACGTTAAATTAACACATAAAATCAGTAAAAGAGTTGCATACAGTCGTGGGAAGACGCCCATGAAAAGAAACTTCAGTAAAGTCAAAAAGGGTAAGCAGAAATCTCACCATATGAAGAAAATAGAGATTAAAGACTTCTGCATCAGGACATCTCTTTCTTTGACCATAAACCAAGAAATATTGCTCTGAAAAAACCTGGCATTTGCATAATCCTGGGTATCAGCATTAATCTCATTTTCAAATGCATGGAATAAAAATAAGTATGTTCTTGCAATATAAAATATCCAGGAAAAGAATGTTTGAGCCATAAACATGATCTGGTTTTCCTTTTTCATGCTTTTTTTTTGCTTTTTTTCACCTATTTTTGCCCTTTTTTTCTTTTGTCATGGGTTCTATTTTTACTCTTGCAAAACACATTAAAGAGTGCCCACTACGCCTCTGTATAAAATAGAGAGAATTCTTGAAACAGTAAATTCATTGCAAAATATGTGTCCTTGTTTTCTTAATTAGCTTTAATCTCTCCTTCTTTTAAGAGTATAAAATGATTTTAAGATATATTATTTTAATCTCCCTTTATTAAAAGACAATACATATGTACTAGATTACTTTTAAATGTTCAGTTTAGAAAAACTTGGAATGAATAACAAAGATGTTGTCACTTTTTGTGACAAAATGCATGTATTTTGATTTAATTATTGTATTATTGTGATTTCCTAGATGAGGCACAGACAGCATGTTAACAAAATGTTGTACTATCAAAAATACTAAGAAACACTCTCCCATTTTTCTAATGCCAAGAAATTGAAACTCCAAAGGCTCTCTTCACCAGGTCAGCCAGCAGTCTGAGTGAGATTCAGCTTCAGATGTAGACTCTAGGTAGTCTATTTAGACTGCTCCAGATGAAATTGAGATGTCTGTATGTGAGTTAAATGTTTAAAACTCCCATTATAGCTGCCGGAGTCTAAAAGTTTCAGTCTCAAGCAGATGAATCAGTAGGTGCCTACTGTGAGCAGGATCCCACACACAAGAAGGAACATGTTCCTTCTTTCCTTTCCAATTGAAATACAACCAGTACCCAGAATAAAGTCACATTTTAATATATTTTTGTCATTCATGTCCAGTAGTTTTTATTCTTTGGTGAGAGACAACACTTCAAGGAGCTACCTACAGAGTCATGCTCAAAGTGAGATGTGCAGACAGCCACAAACTTTCCTGCCTAGAGGAAAGTAAGAATAAAAGGGCAGCTTCTATAGCCTTGTTAGACACTCTTTGCTGGTCTTAAATTAAAGCTACAAGGTCTAGATTTGAGGCTGACACTGGCACCTGCTCAGTGGTTTCAGAGACTTCTGTGTCTCGGCAGGGAGACTCCACCTGTGAATTATCACACAGATGCTGATGGCAAGGTGTAAGGTGTAAGACCAGCAGCAGCCTGCACTCGTTGTCTGGGGATACTTTTGAGCCACCTTGGTTATCAGGACTTGTAATAAATTCAGAAGTAGTCCCCAGCTGGTCACCCAGCTACTGGTATTTGGAAAGTTACTGCTCTTCTAACCCTCCTTCTGTGACCCAGTCACTAGCCAAAACCAGTGCTCTGGGTGTCTATGGAGAACCTGTTTATCCAATACTGTAAGAGATGTTTTCCAGGGCAGTTTTTCAATAAGTTGTGTAAGCATGTTCTTGGAATTCAATGCATTAATCACGCTGTAGTTTGTTCCTAGGGCAGCACGCTACAGGGGTGGTTATGGAATCAATTTTGACAAAGGGGAGAAAGTTCAGGCTCAGGAACTCGGGAACATTTTAGCATTTCCCAAGAACATTAGATTAGGCAGTTTTTTCCTTATGCTCCAAAACGTGGATGTTTCGTGAAACAAATCTCAAAATAAACTTAATTTGATTCATATATTACATTTATGAACTCTGGTTAAGACGAATTTGAAGCCCACAGCCTTTATATTAATATTTTTGCCAGAGTCCAGACACTTCTGCTCTTTCAGCGACAGAACGAACACATAAAATAATAAAGACCGTGACACCCTGGCTTGGTGGGGGACAGGTTCCAACTCTGCCTAGCTCTGTCCAGAGCTATTATGTACAGCTTTGTAGTGTATCTAAGGCTCACAGAATTATCAGTTCCACCCAATGCTGTTGGCGTTGCAAATTTTGATAACTTAAAGTACCAAAAAGATAAATGAAATTTCTAAAGCAGCACAATTAATAATATTCTCAAAGAGAATTTCATGAGGCTTTAAGAAACCCTAATTTAAAATGTTCTTTTTTAATCATGAATTTCGCAAAGGACATTCTGTAATACAGAATTTATTTATTCACTTAAAATGCCTGAGATCCGCCAAACGATGAATTAATAATGATAGCTAGTCTTTTATGTCAAATCAATCTTACCACTTTCCCTCCTGGGGGAAAGTTCGTGATATTTTGTTATGTGCTTCAAGTGATTTCAGTGGACTTTAAGCAAGCAAGTTCAGCAGTGGACATTTTGAACCCTTTATTGCCTTTCTCAGCAAGGTGATAGTGGAGTCTGTGGCATCTATTTGTTTGTGTGTGGGTGTGCGAATCCCACTGGGTTCCCTAGTGGGAACAGTTCCAGTAGCTTCAATGAGTGCAGGATCAAGCAATTAAATGGGGGGAAAAGCATATGACTTAGGGCAAAAGGCAAATAAACTGTATGTTTATAGGCTGCACAATGGAGCAAGGAGACAACCAAGGAAAGATGAGGTTAGAGATGAATCCATCATCCAGGGCTGCATTTCAAAGATTGACCTATCCAAAGGGAGAGAGAAAGAGGGCTTGGTTTCATTAGCACAAACACAGTCTGCACAGAGCAAAGAGATACTTGTGGGTCTTCAAGAAATGAAGGGCAAGGGATCAAACACACAAAACAAGTTTGGGACAGTAAATCCCATATTGTAATCCTGCTCCTCATCTCCCTTCATCCAAAAATGACTGCTGGACTCTGTTTAAAGATAGGATTATTTTTATTTTTTCCTCTTGCAGTCCATGTAACGTAAAGTGTGGGCACAGTTGAGGGAACGAAGGCTAGGAAAGTCCCAAAAGTCTAGCTCATTCACAGGTTTCTGCAACAAAGAATGTGAGTTTCACCCAAAGGAGGTATAGAGACAGCCCCTAGGCAGGACTGCCTAAAGACTTTTCCTTAACACATTGTTTAGAGGTTATGTTTGTGACTGAGACAGTAGTGAGCTGAGATCAACCCAACACCCCAGCCTCCCTCACCAACACAACACACCTGCTAACAACCCCCCACAACCACATTTCCTTCACCACCCCCCTAGAAACAACCTGGCATCTTCCCCAAACTGCTGCATCCCAGTGAGTGACCTGAGGCTTCCTCTACTGCCCTCGCACCCCATGAAGAATTCATCCTGTGACCTCCCCAGTGCAGCCATTAATCCCTGAGAGAACAGGAGGAGCTGCCTTAAAACACAACACTGCAGCCAAGCAAAACAATTTGGGCTTTTTTATAGCATATTCTGAAAGATCTGGAAGGACATGCTTTTTGCTTATCTGCCTTCCAAATAACCTATTGCCTGTTCCTCATTAGTGCACATTAACACAAGCTGGGGAGACAACCTGGCATTACAAAGGATACTGAGGGATTATGAGTTTCTGTGGTTTGTAAAATGTAAATTTACATTTGAGGGCAAGCAGGGGACATCAGATGTCTCTGTTTCCCCTGCAGGGATTTTTGGAAACTGCACAATATCAGATCATGCAGTGGAAAATGCTTTCAGGCCTGGAGCATGAGGTAAAGAGTCAACTGAACAGCACAGAGTACAAAGGTGACAGACTTCTGAAAGACTGGATGGAGCCTGACTCACCAGGAGAGGGTTTTTTAAATCATATTGGGTGTATTATTGATGGTGCTTTCATACTCGCTGTTGAAGTCAGTGGCCTGGTAAGCATTTGATTTATTGTGAGTTTCACCAATGAAAAAGGGCTGTTCACAATTTAGCTCTGGCAGATTAAGCCAAAGTTTCAGCAAGGGGTGACTGCAACGTACCTTCATATACCCAAAAAAGGTTCAGGTGTTACCTCCAGTGTTGTTTTTGGAGTAGATAGGCAGAAATCTTCTAAGAGCCCTGACTGTAGGACAAAGGTTTTGCCTTTCCTGAGCTAAGACATTCTGTTGGGTTTTCCCTGTATCCAATAGCTTGTGGCAGAGCTGAGCAAATGGAATCTTGAATAGGTTATGTGAAGATCTTCCTGCCTCACTACAAGTAGATTGTGGCAAGAGGTCCTGCTTTCACCTTTCTACATATATATGCAGATGAAGGATGAGTCTACCCAGCAAAATGAATGCATAAATCCATTCCATCTGACTTCTTTTATTCTCAGTGCTCAGACACATAACAATAATATTTGAGTCTTAGTGCAAAGCTATTTTACTGTGATCTAAGATATTATGTTTTTCTTTGCATTTGATAGGGGCTGAGCACGTACCAGTACTCAGCCATGGCTGATTTTGTGGGATCTCTAGTAGCAGTGGCAGTAAAGCTGTGGAATTAGGGTTGCATGGCACACCTGAAATGTGCTCAGAGCACAGACATCCACCTTCCCCCGAGTTTGGTTCTTGATGCTCAGCCAGGAATGAATCCCATCATATCCTCGTCACCACACAATGTGGTGAAGACACCAGCTGTTCTGCAGGGTCATTGTTCACTGGGTTAGGTGGGTACCACCACCTCGAGCTTTGGCTGCACTGAGAGCTAAACCACACCAGTTGACACAAACACCCCCTGCACACCTAATTCTTATTACATTCAGAACCTTTGTTTCTTTTTCATTTAGTGAGAGGAAAGGAAATATGATTTGGCTGTTTGTCAGAACTCAAGTAGCATAAACCACTGGGCTGATGCTCATGGTCACAAGCAAGCATCTTCCCCTGTCAGGAGGGAACTCTGTGGGGAGTGACAGGTAGAGTTGAGCTTGCTTCAGAACAGGGAGCCTCTGAAAGTCCTTTCTCTCTGCTTTCCTATGAAGATGTGCTGCTTTGAGGAAACATTTCTGAGGAAAGCTATGAATAGTAAGAACAAGTTGTACTTTACAATGCTGAATAATTCACACATCAGTATATGGACAGAAAGCTGTAAATTATCTCACATTTAAAGGAGAGATAAACAATCTTATTACAAGAAATTAACTGATAGAGATTCACTTATCTCCAGGACTCCATGTATGAACCCAGCCTGAGGAGTGGGATACATAATTCCCAGGTCAAGCAACAGCACTGTTAGTGATCTCTAAGTATATCAAGAGAAGACAACCTTGTTATATGAAGACATACATACTTTGCACTTATACGTCTATGTAATACTGTTATTTGGTACAGAAAGTAAGATTTACACAGCAGCATTTAATAAATATCTGCTCTTGATATTAGCTGGATTGTCATATATTTTGGAAGAATTTCAAGCCTGCCTGAATTTAGTTTTACATTTGTTACAATACATAGAGGTACTGTGGAGTCAGAATTCATCTAATCCCCCGAGGTAAAACAAATGTCACAGGTAGCAGCCAGGTCCTTCTCCTCTGAAATGCCTCCACCATACGTTAGAGCCAGGAGTCAGTGCTGACCTATGCTGAGGCATTTTGACTTCTGTTTGAGATTACAATTATATCACCAGCACCCTTATTAAAAATCATGGGCTCATTTCAGTTCCTGAGCTTGTTCTAAGCCTGGAGAGTGCTTCTTTCCTCTACCAGAACCTGCTGTGGTCTCTGCTATCATTTACTAACTTCATATATCTGGTTTCAAGGGTTTTGCCTCCTTAGAAATTTTTCAGAACTTCAAGTGGAAACCCTTCTGACAACTAATGCAGTCTGGATATAGCAGGGAGTAAAACTTTGAGACCCAGACTGAAGGATTAGTCTCAAAATATCCAAATCCATGGATGCGTGTTATGAGTCCTTCTCACTAATGCTGTCTAGTGGATCAGCTCCATCCCAGAGCAAAGGAAAACTATGGCCCATGAAGGAAATAACAAAATATAAAGGGAGAATTTATACCTCTACAAATCACTTAATAAGGTGAATACTTTTGGTCATATCTCCACAAATACATGGAATACTACACAGGAAAATAAGAGTAGATAGGAATCCTTCTGCTGCCATGCCCAGTTTCCTGGGCACGCTTTAATCTGATACTGATTTGTCTCCTTCTGGCTCTTCAGCTGACAAATCTGACTTTGCCTGTTTCTCCTACCATGATCTCCCTCCCTCTTATCACACAGAGACAATTAATAGCACAGAAGGGTGCTTGGAAAGAGGTAATACACCTTCAGTTCGTGCTGTTCTGGGGGACTTTCCCTGTAAGTGGGTGTACTCTACCCAGTGAGGACTCCTCCTGCAAAGTTCACAGACAATAATGCCACAGTAGCTGACATATCCATTTTCCAAATACTTTTATCTTCTAGGTGGCTGGAAGTTCCTGAGGAGGATCATCTCTGTAGATGTGTTTGTGATCACAGTCCATCCTTATGCAACATTAATCACTGTAGTCATTGCTAATATCAACAGTGGTAATGTTTTGCTGTTTTGCTACCAATTCTTGATTTGCAAAGCACAGTGACTGCAAATTACCCCTGATTTGTTTGCATCATTTACAACAAACAAACCTCCTAAAACACAATTCAACATGTCCATCTTATTTATCACTGCAGCCTATTTTTAATTCAGCATTTTTGAAACACTAGATTTGCTTATTGCTGTCTTTGTACAGAGTAACGTCCATTATCGTAGTATTTATATCAGAGAATACCAAAGGCTAAATTTGTAAAAACAAAGTTGAATAACTTTGAATTTATTTGAATACACTTTGATTAGCAACCATAAAAGGTTGCTTATAAAATAGAATGGCCTGGAACTGCAGCTTCCCATTTCCTGATATCACAGATGTCCCGTCATTATGTCTCAGTCAACAGATATACCAACAACAAGGCAGCTACCAGACTTTATAAACTTCCTAAGTCTGTATTGCCAACTACTCTGACTATGATATGGAGTCCCACAATTACTTCCACCAGCAAATGCAGTCATTTGTAAGAGGTAGGAACCTGCTGGATGTGAGCCAATATTCTTGCATTGGTAAAATATTAATAACTTAATAACAGTATATCAGATGCCTTAGCATAAAGGAAAGGCCAAAAATAGCTATCATTACTCCAGGTGAAATTATAGAAATTATCTTTCAGATTTATGTCTTTAAATTAGCATTTACACACCAGCAAAGACTAAGTCCAGTCTGAGGATCAGTGATACACATTGCAGTCTGGAACTCAGCAGTCAGGTATTATTCACCCAACTGAAACTCAAATTTGATCATCTTTGTCAGTTTTAACAAGGGGAAAAATGACTGTAAAAATGTGATGGGAATCCCTACTTCTTTTCTGCCCTTACTCTTGCCATGAGACCTACATTTACTACCGGTCGGCTGAAGGCTAAAATCTCTACAAAGTACCTGTTTTGCCTATTTTTATTGTCATGTTGGTAGAACTCCCCCGTTTCTCTGTGTGATCAGATGCTGTGTGCTTATTAACCACTAGCAGGGATCATTCCAGGAAAGAGACACTGCAGTACTTACATGAAACAGGACTCAATGGGATGAGGTTTAGGTTCTACCAGATGACCAATGTAAAAAAACCCATCACTGTGTGTTTGCCAGCAATTCCAGCAGAATAATATCCCCAAAACATGGCTGAAGTAACTCCATGCACACATCTCGCTCTCAGTATTGCTGTGGTTCAAGAGTCACTGGGGTTTTGCTGCACCGTATTCCACTGCCTTAGGCTGAAGCAGCCTCCAGGTACAGTACAAGCTCCAGAGGACAGGATGCTCTGTTTGTTCAGAACCAAAATTCTCTGATGAAGAGACAGGAAAATACTGCCTGGCTCTTATCCATGCCATATCTTGCTTTTAATTAAATACAGAATTCAGGTTACCAGTTGGTCAGTCCAGTTTTGTCATAAACAATGCATTCACTTTAACCTGTAGCCCCCCGAAGTGAAATATTAAAATAAACACAAAACACTAATTTCTTCCAAACTATGCATTTACCTCATTTAATAGTTTCAGAGCCACATTCCCTTCTCCTTCCTCCAAAATCCAATCTTGCTGCTAGAGATTGATTTTATTCTGTTATTTCCTAATGTTCTGGGTAGTCAAAACCGAAGTGTTATTTCTACTTGGCTTGATTCTTCTCTTGAATTAATTTCCAGAGGTAAACATCATGACTATTTAATAAAAAATACATCTATATTGAAGGGCAAAGCCAGGCATTGTGACAACAAACCTGGTACCTCAGGACACAGTATAAAAGATGAAATTATTTAACCACAAGAATTTGTTGTGGGATCTTGCAGAGAATGTGGATAGAGGCTTGAAGATAATTTCACTCATTTCCCATAGGAGACAGATCTCAACTTAATAAAATTGTTCTCAACAAAAAGAGAATAACAAATGATGTTTTTACTGACAGACTGAGGAAATACATGAGAACTGCTCATAAGTTATTCTTGACACAGATACAAAAGTAACAGGCAAAAGAACATTTCCTTTGCTTATAAATACAAGCATCACTTTATTGAGATTCTGGTGTTTTTAATAGATAGGTCAAAATGAATTTAAATTATTCCTTATGCCTTCATGGTGTATTGTTTTGCGTTTGAAATTGGGCAGCAAAATCATTCCAAGGAGAATGGCAAGGCAGACGGTTTGCCTCTGACCCAAGGAGATATTTGTGCTCTGACAAGGGTGTGCACATCCTGAGTGATGTGGGGCACATCCATCGATATCACCAGCACACACTGCTTTCAACCACTGTCATGCACTTTAATTACTTTTCAAGTATGTTGGATTATGGTAACAAAAATACTAGGAATAACTAGGATCAGCTGAACTAGGTTCTGTCTTAAAATCCCTTAGGTGGTCCTAAGATGGGGCATCCAGAAATATGGAGAGAAAAATGAAAGTGGGACATAAGAATGGACAGAGTAATTTGACAGAATGATGTGTTTGCAAAATGTAATCAATGTAGATGTATTATAGGCAAAAAGTGTTTTGTACAGCTAAATTATGGCAATTGTCAATGTATCTAAATCTAAATGAACGTACACAAAAAAGACACTTTAAGTTACATGACAACCACACTTCTGAAATATCCTTGTATTTCATTCCTTTCTTCTTATGTGAACTTGCTTACACAGACATGTAATTTCATAAATTGGAATTCATAAATTGTCATAAAATGTCAGTTTGGAAATATTCAGTCTACTGTGAAGCAGTTCCTTTCACTAACCCTGAAATAGTTAAATAGATTATGAATGTATCAATACAATAATATTTACATTAGAATAATATAGAACTGAAAAGTCAGAATTCTCACATAAAATCAACCTGTAGATATAATTAAATCTAAATTAATTGCATTTTCTCAAAGATTTTTGCCATGGCCTACAACAAACATAGGACCAGGGTGGATCTCTGAAAGAGTTAGGCAATAAGCTACAGTTGGTGCTGCTTTACACACTTAACATCAAAATCTGAATGATCAGAGCCCAAACTCAGTTTCTGCGTAACCTTGGGAGCATCTCAGTGCACTGAGAGCTGTTTTCAACACCGTCATTTCTCATGTGCCTTAACCTGTCTTAGCATGGATGGCAGCTGTGATGTAACTTCCATCTGAGCTCTCCTAGGATACAGGAATGACGTGCATTTCCACATATACAGTTTCAGAGTCCTGACGAGAGTTAAGGTGTCCTCAGAAATAGACTCAAGCTTTGGATAAGGCTCTATGTGTTGCAAATCACTTGCTGTGAACCATAGTTTCGCATACAGCAATTTTCTGTGATTAGAGAGTCTGTAGTCCCATATTCCGTTCTGCCTGAAGGCAATCAAATCTATATTTTCTATATGAGTCCCCTTATCACTAGGCTAAAAATTGTTTTGGGAAGGGGCCAGACAGAACCAGAGAGACTGAGGGAATTGTCAAGATGAGCTGAGGTTACAGTATTAGTAAAGCCTGTGATTCTCCTGAGAGGCGGCTGTGGCATTCCTTGAGAAGCAAAGCAATCTGTGCTGCAGTTCTTGGCTATTTTATTTTACATCAAGGAGTTACTTGACTGTGACAGGAGACTGGAAGTGAGAAGGTGCTATGGCAGTCATGCTGTGTCACCCTTGAGCTTACTCCCTCTCTTTCTGGTCAAATGAATATTCGATTAGTTGATATAAAGTCAAAGGATTTCAGATAACAGTCAGCTGCAGAAAACAGATGTGTTTTACACAGTAGCATTTGCCTCCCCTCAACTGAAACACAGAAAACCCCTGTTTGTGATCAATCCTACTCTCCTTCAATGAGAAGAGCAAACCCAAAATTCCCTATTGCTTTTATTGATGTTTTAGGAGAAATATTTCCCATTAGAGGAGTCATTTTATCTGCTGTGTTTGGAAGAACAAAGGGTCAGCGACAGACGGAAGACAGCGAACAGCGTTACCTCATGCACGGGTGAGAGGAGAGTTCAGGAGGCACTCACAGGAATGTTCATAAAGCCCAGAGGCGACTGCAATGTCTGGGCTGTGGTATGAATTAAAGCTAACAAACTGTGATGTCTTTTGAAAATCGAGCTATTTATCCAAGGCATTGTCCAGAGCAAAAGATTTACCCTCAAGAAAATGAAAGATAAAGGTTTTTGAATACTTCGCAGCTGTAGAATATCTTAGATATTCAATGTTTTCTGGACACATTTGAAAGGTTCATTCCAAATTTATGAGCAAATCAGCTGGATGGCCACTGTATTAAAATTAGTAAGTATACTGTATCAAAAAGAAAATTAAAATCTCAGAAGAACTGGAAAAGGAATAAGTAGTTTCAGGTCCCTGGCCATATTTAAGCACAGCAGGTAGTGGTAGGATGGAGTGCTCTTCCTTTGGGAGATGGGAGCTTCCACTTCACCGGCTTACAATAACGGGCGCTCAATAACTTGTAGAATTAGTTTCAAAGCCATAATGAAAGCTGAAAAGCAGAGTAAGGAAGCACAGTCTGAAGGAGGCACATTGGGTATAACTTGATGCACTGCTGAATTTCACCAGTTATCACCTGGAAGGGGAAAAAAAAATATCGGTCTAATCAAAGAGTGGGTAAGCGTCCTGGGCCCAAAGACAGACAACAGCCAGTGGTCACCTGGCGGGTTGCAGAGAGCAGCTTTGACTTGAGCAGCTCACCAAGATTTTTGTTACGCAGCATCAGAAAAAACATGGTTTTACAGACAAACTATCTTCATTGTTTCAGCTCCCCAGAGGAACATATACAGAAAGTGCATAATTCCCCTAGATGACCTCCTTAATGCAGGCTGGCAAATAGCTCTGGAAGCAGCGCACGCTTTGAACAGGCTAGTGCATTATTCCTTTTAGGAATGATCTCATCATCTAGTCGAAAAGAAATGTAGCCTCAATGTTTCTGGAAATTGAAATTCTCTCAGTGGAGAATGGTTGTTTGCTATGGGGATGAAAACATTACCACTCTGAGGAATTTTTACAGAAAACAAATACTAGTAAGATTCTGTACTTGAGCCGGACCAGAGAGTGTTGAAAACTCAAAAGAAGGCCAGGAGTAAAGTATGTTGGCCAACTTCAGATACAAACACAGAAATGGAAAGTCAGTGTACATAAAGCCCCGTAACATATTAAAAATGGCATCAGAGCATCCAACTTCAGATACAAACACAGAAATGGAAAGTCAGTGTTAAACAAAACCCTGTAACATATTAAAAATGGCATCAGAGCATCCAGGAAAGTTAATGAAAGTCTCATCTTTCATCAAAGTTTGGAGCAAAACCAGCAACACAAAACAGGTGCATTCCATCGTTTCTGTTAGCTGACACTGATGGCTGCTACTCATGGTCAGAAATAGTGCATTTGACAAATTTCTGCTGTATACACTTGATATGATTCAGAATATACTTGTCATCTATATGATGCCTGAAAGTCAGAATTCATGAATATACAAGTTTCATTTATGATTAAAGATGCTTGCAACATGACAGCTTAAGTAGCATCTATGTGAATTTTTTTTTCTAAAGGTGTTTAAAAAGGAAACCAAAGAAGCTCTATTAGTCACACCTTTTCAAAAGAAGGCAACACAAAATATTTTATTTGCTCAGTGTCTGGAACTGTAAACTAAATGTTATGTCACTCCCTACTTTGGTGAGACGTGACTTTTTTCATTATATCAAGTAGACATCAGCTGTAAATTGGGTCTTCCAATCTCACACTGACGTTCAAATCTAAGAAAAGTTAGGGTAGTGGTTTTAGCTTTACATGCTTTTTTAAAAAAAATCAAAAAAGACAAGTAGCAGTGCTGTACTCCAGAAATGGTTCCAAGTGGTAAATCCTAATATTCTTATGGTTTGTTATTTGATGTCTAAGACCCAGAAAAGGGCAAGATTTTTGATTCATGTCATATAGTTACTTAGACATATGGTGAGTTGGCTCTTAATTATGGTAACAGGAAACCCCTAAGTCTAGTAATTCAATAGTGCAGTGATGGATTCTACTTCAGTGTCAAGTTCATTATCTCAAGACACAGTTCTGATGACAACTGTATCCTTGATAGGATTTAATCAGTCTGCTCCCATTAAATCCCTAGAACAGCATTACTTATACATATGGCATATGTTTAATCTCCTATGATTAAGTGACTCCCAAAAAAGCAAAGAGATATCTAAATGAGAGGAGTTGAAGGATTATTATTCTTCTATCAGTATGACAGGTCTCTCCCATCTCCTGATTTTTTACATGGCAGTGCTGAGTGTTGGGGTTTGGCTTCTCTTAGATTTGTCTCTGGGTTATAGGATGGGGGAGTAGGCTCTGACTTAGCAGAAGGAGCCAGTTGAGTCATTTTGATACCATCAGAATGTAGTTTCAAACCCCTCAGTCTACTCTATGCTGAAATATCTGCTCCTCAAAGAAAAGTGGAAAAAAATACCCCAAAAAACAAGGCACCAAACACTTCACTTAAAAAACTTGAGAAGCAGAGTGAGATAGTTTCCTTCCAGACACCATTCTATGTCTTATATATTGTAGACAGAGATGGATTAGTAAGTGTGAATGGATAGATCAGGTTTTATTTCTTCTTGAAGTCAGAAGGGACCTACAGCATATGAAAACTGAAGTAAACAGGGACAAACACAGTCAGTAGAAATGATCAGACAAATTGAGATAAAGATTTTGAAAATGTCAGTAGCTCAGCAGAACACAGGCTGATCAGGAAAGGAAGACAGGAGACAGACAGGTGGTAGCTTTGGATACTTTCACATCAAGAGACATGAGAGGCAGATGGCATCGACAGGGAGACAAACAGAATGAACACGGCTGTGCTGGGACTGCCAAAGTGCAGAGGGCACACTGAGTGTGCTGAGGAATGAATTCCACAGAGCACTCAGGCACTAACAGGTATTCAAAGAAACTACAGAACTTACCTTGACAGACCAGTATGGACAAATAACCCACGGTTGGCTGCTACTTGATGCAACTTTTAAGCACTCAAAAGTTGCATCATGGATGCACAGGCTGCAGATGACTCATGAAGAACCTGGCATGATGCTGAATGTGTAAGGACCATACCCAGGGATCGTCTTTTGCTGTTCTCTGAAAGAAGCAGTGTGTAAGGCTGTGGAAGTGAACTGCTGGGATAAAAAAGGGACTTAAATAGAGGATTTTTGTGGAAGAGAGATTTTGTGCAAGACTAATCTATTTAGAGGAAAGTGAACTTCTAGTGTAACCTGCAACTCATTGCTTAAAGGGGCAGACAAGGAGGATAATTTGGTAGGCATTCAATTAATAAAAGAGAAGAGGATAAATAAGCACTAATTCAGCATAAAATCAAGATGCCAAGAACAAAATTAATCAAGGCACCCAGGGATAAGAGGAGGTAAATGTGCTAATTTCCTATATAACAATGCTACTGACCTGTGTAATAATAGAAACTGAAATGCATTTCTGGGCATAAATTCAGCCTTGTGGGAAAGAATGAAGCTTCATGATGTCTGCATGACTGGAATGCTTCTTCCTCTTCTATTACCTGTTTAGGAAGGGATGAGTGGACAAAGAGAGAGATAAAGTGCTATTCTATGTCAAAAATTATATTGTTTGCTGGAATCACTTACAGCTTAGAAGCAAATATTTAATGACTCTTTACAAGTCAATATCCTGACAGGTAGGACAGAGTGCCATAGGCCAAAGACTTGAGCATAAGCTGATGAGCCTCACGCTATGAACAAGAAAGCATGTAGGTTACTGAGTCATGCTAAATAAGGGAATCAAAACAAAGGCAGGGGAGACTGTGGAGTTGATGGTCATTAGTAATAGCTCATAGCAAAGAAGAGAAATCATCCAGTAGTCAGAAAAACGGTACTTACATGAGTTATAAAATTGCTAATAGAAGAAAAAAAAAAAAAGAGGAGGGAAAGAGCAACAAAGCACAATCAAGGATCCTCCCTTTTCATAGATCAGTTTGTTGGTGACTGGTTGGCCGGCACATCTCATTGGGTGCCCAGCAGTGCTGTGTAAGCATGTTAATTGTTGGGCTGATAACAGGTAGTTCCAACTCATTACAATATATAGAAACAATAAATGAGGTGATGGCTGTGTATTCCCAAGCTGTGTGCTTGGTCTTGCTCTTGAGCCTCTGCAGCTGCTGAATGGTGACAGAATAAGGATAACTTCAGTGTCACATCCTCACTCATCAGCATTTGCCTCCTTGCCCCTGAACCAGCATGTTTGCACCTTGACAGAATTTTTGACAGGAACTGCTGAAGAAGTCTTGCAGTTGATGCTGTTCAGAACACAGCTGTTGCCTAAAAAAAAAAAAAGATAACTTTCGATATTAAAATGTGATCATGGGGAATACTGCTCTAAATCATTATGCAATCAGACTTTCACTACTAGCCTATTCAGACTGAGCTCTCTGTGATGCTGCATAGCTTTATGTAGACACAACTCCAAGTGCTCATGATTTGAGCACATCTGCTCTGCATCTGTGAGCTCGCTGCTTTACATGAGCAGTTTCACAGTGTCACAAACGTGAGGACAGCTTTGATCACATCAATTGGAGGTAAAAAACCCAAATGAAAAAGCATGAATAAATATAAAGTTAAAACTATTAGAACCCTGTGGCTGGAAATGAAATCACTCCAGCTAAAAAGTCAGACCTGGGTGGTAAATGAGATAAAGGTAATAATAATAATAATAATAATAATAATAATAATAATAATATTTCATAAGCATTGCACAGGAAGGAAGGAAGGAAGGAAGGAAGGAAGGAAGGAAGGAAGGAAGGAAGGAAAGAAAGAGAAAGAGAGAAAGAGAAAGAAAGAAAGAAGGAAAGAAGGAAGGAAAGAAGGAAAGAAGGAAAGTAGGAAGGAAAGAAGGAAAGAAAGAAAGAAGGAAAGAAGGAAAGTAGGAAGGAAAGAAGGAAAGAAAGAAAGAAGGAAAGAAGGAAGGAAAGAAGGAAAGAAGGAAAGTAGGAAGGAAAGAAGGAAAGAAAGAAAGAAAAAGAAAAATAAAGAAAGAAGAAGCAGATAATGGGGAATATAAATTAGGACATAAACCTAATAACTGGTAAAGGCACAAGGAAAACTACAGGGTCAGGAAAGTTCAGGTTAAAAGCAATATTGTGCAAGTAAATTTGGAACAAAGGAATATGTAAAGAAGAGAGAGTTTTTTTTAAATAGTAAATGATGTCTATAGAATTGTCTACAGTATAGCAGAGAAGACATGTTTCTCTTTTGGACTTTGTAGAGCAATCAACATGCTGTGATGGCAGCACATCTAGTGATGACTATGGTGTATTTTCTCTTCTGACAGTGAGTCAAAGAAATATCAAAAAGCAGCTATTGCAGGTGTATATTTTTATATCGGTAGGTCTGGATGGCTTGCATCAGAGAGTTTAAAATGTTGTCTGAGCAGCTCTCTGTATCCTTAGCACTGATTTTTAATAAAACTTTAAACCGTAAGCGAGTTTCAAAAAATTGAAAGGAAGCCAGTGCTATAAGAAAATACAAAAAAGGCAAAGTAGAGAATGTGATGGGCCTACTGGGCCTTTCGGCTCTAAAGAATGGCCAAAGCAAGGAGGGGTAGTAAAATTGTTTCTTGTTGCCTAGGATCCATTGGAAATAAGTTGTGCTAGTTAACTTGATATATTCTCTCAATGAAGTAATAAATTTGGTTGAAAAAGTAATAGAGCTGATGCAAGCACAGAGCCTTATACAACTTCTGACCGTATTTTCATTAGAAATTAAAATATTGCAAAATTTTAAAAAATGCACATTAATTGTGCGCTTCTCAACCTAATTGAAAACTGAATGCATGGATCTATAAATACAACTGGCCAATAAGCATGATATTATTTAGCTTTTTTCTTAACAACTTCCAGAGAAGCTTGACAGGTGAGATGAAACTGTGAGTGTCATAAGCTGTGAAGATGATCCAACACAGCAAGTCTGGAATTAAAACCTGAGGAATTTGAACAAAGGTCATGTTTACCATGGCTGAAGAGGACATGGAGGTCACAGCAGATAGAAACCTGAAGATGAGTTCATGCTATGACTGTTCTATGGTGTTTCCAAGTATTTCCTCTCACTGGAAAAGACCTGAACTGTCAAAAACTACAGGTGAGTTTTACAATGAGAATTGCACTTGTTAGACACCATGGATGTGGAAACAGGTAAGTTCTTTCAAGAAGGATTTTGTTAAAGGGCAGACAGTACAGAGAAGGAACATGGGAAGGATGAAAAGATCAAAAATTTTTCTTTATACTGATACAGTCAAAGAGCTCTGCTGGCTTAGATTTATGCAGAGAAGATTAAGGGGATGACTTCATGTATGTTTGTAAGTACTGACATGAGAACAGAAATCCTATAATAGAGTGTCCTTCAGTACAGCAGACTGAGACATAATAAGATGTATTGGCTGGAAGCTCAGGTTTGAAGGATCAGATGAGACAAAAAAGATGCATTAAAGACACTGGATCTGCCTTTCGCAGGGGTATGTTCTTGATGCTCAGAAATATTTAAATTAAATCTATTTTACAGGGAATAGGACAGAGAGGTCTGAGCCCACCCTGAGCACACATCTGGAAAGCTCCAACCCTGTTTCTTATGAAGCTGAGCCCTTGGGCAGCCAATGTGTACACTCAGGTGGGCACCAAGGAATGACCTAACTTTGATCCAGTGGAGAGTACAGTTTTATTCTCTGGTCCTGGGTCCTAATTTTTGCCTTTCCCACAAGAAATCAATTCAGGAAGGCTCCATACCTTTTTTTTTTTTTTCCCATTTACTCACTTTCTAAAGGAGTTGGTGAAACAAAGTCTGGTTTAGGCTACAACATCTACCAATTCGGATGAAGCCTAAACCAGTTACAACTAATCACAGTAAAAGAGGGAAAAAGACAAGTGGACAGACTGAACACAACTGCCCCATGAGGAAAAAAAGTATTAGAAAAACATTTCTAAAAAATAAAATACATCTTCAGTTAGTGCTAATTTTTCCCACACAGGCAAAATCCTTTCAAATTCCTCCCGGAGAGTGAAAGCAAACGGAAAGTTAAAAACATGAAGATATGTTTCCCTGATGCACGAATGTCTCACATTAGCATTAATATAAATTACCCATATGCTTCATAGTCTGAGCAGGCCCAGTGTTTAAATTGACTCCACGGGAGCTGTTAGGAGCAAAGCAAACTGCACAAGAGGCTCCTGGAATACCTAATCCCACAGGCTAGTAAGAGCTTCCTTTATTTTCTTAGGACCCCCATGAAGCTAAATATGTACCTTGGAAGAGGAATCTAAACAGTACTATCTACACAGACTGGAGGCAAAGCTTATTTTTTTAAGGATGGAGATCATATGTAAAGCCTCCTGAAAATGAGAAATAGAAGATAAATTTAAAAATTGCTATTTTAGCTGTGAGAGATCTTTTTCAGATACATCAGTTACTGTCCAAAACCTAAAGTGACTGTTTTTTCTCTCTTTATGGTCTTTGTTGTGTGGATTTTTTTAGTTAAAATACAATGGAGACCTACTCAAAAGCAAGACAGCCCTTGAAGCGAGATTTCCATGCTACTGTAGACAAATTATCCCATGCAACAGATTTCTAGATTGGTAAAACCCTCTTACATGTTTCTGTCTTAAAAACTTATGCTTGTTCAGATTCATGTATTCTGCTTGTAAAATGAAATCAGTTGCTTCTCAATAGAAATCTGTTATTTCACTCTCTTTTGGAACAGCTGTATGGAAAAAATGTAAATAAGTGAAATTACATATTTGTATTTTATTCAGTTATTTAACCAATATATGTGCATTGCTTGGCTTTTGCTGAATGAATACATTTTAACTGTAATACTCTCCAAGATATTAATATCATCAGTGTGCTAGAGCAATAAACTTCATAGACAGAACTACTAGCCATTATTTTGCATAGTATTTCAGGTAATTTTTAAAGTATTAATGAACGCAAAGGCAGAAACTAATTTTTTTTTAAGGTAGAATGTAAATAAATTACACATTTAAAATATTCTTTGATCATTTCTCTTGATCAGTAGCTCATGCAAGCACTGTCATTGACTCAGAAGGAAGCTATATGATCAATTTCTAAATAAAGTGTGTGCAGGGTGCCTAAATTTTTAAAAGCACTATGAATGAAAAGAATATGTTGGACAGGTCTTTGTCTTTAAGTTAAGAAGGGACTCAGTCATGTTTCCTGTTTTATAACATTAAAAGATATAATCAGATGCATTTTTTAATCATTCAGCTAAAACAGGTCCCTCTCATCACCATGTTTGTACAGAAAAACCAGGAAGGGAGCTGACATACAAAACCTCAAACCCGCAGCACTGCTAGGTCCACAGTCGTACTAACCTTGCCTGGTCTCTTGAGTGTTTTACAGGGGCTGTCTCCTCTTTGCAGCCATTTAGATAAAGTTATGGTTGACCGTGCCCAACCAGTAAGACTCAGTAGAGTGGCACTGGTTCATCCTTCTAGCTCAGAACTCGTACATCAACAACAGTGGGATCCAACATCTGGCTCTGTTTATGAGACAGACTGCTAGAAGTGCCTCAGCAAATAGATCATTACTGATTGACCTAAAAAATGCCTAATATCCTCATCAGATGAATCCACCCAGTAAATACCACTATAGTTTATTGACAAAATTTTGGAACTGATACTCTTTGACAGCTCATATTATCAAATGTAAATTTTTTTGTAACTTCCATCACTTACACAGTGTCAGGAAACATATTTCATCCAATAAACTCTAGGCCAAAATGATTTGTGCTGCAGAAGATGTGAGCCAAGATCTGTAAACATCTAATGTTAGATTTCTTTTTTTTTTTTATTCCCATAATGCAGTTGGAGTGTGAGCTCAGTGAAATCTTCTTGTGTTGCCAACACAAGCTCCTGTGTTGGCAACCGTGGATTGAATTCCATCATGTTATTTTAATTTAAATCAAAGCCACAAATATAAATTAATCTCGGTTAGCAAAAATTCATCCATTGATTCCCCCTTCTCAACTCCTATCCTTGCTGGAGTCATAAGGTTTGGTTTTCTTTCTGTGAACTAAGAATACTGACTCTGACTGATGCTGAGCAGGTAGAGATGTTCAGTAAGAGCACTGTGGGTGCTGCAGAACATCCTGAGCACAGGAACAGATCTGTATATATCTTAATTTTAAAACCACTTCTTCTTCTGAACCTTTTTATATCCTTGAATATTTCTGTAGAAGTTAGCATAAAACCTGTCTTGCATAAAGATAGTCTCACGTGTATTTGCAGAATTGGGGCCATAGAGAATAACCCAAATCACTGCATCATTTTTAATTACACTCTACTGTATGAATAAGCCCTCACTAGTCATCATTAATTTTAGATGAAGTAAAACATTAGTTCAAGTAACAATCTCAACTACCCTTGCTGCACTGGATTTGTTTTTCAATTAAGGAAATATTTGATCCGTTAAAGTGAATGCTAAATATGATATCCATATAATAAACACACTGAAAAATACTTGCAGAAAATGAAAGCTCCCTTTCAACTCCAAAGGTGCAAAAGGTTTATTAGCAGTTTAGAAAGCTCCTATTTGAAATTGACTACAAATTTCCTTCAAATGTAACTTATATTGTTTAATTTTCTGTTGTGAAAATCTGAATGTGTTGCAGGTAAAGACAGTGTATGTAATCCTCTGTAAAAATAAAGCTATGCTCATTCCTCTGATAAAGTTCTTTCTCTCTGCCCAACCACCATCCCCAAATGTGCATGCAATACAGGCATGGGAAGTGACAGCACTGCCTTCCATACCCAAATCTGTTTCTAATGTGAGGGAGAGGCACTATCACACATGACAGATATACCTCTTCAAGCCATGCTGCTGTATATCCCAGTGTACATATGCATTTAATATACATTCTTTAGATTGAATGCATCTATTACCCTGAATTTCTCTGTTGAACTCTTTTCATTGAGGGCAGAACTGTCAGGCCTGCAGAAAACTGTCTTCAGTTGGAAATTCATCCTCTGTTTAGGAAGCCCAAGGCAGTTAAAAGGAACCTTTCTGTATCCTTGGCAATTCAACTCGTGTTGCTTCATATTTCCTCACAGCTTGCTGAGAATCTGCCTTCTTTAAACTGATCAAGCTACTACCAGAATCAAAATCTTTGTCCATATCCTTCAATACAAAGACTTAAAAAGGACAGATTTGAAACCTACCTGGGTTTAAACCTTACAAAGTCACAGATTAATATAAGTTGGAAGGAGTTCCTGTATACTAATTAGTTCAACTTCCTGCTCAAAGCAAGGCCATATTCAAAGGTGGATCACTTTGTCCAGCTAAATTTTGAATGTCTCTAATGATGAAGATTTCACCAGGGAATTAGGGTCTATGGCTACAAACTTTTAGAGAAGAATATTATCTTTTATTAGACCAGCAGATATAGCTGAAATAAACAGAAAAAACTTTCAAACTCTTCAGAACAATGTGGATAAATTGGCATTTTGAGTCAATCCAGAAATGTCAATTACATCAAAGCCATCATTAGCAACAGCATGAACTTTAAAACTGTTGCCTTGAGATGAAAATTAGCATTTCAAGGATCAAAGCAAGGTGTTGGATCATGCCAGGCTTGGCTTACCACTAGAAGGGGGGTCGTGAAAGGCTTTGGAAACCAGCATTTTTGATGACAGACGGGACTTGAGTTGCAGTACTGAAGGACTGCTGTCTCTTATTCCCCAGCAGTTTCTCTCTGGAAGCAAAGGACAGTAACTGTTCAGTATCCCTCCTGGCTCTGTCTTGTGTCAGTAAAGACTATCCTCTTAGCTGCCACCACATGGAGGGCTGTGGCCAAAGCGAAATGGTAAAACTTGCTGGAAAATGTTCTATTGCATAGGAGATTCCTGAGAAAATTCAGATTCTGTACTTGCTGCAGCAATCTGAATTGCCTTGATCATTAGCATTCAAGGGGTTATTCCTTAATTTTACCACATTAATGCAGTATTCTGCAGCATTTCTGGTAAAACCATAATGAGGTGTCTGCACTAAGTAGTGCAAGACCCTGCAGCATGGGATCAGACTGTTGGAACTCCACTGAAGTTTGTGGTCTTACTAACACTCCTTACTGACAGTACCAAAATGCTAAACTTTAATTATAAATACCCCTCAAATGCTGTGATTTCTAAACTGTGTGCTTGCTTTTCTGGAAGGGGAAGCTGCTGATTTTCAGAAAGAGGGATTTGGAAAATTTAATCCCTTAAAATTAAACCTTCTCCAAAGTACATATTAATATATGTCCAAGGCAGTTTAATCAAGAATGAAACAGTGAAAAGGTGTTTCTTAATAGAATGTGAATGCTGGCAAAATTACTCAGTTAGGGAGTCAGACTCATACAAGGTGGGGACTCTCATCCTGGCTTAAAAGCTGCTCTGCAGAGGCCATGGGATGGCTGGTGTCCCAAGGGCACAGAGTGAGTTGCAATGTGAGATCCCATGATTAAAGGAACATGACCAACCCAGAGCATCAGCATGTTTAACTTCTTCTGGCAGTGAACGATAATAAAATTGTCTTTTTCTCATGCTTTGTTTTAACTTTTTGATGTATCTATCAGACTGTGTGTACAGGAGCCAGCTGGATCAGGGCTCCAAGCTGTGTACTCCTGTGGGTTTTTGTATCCATGTGTATTTCCATGTGCCTGGATAAGAGCTTTGTCTCAGACACAGCCTCTGAAAGGTGGCTTCAACAGATGAAGTGAAGATGTCTGTGGACTTTCAAGCAGTCCTGGGCTCTTCTTTCAAATAATGGGCAGAATTAGTTCTTCAGATACCAATTATCTCACCCTGAAATAGACACCTATGTTTGGTCAGATAAGTTTCCTTCATTTGGGCAGAAATGGGATTTTAGGATGACATAGACATAAATATCAGAGGTGTCTTAAGAGAAGTGAATCCCCCCAGATGTTCATGTTGTTATACACCTATTAATATATATGATACCCAGTTTGGATCCTAATTTAACACTCTGTATCAGGACTACAAGTCAGGGGTGTTGTTCCAGTGTAGAATAACTATAAGAGTAAATTCAGGCTGATTCAGGCTTACCTGAGGTAAGATAGTTAGGAAGCCATGAAAAGAAGAACTGACACATGCCTTTGAAGCCATATTTTAGGCCATATTTCAGTAAGGAAAAAATTACTTTAATGCTGTCCCAGTGGATGAAGCAATACTCTACATGTGAAGATTGAACACAGTGGATTATTTCCTTCATGTTTAATAATTTCGATTTAAGCTGTCATTGATAAAAATGTTCACTAATACTACCTTCTGTCAGAAACATAAATTTCCAGAAGGAATCCATTAGAGACTTGAATATGGAACTTCCAGGTTAGTCCCCTGATCCTCAGGTTCTTAGTGTGTGACAAATTTTCTTGTTTGATCAGGAAAAGATTTTAAACACTTGGAAAACAATGAAAAAAAATTGAAAACTGAGTATTTCTGTTAAAATAAAGTATTTTTCTCAGCTATCTCCAGTTTAAATTTCTTGTATCTATTATTATTAGTCTTTATGCATAACCCAACTAGAAAGACTAATGTCACTGAGAGCTGGAATTCTGTGATGCTCATCCTAGACTCAGACAGATTTATTTAAATGAAGATATTACTGCAAAACAGAGGATGTCTTTCAGATAATAACTTTTCTCAGATCCTGCACAGAGATAGATTTTTCTAATCCATTTAAATGATACTGGTCTGGTTTCAGGCATGGTCCATATGGCACTTGTTACTGTAAATACTGCTTTGATCTTTCGATTCCCTTTCCAAGTCCAATCTCCTGGCTTGGTATTTAAAGATTTGTTACCTGCCTTCTCTACCTGGTATCAGTCCCATGGGCAAACATTACCAATAGTAATGATTATGAACCAGCATGTTGGGTACTTTGTCAAGGTTTATTAATTGTAAAAGTGGTTTTCCAAGGAATCTCCCCAAAATAATTTTCTCTTGCAGCTCAGGTTTGCACTCTCTGATGACTAAACCCCACAGAAGGCTGTTGGCCACACCAGCCTCAGGAACAGGCAATGGTCATTGAATGATCATTTCCCACCAAACACTGGCTCAGTGTGCACCACAGCTGCGGTGGTGATGATGATCAATAAAACAATGGTATATATTTTAATAACTGAAATTAATGTAATGTAATCCACTGCACTATACTCACAGAAAAAAGGAAAAGAAAAAAAAAGGCAGATCCTGACCCAGTGAGTTTATAATCTTACAGTAAATCAAAAGATTGCAAATAGATATTAATGGGTAGCAAAAACTTTAACCAGCAGTTAGGCTTCAGTGCATCAGCAGCCTAACTGCTCCCAAATGATTCTTTTTCTTATTAAGAATATCAGGTGAGCATACAAATCATAAAAGATCAGAGTGACATATCAGCCTGCAGAGTTCGTATAGTCTATCCCTTGCCAAAGGTGGAAATCTCCATATTTATTCCATTCCTACTTTTACTCAGACATATTCACTATATTGCATGTACTACAGCTGAGTAACCTACCACAGAGTTTTATTAACTTTATTACTGCACACTTTCTCCTGATGCTTAATCTGGACTTTACATACCAGAATTAATCACAGAGATGAGAAAAAGATTTTTCCTTTATTCTTGGCAGCAACTTTTTGCAAATCCTCTAATGGTTTGAGTGGGAAGGGACCTTAAAGATCATCCGGTTTCAAGCCCCCCTGCCATGGGCAGGGACACCTTCCACTAGACCAGGGTGCTCAAAGCCCCATCCAGCTTGGTCTTGAGCATTCCCAGAGCTGGGGGATCCAAACCTTCTCTGGGCAACCTGTGCAAGTGCCTTATCACCCTCAGCGTAAAGAACTGCTTCCTAATATCTAATCTAAACCTGCCCTCTGTCAGTTTAAAGCCATTCCCTCTTGTTCTATCACTCTGTGCCCCCGTCCAAAGTCTCTCTCTACCTTCTTTATAGGCCCTTTTAGGCTCTGGCAGGTGCTCTTAGGCCCCCCAAGCTTCTCTTCTCCAGGCTGAACATCCCCATAGGAGAGGTGCTCCAGCCCTCTGAGCATCTTCATGGCCTCCTCCGAACTCACTCCAACAGGTCCATGTCCTTCTTTCCCTGGGGGCCTCAGAGCTGGATACAGTATTCCAGGTGGGGTACGTTTGCCAAATGAGCAGATTCATATAGCATCAGTACAGCTAATGCATCATTTGTCATAGCCACAGGGATGGAAAGTACTTTATGCATTTGTTTTAATTTGGGAACTGAACACTTTCAGAAGTCATTCTCAGAAGGAAAGGCAAAATTACTAGAGCACATTAAATAATCTTTTGAATCTGGATAAAATATGAGAGATGTCTCTATCATGCATTATGATCAGGAAACCAAACTCCATGGAGTTATCTTAAAATACACCTGTGCAACATTCATCAATCTTATTTTGGAAGTATTATACCATTTGTCAAGATTTCTGAGCTTTGGTTTGTGTATCAGTTAGGTCTGGAATCTCATCCATTTTCTCTGTAAGCATATTATTGTGCAAATTCTGCACTAGAGACACTCAAAAAAGTATTGTGGGTTTATTAGAGATGACTGAGTCCATGGCAGGCACAAGTGTTAGAGTGTTAGAAGACAAAAAAAATTATGTGCATTTTAAGAATATCCCAGGCACATCTAGCCACACCTGCAAACTGCTTGCTTGGAGGAGTGAACAGGTCAGGAATGACAGTGCTTAAAAAAGAATCAGGAATCCAGAGAAATTAATAAAAAGTATTCCATTAATTTATGTGAACTTTTCATAAGTGTTCAGGGTATTATAGCTGAAAACCACTCAACAGAGTTTTAACCAGCACCTTGTTCATGGACATAAAACTACAGCTGTTTCCTTAAAGTAAAGACCTTTCTCCTTTATTTCCTGCTTGAGGGCAGTGAATGCTGGGTGCTGCCCCACCCCAGCCTATGGGGTTTGTGCTGTGCAGCTGCTGCCTGCACTTGTCTCCTCTTCCTATTTCACCATTGCTCAGCACATCTATTTGGAGCAGAACTAAAGTGTTTGCTCTAGATGTGAACCCAGAGGAATTCAGAGGGAATGAAAGGGCCAGCAGGATTCCACTCTGAGCATTGCCTGTGCAGTGCTTGAGGCTGTTTTCTCTTATTTTCTCCCATAACTTCTATAATAAATTTATTTGTTTTTAACTTCCCAAAGAGCTGGGGGTGCAGCAGTGTGATCTGTGGGTGTTCACTTGTGATGGAGGGAATTGTATAGAAAACTTTTTTCAGATGTAGTTCCTTCACTTCAGAACATTGATTTCCATTTATCATCCATTTCTCCTCCTCTCAGCTTCTTTCATTAGGGTTTTTCCTTCCAGTCTCCCAATTCACCAGACTGTCTCTAGCTCATGGCTAAATCCTAAAACATTGTATTTTTCCATTTTGTCTTCTTTTCCCCCTTTCACTCCTCTGCCCTTCTAATGATGAGTTCAAAGGAAATACTGTAATCCAAAAAAATTATTTTAACTTTTTGGAGGATCTGTCATCTTGTTTACACACCTCATTGCAATTCCTGTCTGCTTTGTGGGCTGTCTGTACTGGATGTACCACCACATACCACCAAATCCTTGGATCCTTCAGAAAAGTTTGTTTATTTAGGCTGTTTTGTTGCAGCTGAATTCATTTATCAGAGCCAAATGCTAACCCATAGATTAACATTTGTTAAGAATTTCCTGGGCCTGACTGATAAAATGATTAAGGAAAAGAAAAGATGTTTCATGATGCTACAGAAAATGCAAATGTTAATTTTAGCAGATCTAAGATCTAAAGCTGAAATGAAGTAACATTTTAAATGGCCAAATTGAATGAACTGAAAAAATGCACCATCCGGAAAACATTCCATCTGACTCCCAATTGACATCTTAACTAAATAATTTTAGTAAACAAATAAGAGACAGAATTGAAAAGAAACAGATTGAAAGGGAATGAAAATATCTGTAGGAAGGCCGAATCCCATACTTTTATGAGTTACAGCTGACATCAGAGAAAAGCCATAATTACTAAGCAAATCTCTCATACTCATCAAATGACTGGAAGATCTTTCATGCTGGCAAAACAACTCCTGATCTTCCCCAAGTAACTTCCATATTTCCATAGAAGGGGGATATTTTCCATGCTTGGGCTATTACGTGGTTATTTCATTGCCACTCTGATTTTCCTAATCCTCTGATGAACAAACTACTTTGCAAACATGGTGATTTTAAAATTCTTCATAGTTAAAGAAACAAAAAGAAGACCCACTTTGACATCCCAGTGAAACTTTCTGTGATTGCAATGAATGCTTGAAAAATCTCAGTGACTGTGCTCATTTCCCAGTGCCAGCACCATGTCAGTGTGCAAGCCATGGAAATCTATTCTCTCTTACAGCAGGGTCATCCACTGCATGCGGTGGGTTTGATCATGCGCTCTGTGTTTATGAAATAATTTGCTTCCCACCAGCTAAAGCAATTTTATGTAACTTCAAGCTTTGTTTCATGATTTGAAAAATTAGGTACTATTGACTACAGGCTGGCAGAAAACCTGTTGTCATTTTTAGCTGCCTTTTTCATGAAACCAGCAACATCTTTCTCTGTTGAGGCTGAGATTCTTTACCGTTTATAAGTTTTCCTCAGAAGGGAAAAGGGACCTTTCTCTCTGTCCCTAAACTGCTCACCTCTGCCCAGACAATTCATATTCCCTTTATATATATGTATATAAAAGACAGTGCCTGATGAAGACAGTGGATAATTGTGTTAGTCTGGCATGATGGCTGGTGTTAGGTACCTGGTTTTCACCTGGCATACTGCATACCATTTAGGGATTTTTCTTTCCTGAAATTAATGGATGTAGTTGAGTCACTTCATATTAATTTCTTTCTAGTTCACTTGTAAACATTTTAGAGCAAAAGCAAGCTCTGTATTCTGGGGTTTGTCCTAAGATCACAAAGGCCTGATCTGCTGGTACTGAAATGGAAAAGTTTCTCACTGTCTTCCACAGTTATGCCTGCAGCATCACAGCCCAGTGAAAGCCCTCCTAAAAGCTTTTGTCAAGCAGCATATTTTCCATCTGAAGAGAATTCCAGTCAGATCTTCTGGGAACAGAGGCCAGCCCTGCATCTCCATGGGCCAAGCAAGAGTCATGGAGTGCATGTCCCTCAGTGCAAGTGGCTCCCACGCCTACATCCACACCCACACCAGGCTGTCACAGCTGCCATCACTGTATCCTGAGCTGTCCCAGTGGTGAGGCCCATTCGTGCTGGGAATTGCAGCAAGGCTTGCTGATGAAGCACTGGAGTTAAACAGTGCAATGATCCAGAGGGAGAGTGAAAGAATGCAGGAGGCATAAAGAACAGTTCTTCAACACAAAGGGTTTGGCTGCTCCCTTCAACATCAACCCGATGCAATATATTCTGCTCCCAACTGTTTTAGTACCCCAATACATCAAACTTATCAACCTTTGCTTTTACTCGAGCACTTTGCTAGAATTATTCTCTTTAATTATATTTTTAATGCTTGACCACTGAGAAGGATGAAAAGAACAAGTTCACTGTCTCTCGCTACCTTCCTCAATGAAGCCAGTGAAGATTTGTCCCATTTTTACGGCTTAAAAATTACTTAATAAATCTTTATAGGCTGAGGAATGGTAAAAGCTCTAGCTCTCTTTTAGGCAGAAAAAAACCCCACATATATGAGGATAAATTATTGAGTTTAATATATCTCACTTCTCACTAAATAATGTTAGCACACTATTCAGAGAAATATTGAAATAAAAATGAATGGAGATCCATTATATTACATACAATTTGTATGATATATTTAACCATCTTTTTCCCTTCCACACAATGAAATAAAAAGTACTTTCAGGGCAGAATCTTGATGACAGTAGTACAGGTAAGTGGTAGGTCAAAACCGTGTTTCTACCCTGAGTTTTTGGTCAACAGATTTAGTGTAAATACATGCTTCTTTTAATTTATCCTGTTCATGGCAAAGAGAGTTTTAAAATAAGATATTACGGTGACAATGTACCAAGGAAGTGGCAATTTTTCTGCAGTGACTTCTGCACCTTAAAATGTTGATTGCAATATATATTTCTGGAAAATCATAATTAAAAATCAAATATTCACAAAAAACTTACAGTAATTTTTATCTGGATTTAATGAACATCCCTCCATGTTAGGTGCAAGGACAAAACCGTGATATTTTCCAGTGTAATACCTGCTGAAATAACCATGATTTCTGAGGTTATTAATATATGGGGTCTCATTCTGATGTTTTGACTAATTTTTAGGTATTTTTTAAGTACTTAATGTTTTTTGAGAGGCTTTTTCATAACATTTTAGTAAACAAGATAAAGTAAAAACTGCTTCTTTGGTTTTTCAGGCACTTTTGACTTCAATGAAAATCAGAAAAATGCCACAGTTAATTACTATGCACTCCTTCACTGATGATACCATTCTCCCTTCTTCCTGAGAGAGCATGTGCATTTACAGGTTCACATCCAATTGCACACACATACAATTGCACATATGTTTTGGATTTGGGTTTTTCTTCCTTCTTTGGAAAGGAAAGGAGGCAGGGAATCCTCCTCTGCTCATCCCTTGCCAGACAATCTTCTACTGGTGAAAACCCCTGAGCAAGGGGAAGGAAGGTGATTTTCAGATCCATGGCTGAAAGGCTTCTGTTTGAGAGCAAAAAGTAGCTTGGCCAGGAGACTGAAGGCAAGTAAGCAAATCTTTCTAAGTAACATTTGGGGAAGCCAAAGGAGATGATGTCCGGATGTCACTTCTTGCATTAGGATCACTGCATTAAAAAATCCATTAAAAGTCTTTGAGACAGGGAACAGAACTCAAAATAGCACCTTTTTCTTCAGATGACAGGCAACAGAATGGTTACTGGTCTGACATAAAAGTATTTTCCTAAGAAAAACCTCTGCCAGAGAATCAGAGTACCAGGTACCTCAAAACCTCAAAGTAAAGCTAGAAATAAATTGACAGTGCAATCTCTGATTTTAACTAATAGAATCCACATTTTATTTATTCTCTACCATCCTTTAGAGGTAAGCAGATTTAGACAGACCTTTCCCAGGAAAGTTCTGCAGGAAAATGTTTCCATAATGTTCTGAAGGAAATAATTGAAATAAAACTTCTTTACACAAGTAAAACAAATATGTTTGAATGTTTCAAAGAAGAATAATATATTCTGTACTCAAGGCTTGATTTATTGGCCTAAATTTTGGCAACAAAGGCCTGAACATAGTGCTTGTGTAGTACCTGCAGGTTAAGCAGGATTTGCTCTGGCATTGGCACTGGCACTAAATATCTAGGGTTATACAACTGAACTGAGCCCTTTGTCTTGTCCTGTTTGAAGATGAAAACAACAACTGAAAAGCCTCAAAATACCTTACAAAATCAACATTCAAAACTTTGGCTCAGTGGTAGAAAATAAGTACTTTTCATGATAAGATGACTGATTTTTTACTGTAGTCAGCTGAGCTCCACAATATTGAGAGATATAGATAAACCATAACCATATTCTTCGATTAAGATATTTGGACAGTAAGAATCAGGCTAAATACATAGGTTTAGAGCAGGAAAATCTCTCTTATTGTCAAACCTTCTATAAAGACATTGCATTGAATACATTGGCACCTACTTGTCTTGGCTGCCATGTTTTTCTTTCTCTTGAAGAAATAAACTGTCCAGACAATTTAAAAGAAATTTTTCTTAGTGACTCCTAGCTTAAAATATCTTCTTCAAGGGTAAATGCAACCCTCAAGGGATTTATTACAGATTCCAGGGGACATTAAAATGCCAATAATTAAGCACTACAGAAACAGGAATTTTGAGTGAAAATTACTCATAAAGCTTGCTGCTGTGTATCTTCAAAATATTTTAAAATTATTTTCCAGTAAATTCAAATGAGTTGTTGTCTTATCCTTCATTTTTAACATGAATGCAAGAGATCCATAAAAAGGATTTTTTTAACCCAAAGAAACACCAGAGTTCCAGGAATAATTTATTTGTGCTTATTTATACCTACTACCAATTTTGAGTTTCTTTATTTTTTGATAACTCACAGATTCATATTGATGAGTGTGGGATTCCTCTACATCATTGATTGGATTTACTCACATTAGAAATGCATTGCTCTCTTTGTTGATCAATATTCATCCTCTTGGAACTTCAGATTTTATTATTTGATGAATTCTCTAAGCACCTTAATGTTTTCAAATCCAGGAGTATTGTAAACTCATAAAACAAATGTTTGCCTCACCTCATGTTATCAGGATCAAATACTGAAGATATTTGAATACCATTCTATTCTCTTCAAGGTATTGAAATCATGAATTAAAGTACAGCCTGCTGACATTTTCACTGGTTTGTTATTGTGTCTTCCTTGTGCCTATTAAAATATGACACAGTGGGACACATTCAACCGAAATTCCCTATCAGCTTCTTGAGCCATCCATAGTAATACACTTAACTGGCTTGTCATGACTAGTCTAAAATATTTCTTTTCATTCCTTTTAATGGTAGATATAGGTCAAGAATATTGGAATAAACCTGCAATAAAAAGATATGTTGGAAGTAAAAGGAGATATGGCAACAAAAATGGCAATCTGACTCTTGCTTCTAACAGTGAACATAAAACATGGGTAAGTGTTCTTCATTTCAATAGCAATCAATTCATAAATACACAGACATGGATCATTAGCATTTGCAAGCAAACATCGCCTCTTTTCCAAGAGCTGAGAACCTCAAGCGCAATGAATGATGCTTTTCATATTCCAAATCAATATATTTTTTAATATTTGTTTTGTATTTGCTTCCACAAGCAATTTGGATTTCATTAATATTAATACTATTATAAGGGTGCATGCTCAGTCACACAATCTGATATTTTACTCTGCTCTTGAAACAGTTTCTTTAAGTCTCAAAGCTAAGAGAAGGTAACAATCCAATATATATTTTATCAGTAATTGAATGGTCACAAGATTGTTTAGAGGAAGTCACAGCAGAGGCCACTTCTTATATGTATGGACTATTAAATATTCTTGGCAGTTACTGACTGTTATTGGAAAGGCTGAATCAAAAATACCTTCTGTTGTAACCATCAAGCATTAGGGGATGATCTCTAACATCAGACAAGTCAGTGCACACCCCTGCTCCCTTCTGGGAATTACAAAATGAACTACAACCAGTTGACTTTCCCACTATTCTGTCTCTTCACTGCTCTCCTTATGTCTTTTAAAATATGTGTGTCTCAAGCAAAATTCAGTGGTATTTAGGTTTTGCAAATAAAGTCTCCACTACCAGTCTCCAGCATTACACTAAGGATTAACGTTTGCTGCTTTGTTATTCAGTCATGAATTCTGCCTAGAGAGCAAAAGCTAGCACCTTCACACTCCAAAGGACAAAAAGAGACATAGTCTGGGTCTGCCAACGGCAGCAGTATTCTGGGGGCTCTGCTGGTGCTTTGGGATCAGGAAACTTCCCAGATATACTGTTATGACTCTCCAGCTCATCTGAGATGAAGCAGGGTCCCAGGCACTGCTTTGCCTCCTCTCTTGGAAGGGACATATGGTGTGTCTGTGGACACCTTGGAGAGCAGAAACTGGGTGGTGGCAGAGGCACCTCAGACAGCACACCGGAACGTACAAGGGTGTTATCAGCAGAAAATCAGCATGGGCATCATTATCGACCAGTTTGTCACTATGTGGAGCACACAAAGGGCTTTTCTCTTCTGTCACTTGCTCCAGTATAAATCAGGATGAATCCTGTTGAACATTGTCAATTTAGGCCGATATTAACCTGGAACAAATGTCTATATCAAGCCTCTTTATGTATACTGAGAGACAGGGCTTTGTTGCTGTAAGGCAGGATATTTAAAGATGTGAGTTGCATAACTCTCATAATCATTTCCTCTGCTTATAATGGCTGTAATCTGCAGTTCAAGAAGATTCCTAATTAATATTAATTCCCACCCTGTGCACTGTGTGTTTTAGCAAGTAATTAGGTCTGAAGGGATGGCCAAACACACTGATCTTCAAATTCTGAACAATTTAATTACGGGCTTGTTTTCTGCGTGGAGCTGCATAAGACAAGAGTTTAGTAGAGACCATCAGTGCAGTCCTTCTCCAGAGACTGGTTCTGGAGCCAGAGCAGAGAGTGCTCTGCAGGAGGGGAGCAGGGCAGGCTGATAAGATCTTCTGCCCAAAATCACTGGATTTCAGTGGAAGCCAAACTATCAGCTCACATGAGTGACCATCTGGAGGCTGCTCGGTCAGACTGTTGAGTTTGCTGCAAATGCCTTCCTGAGAGAAGCTGATTAACAACTGAAAACAGAGAGTAGCCACTCAAAAGGAAGAATGCATTAAATTTTAAAGTGGTTCAACAACAAAGAAGCTGCCTTTGCCATGGATTTGCAAATAATTTTGCATGACTCTGCACATGAGAAACTACCCTCTTTACTCTTCAAGAAATGAAGTCCTTTCTTAGATATTTTTAATACTTTTCAGCATTTTATACTCATTAAGCTAATGCTGAGGCCACCTGTAAGCACAAGTTACTGTTCTAAATAAGGAGAAAACCTCCCCTGTTCCAACCTGTCACTCATTAGCAGTTCCTTCAATGCCAGATAATGGGATCTTCACTGATAGGGGGAGCTCTGAACCCTTCACCCTCTCTCTCTAACACATTCTAAAGAAATCGTGAAAATTAACACCAGTAAAATCATGTTACACATCTCACTCAAATTTTCAGAGATGAAAGAGAATCCAAATTGCTTCTGCCTAGTCAGAGGTGCCAAAAAAAGTGCTCCAAGTACCAGAACACGATTGCTAATTTTTCAATGACATAAGTGATAGAGAGTGATAATACATGCAAATAGTTAAATGTGTAATGATTAGTAACAAATGCTTTATAAACGATTAAACATGTTTGCACAGGTGCTTCAGAAAGGCCTTACTTGTAAACTCTTTACTTATAACCTAAGTGTAATTGTGGTGGATTTCAGCCAAGATTTGCACCTGCTGAAATTGCTTAATACAAACAGCATGCATCAGAACATCTGACTGGGATGGTCATAATTAAAGATCAAGAGAGGAAAAAAGAATAAAGTAATATTCCTATGATGCATTGGTATTTCCTTACAGGATACTCCCTGCACTGTCAAGCATGCTCACAGACTTTGATGGCAGAGTTACCTGAATCTTATACATCTATCAGAAGTAGAACACAAATAAGGCATTTTTATTATTGCGCTAAACTGGCTTCCATAACTGCAGTAACTTAAATGATCGAGGACTGGTAGCAGTTACCAGAGGTTTCTGATTGATTCCTACTGCTAAACAATGATTTCAATGAGTTATATATTTTCGATCTCCTGAACTTTCTGTGTACTTGACATCAACATTTGCTTTGCATGACAGAAAAATAGCAGGATAAAGTACTTGCTGCCAGTCCTGCTGTGCATCTCTTTTGAGTTAAATTGTTCTTGTTTGAAAAACCTATGTTCACCACATTCAGTAGATAATTTGATCCTAAAGGTACACTGCAAGTTTCGACATAATTCTCTTCATGATTGCCATTAGCCTAGATTACATAGAGCATAAACTACTGCACACTGAAGATGCTGAAAAAATTATAAGATCAGAAAAAACACAGCCTGTGAGTTCATACTCCCCAGATGTTTTTTGAAATGAAGAGGGGATGAAAAGAGTGGTTTCATCCCTCCTTCCTCTCCTGTCTCTCTCCCTTCCTCTCTCCATTTCTTCCTTGCTTCAGCTTTCTTACTGGCAAACATGAGTAAGAATGAGTTACAGGAATAAAGAATTAATTTTATGACACCTTTTCTGCTTTGTAAGATGCTTCTAATGAGTCATTTTCATTTAAAAACTTTGCTGACTCTTAGTTATTTATTGATATTCACTGATGTGCCATTTCTAAATATAAGGCCTTATTCATCAAAACACAGAAGGAGATGCACAATTTTAATTAAACAGTGGAATTCAAATCCAAAGTAGACAGTAAAATGTCAAAGGCTTCACTTTGACTTGTATTCTCCAGTGAATTGCATGAAAAGTACTGAGAGATAATGTAAAAGCAGGGAGGTAATGCTTGCTAGAAGTCACTGCTCCCAAGTCATTCCAAATTTTGGGCTCCTTTATGGACTACGCAATTGTTATAGAGGCTGGAAATAGTCTTGAGTCATCAAAGAAGAGCAATACTACAACACAGACAGAGTATCAACATTCTTGGCAATATTTCAACTGCATGTGTGAAAATGACTACTGTTTAATATCAAGCTGGAACAAATGAATAAGTTAAGGAAAAGAGTAATATTGTTTACAAGGCTTTTACTAGTCCTTACTAGCAAGGTGACACCAATGATATGTTGACTTGACAGATACAGATACAGATACAGTGTACAGATACAGTCAAGGCTCCCTTGACAGTAGTGAAAAGTCTTTTTGATTGAATAGTCCTTTTTTGGAAGGACACTTTTCCCTCTAAATTAAATAAGTGAAGAAGTGCTGGATCTCCTCTGTTAGCATTACTAGAAATCATGTACCTCTTTTCTGTATATTATGAAATTTAGGGACATTGGGGGCATATGAACATCAATTATACACAACCAACATGAAAATGAAAAGTTAGAAAAATATGAATAGCTTTAAAGTGAAGGATGAATACATAAGCATAGACTTTCAGTTGTAAAATTCAATTAAGCTTTCTGATTTGGCAGAAACTGTATCTGACATAATGCAATAAGAATGGGAAGCCAATTGTAAATTTTATATGAATACAGCAGAGATTGCTCTTTATTGAAACCAGGAAAGAAGAATGGAATAGCAATACCACATGGGATGCTATTACAGGAAAAAAAAAAAGGCAGGATAAGTTAAATCTACTGAATACATTAAGGCCAGAAAAGTAAACAATGAAAAATGGAAATATATGAAGACAGAGCAGTAAAAGATCATCCAAAAAAAGATAAAAGAGGCTCTGCTGATAGACACTGAAAGCAAAAACAGCAGCACTGAAGGAAGACATGAGAACATTTTATCAAACTGCTTAAAGATACCAGAAAAGTGCAATGAGGAGCAGTGTCTGGAAAAAATAAACCTCACCTTATTTTAGAGGAAAATCAAAGACAGACAAAACAACTCCCAAACACTGCAAAAAAACCCCCCACCTTATTTTTCCAACGAAAGAAGATAGAACTTGATGACTGTTTTGAAGTAGTCAAATCTTCACTAGCTTAAAGTAGTTGCTGAAAGATGAAGAATGTTAAATTAACACATCCAATTCAAATCTCTATAGCACAGATATGAGGAAAAGAAATTGACAACATGATATTTGGAGATATCCCTATGGTTCAATGGGAAGCAGAAGTAATACAATCTGCTCTTGTTTCCATGGAAAGTCTTCAGTGCAGTCTATTCTGCTGTTTTGAAGTTGCCACTCAAACCAGACACAGGAAACATGGCAAACATTTGCTCTAATCGATCCTGTGCAGACAAGACCTTCCTTCTGCCAAGCATCACAGAAAAAAGTGCAGCATGGTAGATTCCTTTTCTCCTGTACTGCATGGGATTTGATTTAATGGTGGATTATCATGGCAAGCAGTACCCCCCTTTGAAATCTCTTGGATGGTGATCCAAAATATTAAGCAGAAGTGTGCCATGAAGTAGATGCAGCTGGGAAGGGATGGACCTTGATGACAAAGACTGCATCTTCTTCTCCCACACCCTCCCTCACCACCCTCATTCCTCCATTGGAATGGATTCTGTTACTGCATCGTTACTGGATCATTACTGTGGAAATGGTTATTTCAATAAAAATGTAGACAGAGGAGATGTAAGGCTTTGCAGCCAAAATCTGTCTCATCATGAAAGGGCTGTCTTACACTTATGCCAAACAGGCCCTACAATTAATAAATTAGAGATAGGCAATGCCACAGATGATAAATTATCTACGCAGAACTCTCTCTACTTAAAAGCTGAAGCTTTTACAAACTTGCATAACTGCATTCAAAATGCAAAATAAATGCACTCTTTATATAAGTTAAAACCAACAAACTATTTCCCATACATATTACTGTGCAGAAGAATTTCATAATTAAAAAACCCACTGAAATCAAGAGCAAGAGTCCTCAAACACAGAGTCCTAGAAAAATAATGCACTCTTCCTGTGCAAATGGCACAGCTATCAGAGCAGGTGTCTGTGAAGGCTATTTAAAGTATTGACTTAATAAATTAGAAATGAAGAAGCCTTAAAATGAGTACAGATAATGGAAACAGTACAAACTGAATTAAGGAAGAGAAGGGACACGGATTTATTTTTCATGATTCTCCAATAACAGGGAGAATCAAACCAAAATATTTGCAGTAGCCCCAGGTTTGGCTGCAAAGGGATGAACCCATGGCACTGCAACACAGTTGTGGTTGATGTGATCCTGCTATGAGAGCAAAAAAGACTTACAGAAACCAGCCAGACAGGATATGGCTGACTCACATGATTTGACTTCTGGTTTATGGTCTTACCAGAACAGTGACAATGTTTACTGGGAGCATGAAAAAGGGTTGCAAACATATGAGAGAAGAAAAATTGCAGAAGGGAGTTGAATCAATAACCTTCTTCATTCTATTTTAGCTCAAGCATAATAGCAACTTCAAGTGTTTAGTAACACTTTTTAAGTGTTACTAAATTAACATTTAAGTCAATTTGTTAGTTCCAGATCAAGTGTTACTTCCAGATCAATGAAAAAGTAACAAATAATCTGGTTTTGACTTGGTCTTGATCCCTAAATTTTCAGTGAAGTATTATTTTCATACAGAAGAATGAGTTTCAATCAGACTCACCTAAATCAAATTTTTCTCCTTCTCTGGATATTGTACTACAAAAATACAAACTGAAAAAGATATTCATGTCCAAGATGATTTAAGAAAAAAATAATTGATTCTGAAAACTGCTTAGATTTCCGTATTTCTCATTAAATATATCTAGTAATGACAAATAAAAATTCCTGTAGTACTATTTTCACAAACTTTCATTCTCATTTTATGGAAGACTTCAAAGAAATTAATTTAAAATTACTTTGTGATTAATTTTTTGGGGGAGGACAGTTAACAAAGAAAGAACAAAACTGGTCCAAATTACATTTTCAAAGAAAACATCAGTTGATGCCTAGATGTAAAAAAGAGTTCAATATTCATATGTCACGGGAAAAATGATACAATGCTGTCACAAGCATCAAAATGGAAACAGATTGACTCTTAACATCTTTTGAAAATTTGGCTCCATCTGTGGATATTAGAATTTTACCCTGACTTCTTTGAGGAATTTACAGGTTAATGTCCATTTAACACTACAGAATTTCACAATCTTTCCCTTGATAACAATATTCAAGTTTTGAAGGCCCTGAACTCCCCTCCAAAGTAACTTCTGTTTTCCTTATATTTAGTTTCTTTCTTTCAAAATCAAGGTCAGTCTACTTATTCTTCAACTCTTAACCCATTTTTCTATCACTTTGTACTGCAGGTTATCTTTTTAACTATTCACAGAGATTTCAACTAACTCATTCTATTTGTTCATGGCATCTTGAGCAGATTTATAACACGAATTTTGTCTCAGAAAGTATATATATGGACAGAATGTTTTGACAGCAGTCAGTTTCTTGTACGGTTGATAAGACTGTAAAATTTTGTTCTATTGATGTAAAGCTTACGTGGAGAGATTAGAGAACACTTCCAGATGTTTAGTAAATCAGGATGTCTTGTAAACCTCTTTGTTTATCTGAAACACATTTTCAAAGTCACGAGGGGGAAGTAAGGAACCCAGTTCGCACTGAAAACCAAATATCATGCCCTTTATTAAGAAAGCTGACATATTTCTTCTACACATGATAACATTGTTCTTCTGTGGATAGAGGAATTAATTTTTTTAAAAATGCATGGAAGAGCATTTCATAGCATGGTTAAAACTGTGATATCTTAAAGACAAAATATAATGGATAGGTTTTTAGGGGGCAGTATTTTCCACTAACCCATCTGATACACTAAGGAGGAAAAAATTGACAAGCTTTCAGGCCTACAGATCAAAACAGAAGAGGCAAAACATGTTTGGAAGTGCAAACCAGCAGTGACACCTTTTTCTCCTAAATCTGTGTGTGTGCAAGCACAGAGGTGTGCCCTTGTGACAGCGTTATTAAGGTCAAATATTCTTAAATGACCTAAGAGAAGTCTATCCGTTTGGGTGTCAGCAGGAATCTTCCCACCAACTTCAGTGGCTAGGTTGATGTCATTTTTGGTAATTGTCCCTGAATTTGGGCCTGAGTTGAGGGCTCCACTAGCCACTCTCCCAGGGACAGCTTTAGGATTTCCCAAGACTTTAACTCAGGTGCAGATCATGGGTCTCTTCTGCCAATGAGCTCTGGTAGCTCAAACTGAAATAAAGGTGAGTCCAACTTGAGAATCCACATGAAAACCAGTAAAAATTGGAGACAACAAACAATAAGAAATAGTTCTGCTCCTGTGGAATCTTCTCAGCCTGCTGTGGTAGGAGGTTTGTAGTTAGATGTTGGATGAGAGAACCAGAGCAGCAGTGAGTGTACAGATGGATGGGTATGGCACAATATCTACTGGATTACTTCAGGAAGAGTGGGCTTGGATCAGTTTAAGCCAAATCCAGTTTATTGCCTAAAATTGCCTCATCCAGCCTCTAAGCTGTACTTTTTTTTATGAGAGCCTGTTAACAGCTACCAGGCATAAGCTCAAATAAAGGCTAATGGTTATGAGCTGGTAACTATAGGGAGGCCAGATGTGAGAATGAATGTAACAGTAAGTGCAGGGGTTGAAAGGGAAAAAGGCAGTAAGGCATGTACATAAATTGCCAAGTTTCTATGAAAAAAAATTAAAAATCAAAAGCACAACTACACATGATTTCACTGTTGTTCACCTTGCTCCTTGCTCACCTCTCAGCAGACTAAGCAGATTTTCATAAGACTAGATTTCTTGTGTCTGTGCCCACACTTCATTCACATCTATGTACATGAGCTGGAGTGGCATAAGGCTCTTTAGGCAAACTGGGTATCAGTTACACATAAAACCCAAATGTTATTTCCCTGGCTTCGGTGGAGTTATACACCAGATTGTTTCACCAGCACAGTACAACTTTAGTGCTAAAGAAACCACAACACCACATGCATATTTTACACCCAATTTATTTTTTTCTATATCCCAGTTGGCATTTTCTCATTAGAAATGCCAAATAATTGCTCAGACATTAGCTTGTATCATTCCTTTTGTTATGAAACTTCTGTATTGACTTATCCTGAGCAAAGTTTTGAAAAGCTTCAAATCTTCTTATCTGGAGCCCCAAGTCATTAGCTGAAAGTTTATTTTGAGTTCTAGTTCATATAATTTCAATATATCCTTGTTCATGACTTTGTAATTACTTTAGTAATTTAACTGAATATCATGAGGTTTTATATATCCCTTTTTTGACAGATCCTGAATCCCAAATGTTCATGTGATTTTGTAGTTCGTATTTACTAAATTTTAAACTCATATTGAACCAGTTAGATCATACATTCTTTCTCCCTAATCCCAGTCACATCAAATCTTAGACTTCAAATTCCTGCACCTTGCCCTCTCAGATCCCGGATACCATTATGAAACTTCCAAATATGAGGAACTGGCCACAAATATTAGAAAGCTGCTTCAGAGATTATTCAGGTTTCATCTTTAAAACATACTATTTGCTTCCTGTTTGAGCTTTTAAAACCTCAGCTCCCATTCATTTAATCTTCCTGGGGCTTTGCAAGCTTTTTTTTTTTTTAAGAGTCCTCCTTATCAGGTTGCTGTCAGTTTAGGAGGACTTGAGACAGCATCTGATTTCAATTTCATTTTCTTCTAGATGCTACACTTTGTTTATGTGATTACTGCTTCTGCACTTCAGTCTTTAATTAGAATTTGTTACCTGACAGAGCTTAGTTTCAACACCATGTCCTTTCTCTTTTAAATGCAGTCACATGTTTGCTAATTACTCTTCAGGTGAAAAAAAAAAATAAAGCCAGAGTAAATTGCTTACAGAACAGGATTATAATATCCAGAGGAATTTTCCTTCCTATCAGAACTAAGCATATTCACTTCCAAGCCTTCATAATCTAATCCACGAAGTTATGCAAAGAGACAGAAGAGCCGAGCCGGCACTGGTCGCACCACAAAGGTGAAAGCCCGGGCTATTCTGGTACAACTTGTGCATCGTTACAAGTATTGTATTATTTTACAAGTTTTACAGTGAAAGAGACGCTCTCTTGCGTGTACGCGCCTTCACTTCTCACAGGTTTGCACTATAAAGAATGATCGGGGCAGCGATAAGTGAACGCGCACCAGACTGCAACTCCCTTGGGGACCCGTCTGGGTCCAGGTGGGGCACAGGAGAGACGCACGGCCCAGCCGCTCAGCCTGGGAATGCCCAGAGGCAGAGCACCAGATCCCTGTCTTTAGCAGGGTGATGACGATGAAGGAGTGTCGGCAGCTCCAGAGTCAGGAACACCGAGCCTGTCCCCGGTCCCCAGAGCCCGCAGCCCGCCCCGGCGCTGCCGCCGGTCGGTCCCGGCCGGCCAAGGGCGCCCCTCAGCGCGCGAGGCGGGCGCTGCAGGCAGCGGCCACCCGG
>VZRV01008644.1:136720-196944 GCA_013398115.1 Falcunculus frontatus
GGGCGGGGGCTCCGCCGGGCTCTCTAGGACGCCGGCGCCCCGCACACCCACCATGGATCTGCTGCTGTTGGTGAACACGAGCCTGGGCTCCCCCAACGAGTCCCTGGCGCTGCCCCCCGCCTCGCCGTCCTCCTCGGCCCTCCTGCAGCCGCCCTCCCCCTACTCGCCGGCGGCCGTGGCCAGCCTGGCGGCGGTGGTGGGCTTCCTCATCGTCTTCACCATCGTGGGCAACGTGCTGGTGGTGATAGCTGTGCTTACCAGCCGGGCGCTGAGAGCCCCCCAGAACCTCTTCCTGGTGTCCCTGGCCAGCGCGGACATCCTGGTGGCTACCCTGGTCATGCCTTTCTCCTTAGCCAACGAGCTCATGAATTACTGGTACTTCGGCAAGGCTTGGTGTAACATTTACCTGGCGCTGGACGTGCTCTTCTGTACCTCGTCCATCGTCCACCTGTGTGCCATCAGCCTCGACAGGTATTGGTCGGTCACACAGGCAGTGGAGTACAACCTCAAACGGACACCCCGGCGGATCAAGGCCATCATCCTCACCGTCTGGCTCATTTCAGCCATCATCTCCTTCCCACCATTGATCTCCGTGTACCGGGACCCTGAAGGAGATGTCTTTCCCCAGTGCAAGCTCAATGACGAGACATGGTACATCCTTTCTTCTTGCATTGGCTCTTTCTTTGCCCCCTGCCTCATCATGGTGTTGGTCTATATCCGCATCTACCGCGTGGCCAAGCTAAGGACCAGGACCCTCTCTGAGAAGCGTACGATGCCAGAGGGGTCCTCCCAGACTGAGAATGGCTTGAGCCGCACTGCTGGCGGCTGCACGTCCCTGAGGATGCAGCTGGGAGAGAATGGACATTATTCAGTGCACCACTGGCGCAAAGCCTCTGAGCTGGAGGACATTGAGCTAGAGGAGAGCAGCACCTCAGAGAGCAGGCGGAGGCGGAGCCGGGAGGAGCATCGCCGCAAAAGCAAGAGCCAGTCCTTCTCCTACTCATACTCCTCCAAGCACTCCAGTAGCCGTCTGTCCCGTGCCAGCAATCGCTCCATGCAGTTCTTCTCATATCGCCGTCGCCGGAAGCGTAGCAGCATCTGCCGTAAGAAAGTTGCCCAGGCCCGGGAGAAACGTTTCACTTTTGTGCTGGCCGTGGTCATGGGGGTCTTTGTAGTTTGCTGGTTCCCTTTTTTCTTCAGCTACAGCCTCTACGGTATTTGCCGGGAGGCATGTGAGGTCCCTGAGACTCTCTTCAAGTTCTTCTTCTGGATTGGGTATTGCAATAGCTCCCTCAACCCAGTCATCTACACCATCTTCAACCAGGACTTCCGCAGGTCCTTTAAACACATTCTTTTTAAGAAGAAGAAGAAGAACTTCCGGCATTGAGCTGGAGGGATGGATTTGCCTCGAGCAGGAGTAGAGTTAAAAGAGAAGGCTCAATGCTGGAAAAGAAGGGAGGGAAGAGAACACGGGGCTTGGGCTTAGGGAGAAGGAAGAGGGCTCGCCCCCTCGGTGGAGCAGGGTGATGCTGTGGGGCGCAGGGATGGTGTCAGGGAGGCTGAGGGCATTCACCGTGGTACAGGATGGTGACATGGTACTGGGGGAGCAGTGCTGGAGTGTGGAGGGGTAAATGGGGAGGGAGTGATTGTCTTAGAACCCTGACGGAGGGCATTGGGAGCCTGCAGAGGAAAATAGGCTGAGACACAGAGTTTGGGAGGCAGTGAGCATTCATGGGCTCTGGAATTTTGTGGGAAAACAAAAAGAGAAATCAAGAGGAAAGGGTTAAGTGGCAGTGGTGGTGGAGATTCACATATTTATAAATAGGGTAGCTGGGGCCCATGGTGGATTTGTCCCAGTAAGAAATTGGCTTTTACTGCTTGTGTGGGAAAGGAAAGTGCAAAGTACCAGGCACTGACAGTGTTTTGAGTTATGAAAGGATTTAAATGTTTGCCAAAAAACCCCTAAAGAACAATCCAAACTCTTTTCTAAATAAACCTTTGTACTGTTAAAACCTTCTGAATCATGATTTTGCACAAGGGATGAAGTCAAACAAAGCATGGGGTTTTCTTTTCGTTTGGAGGGGTCTTTGTCTATAGAGCTGGATGGAAAATATTTTTTTTGTCTTCCCATAGTTTTTGATTAGTCAGTGGGAGAAACCTGGGAGTCTCACATTTTTTCATGAAATATGAAAAAGAGTACATATACCCCATGACCTCATTTCCTCCTGCTGGATCACCAGGCAGTAAATTCCCCCTCCATCCTGCTCAGATCAGTGACCTAAGGACCTTGCTGTCCTGGAGCAGATAGTGAAAAAAAAAAATTCATTCTGATGAACTCGCCTAACATTTTTTTGAGATAAAATTTTGAAAAATCAAGTTTCCCCTTCAGTGTGCCCAAGGGAACTTTTCCTCCCCTTTTTTTCAGTCTCAGTTTAAAGGCTAATCTCAGGGCTGGATATGTGCTCCTCATTCTCAGACAGGCAGTTGAAGGTGTTCTGATATGCAGGTTTTCAGAGGAAGAGCAATCACCCCACTACTAAGGTCTTTAAATCCTTCGTATTTAGTCTTAGAGCAACTAAATCCTTTATATTTATTTTTTAATGAGAAGCATACATTGCAGATTGTCAGTGCTGTATGTGAACAAATCTCAAAAGGAGGTGCAGCTGTTCCAAACCTTTAGAGTTAATGTTGCTTGCTTTCCCTTCTTCTGTTTGCATTTCTAGTTTATGATTTCAGGGGATTTTGTTGGGAGGAGGGGCAGAAGAGGGGAGAATAGTTTGAAAAGTTATTAAAGCAAACCATATTTCCCATGGGTTTATAGAATGTCATAAACTGCAGTGAAGAAAATGAGAGACAGGGACTGGTGTCTGTACATTCGTCACTGAATGCATACCAACTGTAAGAGTGAACTGAGGTTTTACATCCCTTCAGCTGAGCTGCTGCAAGGTGTGTATTCTGTTTGTGGAGCAAATCCTGCTCCTATGTTTATCACTCCTTCCATAGGCAGCAGGATTTGGTATCTGCCTCAAATGAACCTTTCCACAGCAAACAGTTCTTGGAAAAAAAAAAAAGAATTAAATCAATCACATATGACAGGCTTCTTAAAACAGCTGAATTGAATCTACATTGTAGAATCATCAGATATCCCCTTCCTTACTCCCTCTGTTCTGTCTGGGAGGTGTCTTTAGGCTCTCTTCTCTTGAAATCTTTGTAGCATAAGGAAAAAGGATAGAGCAGTCACTTTATTTCATCAGTTTTTCATAATAAGCATTTGGTTCTCTTAAATCTGGAAAAGGAGGCTGTCAGGGGCTGAGGTTCTGGTGTTCCTTCAATAGACAATTTAACTCAAATTCAAGTGGGAGTTCTGCTGAAGTAGGGACTAGATGAATGCACCAAATGCATTAGAAGTTTGCTTGGTTTTGCTAAAGAAACAACTGAGATATTTTCAAAGTCCTAAATCCATAACTTATTGATTGCTTTCTTGAAATAAGGCTCAGAGTGTGAAAAGATTTGAGTTTTTTTAAAAAACAAATGGTTTGGTGCAAATGCATACCTGAGATAAAGGAGAGATAAAAATAGCAACTGAGAGGAGGAAATTATAAAACATTTCTCTTTTGCAAAATGGAGAGTTCCTATTAAAGTTACATCAAGAAGAGCTGAAACAAGCTCATATTTTTTGTAGGTAACAATGTAGCTAAAAAGTTCAGGTTTGTTTACTCTGAAGAAACTGTAATCGCCAGAGCAACCAAAGCGACATATGGTACCTGGCTGCTACCTCTGAGCTCCTGGACAGCTTCATTAGAGGTACCCGTTGCTGCCAAATAAAGGTCTGCTTTTATCACTTAATGCTCCTTTAGAGGGGTTTCCCAGTCTGCAGACTCACTGTTGCACTGCTTTTGAAATGAGCTTTGTGGCCTGTAAACACAGTCTTTGCCCTTTTTTCTTTCCTTGAAAAATTCTTTCGAATTCAAGCAGTCTATGGAAATTAAATTTAAGTGACAGTCAGAGTTTAGTGGACATAAAATATATATGGAATGACTGATGTGCCTTAAAAGTAAGTTCTTTGCAGTAAAAATATTCTGTGGTCATTAAAACATTAAAGAAATAATGCTTCTTTTTTTTTTTTTTTGCACTTCCGAATGTTTAAAAGGGATTGAGGCAGACACTGGGTATTGATGTGCAGCAACATAGTTAAAACCAGGATGTTTCTATGGTTTTGATTTTTCTTATCACAGTTACTCATTTGATTCAATGCCTCAAGAGGATCTTATTTCTTCTGAGATAAATAAAAACTAATATTCATCAATAAAAGTGTGCAGTTTACACCCCTTTTAAGTGCATTTCCCTCTAAATTAGTGAATACAGAGGATTTCTATAAAAATTGTTTTTAATGTAACTACTGAATATGCTTCACATAAAATGGGGCTGATTTACTTTTTTAAAATACAATGTTCTCTTATTACTTGTAATAGCTGAAGACTGGAATTTGTAACGTTGTGGTGTCAACTTTTCATAAAAAGTTTTCAGCTCTGCTACTCACACTGTGGTTGTGCTTCAACGTAAGTTGTCTAATAGCATATACAGGAGAAAATAGTTCTTTGCTCAAGAAAAAGGGAGACGATATGTATAAAATGTGCTGAGTTGTTTCTTTGATCAGACATGACAAACTGGTTGAAACACTCTCTACTGTTGTGGAAGAATGAAATATTGCTGCTAAGCCATATCGATTTTAACAAGTACCTGATCTTTAACTCTTCATTTGCTCATTTCACCATGAAGAAAAATTTCTTAAGTGAGAAAGTCTTAAGTGAGAAGTTGATGTTTCATTTTCAAAACCAATTTTCTGAACAGTGCTGTTGTTGTTTGGGTATTGAAATACCAAACAGTGTAACTTAGCTGGAATGGGAACTCAGTACTGCTGTCCTTCAGCCACCTCTGTGGGAGTTTTGCGTGAGTGAGAAATGCAGAATTAGCCTCTTCAGTGCTTGAGGCAGATGGAAGGGGCCTTATAAATAGGAGATTTGACACGATCACAGCTTTAAATCATTGTCTGAAATAAGAATCAGGCCCTTGTTGCTCTGTGCGATCTCTGTTCAGGAGAGCCACATTGCTGAAAGAGCACTGGTGATTTCTGGCAAGCAGATCTGAGGTGATAGTCTACATGCGGCTTTGCACACATTGGCCTCTATCATCCTTTGTGAGTAATCCCAGAGAACCTGAGTGGAATTTACTTGTGAATCAGGACGATACTCACTGTGGGCAAGGAGTTTAGGAGCTTCCTTAAACGTTGCCCCTTTTTTAGTAAATGTGCCTGAGGAATTTAAGCAAACATTTGTGCGTAAATGTAGGAGAACAGAAGGAATGCAGTCCTCTCTGCTTAACTCTTGACTGCTGTTCAAACCCATAGAGATGTGGATTGAGGTTTTTTTGACTATATAACCAGGGGAACAAACCCTACTCTATATTTTCGGTATAAGCTGTGTGAAGAGCATTATGTGATTGCATCTGTTTTTCAGAGAAGAAAACTATTGGTCTGTGAAGGTTGGTATGGCTAGAACAGCATCTGAGAATTTTAAGGATTTTGTAGGAACTGTAGGTAATGAAATACATTTCAGGAGGGTATTCTGACCTTAAACTATGACTGCTCTCAAGAAGGAGAGAATATCTACAAGCCGTGCAAAAGGAAGACCAGATGCTGTGAGTGTGTTTTTATGGTTGCTCATTATGACCTTGTTGGTAAGCAGAAAGCAACTAGAGGCTTCAGAGAAAAAGCCTTAATTTGGAGGGGGAACAGTGCATGAGGAAATGGCTACCCACAAGGCTGAGGGAATTAATGTTTCCATGCCTTCTTTCTACTGTAGAGAAGTACAGTGGAGGAAGTTGCCTTTTTCATTGCACAATAGGAAATGTTAATTTGTCTTGCAGATCTGTGGGTCAGGTGGGCCATACAAAATATGACACAGGAGAAAGCAGAGATAGGATTGCTTACTTCAGTGTTCAACACCAAGCTTAAGTTTGTCCTTTGTCCTTGAAATTAAGCCAAAAATACAGTTTGGCACTTGGACCCAAAGGCTGTGTAGCATCAATAATGCTACATTAATATAGTCTGGTTTTAGCAGAAAGCATCGGTTCATATTATGCACCCTCCACATCTCTGTTTCAGGGCAGAAGTAGGAGAGTCAGACACTTAAGTCATGTGAGAAAGGGATAATCAGCAGTTTGAAGAGTCAGAGGTATATTGAAAAATACACCTAGGTCCTATTCTGATAACAGAGCTGGCTTCAGTTTTGTGGTTACCAATCACTTTGAACTCCTAGAAGGAACAAGGGAGGTAGAAAACATGGAAACAGTACAAATACTGCTTCTCAAGGAAGCAAAAAGTGGCAAATTGCTTGGAGTCATGTTCAGATCTTTATGCCAGATGCCCAGTCCTCCAGTGGGGTGATAACTGTTCCTGGGTTTTGTGGGAAAGGCTGAGCTGTCTTCAACTCACAGTGACTATCACACTTGATCTGAGCTAAGGCAATACCTACAGTTGGTACATTGCCTTTGTTTGAAGTGGCAGCCCTTAGAGTGCAACAGAAGACATTTTAAGCAGTTTATCTCCCCTCTGGCACATGTTCTTCACTATCCCAAACATTTTTTAATTCAACTGCACAACAATTGATAAGGTAGAGAAAGATTGTCAATATCTTACAGAAAAAAAAAGACAGAGAGCCATGGAAAATAGTAGGTAATAAAACCTGGTGTCTTAGTCCTGACCTAACATCTTACCATGATACCAGTCTTTCTTCCCCCACCCCCTCTCCTTCTTTTGTAAAACAGAAATTCATGCAAAACTGCAGAAGCTTATTTTAAATAGACTACACTGATGATACTGTTTACACTAGGAAAAAAAGAGCTTTTCTGTCAATAAGTAGCCTCCTGCTGTAAAGCAATTTTCTTTACTACACTTGTCTGAAAAATTTAATGAAAAGTAGACCAGCACTTAATTCAACTTGTCTATATGTACCTCTCATAACAAAAATGCTTTATTAAAGATCCTGAATGTAAAGGACACAAATGAAATGTATCTGCCTGCTACATCAAAATCAATTAGTTGTGTTTCAGCATTTTTGTGAACAGAAGTCATTCATTTTGCATGATGCTCTTTCCTGATAGCTCTCTGCTGACAGAGAAAGCTGCTCACCCTGTTGACAACAGGAATAAAATGAGGATTCATATTTGCCTCCATTAGCTCTGTTAAGTCTCCTCTAATACATTAAAAAGCAGACTGCTAGAAGTAGGTCTTTTGGTGTGATGTCTAGTAAGTGATACGGATCAGGGAATTAATAACCTGACTGGTTTCAAGATGTACAGCACATTTAATTGAGAGGCTCACCCTAGGCTGCAGGGACATGCTTCTCTTGGTTTTGTTCTCCATGCCTTTGACCCAACATTGAAAATTATTTGCTCTGTAGTGGAACATTTTCAGTACACCATCCCTTTCAACCTCATCTGCTGGAGTAAGAAATTAATACTGAGGTCTCCCATTTCCTCACTGAGTGCTTTCACCGATAGACTATTTATATAGGTGATGCAGCTAAAATGCCTTTCCCTTTGGCACATAAATGTTTTATTTGATCAAGCTTTTTATCTTTCAGTAGACTAACACTCTTGTTCCACAAGGACATTTTCTATCTGGAAAGCAAACACATGTCAAATACTTGGAGGAATATTAGAAATCCTGAAAAACCCCAGCCACTCCAGGTAAATTTTGAAAGAAAACACCAAAGCTGAACTAAGAAAAAGGCTTAATCTTGTCTCTGGTGGAGATACCCTATCTGAGACCACCTACTCTGGCATGCCTCTGATCAGATTTGGTGCAGTGTGTGGAGCTGCTCTGTTGGGCCCTTGCAGCTGCGCTGAGAGGAGCAATTTCAAGTGTCCAGCAAAGATCAGAGAATGAAAACACATGCTTATTGAATCATTTCACATTATAGCAGACATTCTCTCTTTGCCTTTCTGGTCCCTTTTTGCACCCTTTAAATTAGCCCTCGCTTTCAACCTGTCTGCCATACACAGCCCGTGCTTGCTGTGCCTTTCCGTGGAACACCTCAGTGTCTGACCTACAAAGGGTAGATGACACCTTCCTCCTCTCAGCTGTGCTGGGAGGGTTCTCCAGAAGACTCCCCGTGAGGTGCCTCCATGTGGTGCTGACCATGTATGAGCACCTGGAGTAACAGGAGTTACTGCAAGCTCTTGACTGACTCCAAGCCACGCTGGTTTTTTGCCAATAAATGCTTGTGTGCAGAGTTTCAAAGTGTCTATAAATGTGCATTCCCTAAGGTTGGCACTGATTTGTTTACATCAGCAGCAATTTCTGTAGGTAATTAAAGGGAGACTTTTAGTCAATCTATCAGACTCTACTTTGGATTTGCCACATGGTACATCAGAGAAACATGATGTGTTGTTTTAACAACACAATTAGCAACAGAAGCGATTAAAGATTCCTAGATGGTATGTACAAAAAAGAATGCAGTTTGATGAAATCTGAATGTTCTTTAAAGAATGTGTCTGTTTTATCCCGTGTATAATGGAACCCAGGAGACCTTTAATCAGCTTCTGTAAACCTGACTGCTCCCTGGCTTGGGTGCCTGGCTCCTGGGCAGACTCCTGGGTGAGGTGCCAGGAAGCCGAGACTTCCAGGCTCCTGGACCCTGGCAGCTCAGGCCCCTGGGTTTATGGACACTCAGCTCAGCTCCATTATCACAGTATCTAAATGCTTCATAACTTTTGTTATACTTAGTCTGTCAATGCCTTTATGCATTAAGGAGTGACTGCCATGCCCTTTTTTCTGATGAGAAACTAAAAGATTAATGACATTTTGGTAGGTAGATCGTAAAAATCTTCTGTTTTGTGTGGATCTTTCCAGTTACAAACCCAATATTGATTGTCAGGCCCCTGCTAACTCCAATGTATAAAGTTCCACCTGTGCTTTAAAGTTCTGCTTCTGCCTCTGTGACTGTCGTAGGCCCACAGAACGTGCACACAAATCCCATCAGGTTACACAAACTCAATGTGTTTCTCCTTTCTTTGTCCCCATCTGGTAGGGATTCCATGCAGTTTGGGTGTCGCAGAATAAGGAAAAAGGAAGGTACTACCTCCAGTTTGTAGGAAAGCACTGATATTGCTGCCATTTCTTTGAGGACTCTGTGGTTTTATTCACCAGTGCTGGATTCACATTACCGTTTCTAGATGCCTGTTCTTATTGTGTGTTGAACAAGTACCCTCAGGGCATAACTGATCTATGACTTATACCCCAGAGGGGTGGAGTTTTTCTGTACTCCTGGCAAAGTACAGAAATCATAAATATGATTAAAAAACCCAAAAAGACCGAAGATCTCCCAAAACTAGTCCATCGATACGGCCAATCTCATTTATGGGTTAGGGCTCAAATTCGGGTAAATTAAAAAAAAAAAAAAATTATAACCCTGGGGATCTTTCATATGTCTCATTTTTTTTAGTGCAGGTCTCTCAGGATACAGTTTGGATCACTAGATCATACTTTTCTCAGACTTTGAAGGTCATCTCCCTTGAGGTTACTGAATCTACGTCTTCAATAATACAGAAATCACCTGGAAACTCAATGAAAAAATAAATGTTTAAGAGTCAAGAAATAGCACACATGATTCCAACACTAGGCATGATGAACTCCCTAACTGGCAATACTGTTGGGAACAAACATTTGGGGCTGCTCTGTGTATATTTCTCAGGCAAAATTATGACTATAGAGGGAACTTGAGTTCCAGGTGTATGTTTTCTACAGAGGAGGTTTCTGGCAGTGTTTACCACCTTCAGAAGTGCCAGTCAATGTCTATCAAACTCATACTTTTCACAATAAGGAATGGGATTGTCCCCAAATATAGTCTTAAAGGAAAAGAAAAAAAAGGATGTAAAGGTATTTTTTAAAAAAAATGTAGTCATGCATAGAAAACGTGAAAGGAAAAGGAACCTGTCTGCTGCTGAAGACTTCAGCAGCAATTAGTTCTTACCTAATTCTGCAGTTTCCAGCTAGGGATAACTGGTGGTCACATAGGTTGAGGCTGCCCTCAGGCTACAATGTTTTCAAAAAGTGTCATTACATTTTGTGTGTTAAATAGATTTCTGCTGGGGTAACAGTTACTATTAATTAGTGACAGAAATTGTGCTCTTTTTCCTCCTTCTTCAGAGGAGAAACAAACAGAAAGTATTTTACAGGACTACAAAAATAGCTTTTCTTTTTCTGCTTTGGTAAGGTAGAAAAAAAAGGAATAAACATATTAAAGAGACATTAGGAATTTAAGATGCAAATTAACCATTTCATTGTCTGATTCATCAAGCACAACTCAAATAACGCATTTCCTCTTGCTGGGGTTTCATGTGTTATGTAATAAAATACCTCCTTTGCCCAGAAAGGCTGTGCTGTCTGTCCTCAGAGGTTTTCAAGACCCAAGTGGATAATGCCCTGAGTAACCTGGTCTGGCCTCACAGGTGAACCTGCTTTGAGTCCGAGACTGGACTCGAGGCATTCTAAGGTCCCTTCCAACCGGAATTAGCCTGTGATTCTAAGACTTGTTTCTTCCTAGTAATAAACAAAAGCAAAGTCCTAATATCTGGGTAGGATCAAAATTGTATTCTATAGAAAGATTTACATATATTGCTATAGGTGGGCAAATCCTTAGCCTTTTGAATCTTTAGATCTCTAGAACTTATTTATCTGCAAATTCTGTCTAACACACATTTGGCTGGATCCAGGGCACAACTCTTTTCTTTGTTTAGAATCAATTTAGTAACTAGAGAGCTCTACACCATGTTCCCTCCCCTGCTAAATCCCACTCCCCCACAGTTCTTAGCATATACACATACAAGTATTTACAGGCATTTTCTTTAGAACTCCAGACGAAATATCGCTTTAGGTTTGTTTGTGTGTTTTTCCCAAGTACATAAACTACATTTATGTCCAGTACGTCAAATGTGTCTTTCTGACCTACTGACTCTGAAATGGTGAAGAATATACTTCATAAAGCACCAAGTCACACCATAGCTGTTGTGGGTGGGATGAAAACAACAAGGAAATGACTGTATTTCCGTAACAGCTGAAGACTCTAGTCAAAGCCTCAGCAGTGGGAAATCTCTGGCATGACACATGTTGCTTCATTCCTCATTCATTTTTGCATGGAAGGTGTCTGACCTTTCTGTAGAAGTGGCATTTCAGAGGATCAGGGGCTAGCTGAAGAATTTATGAATATGTAGTCACATCTGGAATTGAAAATCCTTTTCTTCCTTTCAAAATGCCAGTAATGTTTCTCCGTGACTACAATGCAGATGCTATTGTAGGGCATGGCAATACAGTTGTGTATTAGTTATAAGGTTTGTTATATTTGTTATTGTAAGTTATAAGGTTTGTTGTTTGATTGCCATGAAATACATCACCGAGCCAAAAAACGCTCTTTTAAAAACCATTATAATCCTTGATGTAACTTGCAGAAGTACAATTTAAGCTATATAATTCCTCTCTATGTCCACCCAAGAAAGAAACAGGATTCCTGGGGTCAAATCTGCAGCAAGGTGTGAGCAGCTGCTTGCTGGAATCTCTGGTCTGTGGATACCACTGAAGCAGCTGAAGCCCACATGGGTGAGGCAGGAGTGAATCAGCAGCATGATAAAGCCACAGGCTACATTTGTTCCTCCCCAGGTTTGTTCATGGGATCAACAGAGTAGAGGTCCCATTGCTACAGCTGATAAATGAGCTGTTCTGTTTAGTTATCAAACCCATTTCTTTCTGCCCAGCTTCACTGCTTTTAAAAAGTTCCAGTGTATCTTAAAAGCACCTGATATCATTTGCACTTCCACCTGGCTTCAGAAATTTCAGAAAGCCCTTTGAGACTCTCTTCTGTCATGATGGTGACTCCAAAAATCCTTTTAAATCACAGCAGTTTTATTTAACCTTTGATAAAGGTGTAAGGTAAAAGTGTTACTTCTGGGCACAAAACTTTTAGCACTTTTTTATAAGAAGTTAACATCAAATGGAGAAATCATCAAGCCTCGGACAAAGATTTGTATTTAGTTCCACTGCTGGTCTCTAGCCCAACATTCCTCATACGTTGAGCCTTTGAACTTCTGAACCTTTCATGCACAGGATGTGCACAATATAACTTCATTCATAAATACTTTTGAAAATTATGAACAAAAAAAAAAGTGCTACAGAAGTCCTAGATCATTATATAATAAAAACTTGAAGATAGTCACTGAGGTACCATGCACTAAGGAGTTCATCTGTCCTCTGCCTTTGTTTTAAATGACTTGAAGTGGTGAGGGTTGCAACAGGCATCATCAATGTCTACTTTTATATCTAACTCCACTGAAGTACCTCTAAAAAGTTTGAATTTGGTATTTGATGTAGCTGACCATTTTTAAGTGGATGTGTCAGTCTCTTTTCCCAGGTAACAAGTGAAAAGACAAGAGGAGATGTCCTCATGTTGCACCAGGGGAGGTTTAGACTGACTATTCAGAAAAATTTCTTCACGTAAAGGGTTATCAAGCGTTGTAACAGCCTGCCCAGGGAAGCGGTTGAGTCACCACCCTGGAGGAATTTAAAAGATGTGTAGATGTGGCACTTAGGGACATGGTTTAGTGGTGGACTCAGCAGTGCTGAGTTAATGGTTGGACTCAACCTTAAGGGTCTTTTCCAACCTAAATGATTCTATGATTTTAGCTAAAGGCCAGAACAATTTCTAGATGAAATCTTTTCCTTATATTTTGTTGCTTACCTTAAGTTCCTATTATTTGTAAACATTCAGTGCAGAAACCTCTCACTATTTGTGGTACAGTGGTGGAAGGAGGTATTAATCTTTGCAGGAGCTGGGATTCTGGGAACAATGCTTGCATTGACACTTTGATGTTTCTGAAACAGGTCCTGCTTTGGGGTTTCTTATGTGCAATGCTTAGAAACTAATTCCTGCTCAGGATACAAATAATGACAAATTGTCTGAATGTGAAAGAAAAACTCTGGAATGATAAATGTCAACATTTTGTCTACGTATAGCCAGAAAACTGCACTAGTGAGGCCTCTAAATCAGTGTGCTCTGTTTCTGTTCTTTGAAGTTATTTTTATAACTATTTCTCAAGCAATTGCACATCCTACAACAAGAACTACATATGTCCCAAGATTAAAATATCAGAAATAAGCCGTTTTTAAACCTTTCACGGTCAAAACAAATGGTGAGTGGTTTCTTTATATGCTAGCTGAATATTCAACTCATACACTTCAGTAATTATGCTGTGGAAAAATAAAGTACAGTTCAGGATAACAATATGTTTTTATTTGGTATTGTTAAAACTGTAAATTATCCCCTTAGATTGATTTAATATATACATAAATTTGTCATGTCCTTTTAAAAGTTTGATTTTGTGTTTAAGTTCTATTTTTATTCTTTTTTAAGGAGCAAACACATACACAGTGTCAGGTAAATATTTCCATGAATAGCCTCAGGGTCCCTTGGCAAGAATGTAATTGCCTGTGCACTCTCAGTAACTGAATTGCCTTCCTTAATGATGGGATATTGGGTTTAAAGGCCCCCGACCGCTTCTCTTTAATACCCATTAATTATCATTTTACTTTTTTTAATGAATGCCTCTTTCTCTTTTTCTTCCTTCATGTTTCTTATGTTTCTTGCCCGTTTCACAAACCCCCTGCAAAAGTGCAGTGAGTGCAAGGAAATAAAGCAGCAAAACGACTGTGAGCTGGCATTTACAGACTCCTGTTCATTTCACACAGACGAGTCCTGCATTGCAATTGAATTAACTGATGTTAGAGCTCAGGAACACAAGCAGGCTCACTCCTATCACTCACAACTGCAACTCTCCGAAGTAAAAGAGATGCTGCTGCCTTATTATCTTTTAGATTCAGAGACCGGAAACACTGTAAAACAATTCTTTCTTTAGGTAAGTATATCTGGGGATAAATTTGAGTAATACGTAAGAAAAACACAGAGAATACCAATTCTTCAGTGTGCACCAGCTACAGATGGCTGCTAGTCCATCAGCCTCACCTTCCAAACGGGGCCTAGGAGAAACCAGCCCATAAAATAGTCGTCATTTAACCACTGATGAAATTATCCAGTGCAGATTATTTGAGTTCTCCTCTATTTTTTTTCAGAAAAACTTCAGTTCTGTGCAGGAAAACAGTATGTGAAATTTCAACCCCCAAGGTACTAGAAAATTAGTGTTTAGGTCAACTCAAAACCTTAAAACTCTCATATGGTTTTGCTGAAGCTATGATTGCAATAGCCTAGTAGAAACAAAGAGAGTCACCATATGTAACCACAAAGCACAATTCGTATATTACTGGTTCTTGCAAAATCAGGTAGAGAAATACTGAAGAATTTATAGCTCCAGTCTTCTTTTGCTGCAACAGAGCCTTGTGGTATTGATTAACAAATCCTGTTCAGAGACTGCAGGGCAGAAAGTATCATACATTCATGAAAAGGAGACGTGCTGTCAAAGAGCATTCATTTTGCATGGGCCAACCATTCATGGTTCCTCCAGAACTGATCCATCCTTGCAGCTGAATTCTGGGGCTCAGAGAAGGGAAAAGTAAAGAGCTCCTACCTTCTAAAGGTGGAGTTTATTTTTACACACCTACTGTGTTCAGCTGGCTCGATAGCTGATGCCTCCTCTGCTCTGAGAGCTGTCTGACAGAGCTGGTAGAGGGTTTTGTGGAAGAGAGCACACAGACTCGTGTGATAGGTAGTAGCAGCTTGTAAGAACACTGAAGGGCAGGAACTGAACTGAGAGGGCTGCCCAGTTGAATCCAGCTAAAGCTCTGAGCCAGGCCAGCTGCTAATCCTGCCTGACAGGACAAAGCAAGGAAATCCCTTGGGAGGGGAGACAGACTTCCACTGAAACCCTGGATATTGTGAGCAGCTTTGAGAGGTGGGTGGACGTGTTACTAGAAGGACCGTCTGATCAGGATGGAAAGGAAGGAAACAAGCTATCACTAAAGAGGATGGGAGTCTCTCACTCCTGTTTTTATAGGGATTTTTATGCTGTGTCTCCCCAGGTTGTGATGTATTTATTCTCATGGCAATGTTTAATTTACATATATCTATAATGCTAGAAAATGGGGAAGATTTTTCTCTATGCCACCCCACAGTTTATAGTCAGTTTTCAAACACATTTTGATGAAAACAACTGATTAGCAAGAGTGGAACTCCTTTTTGCACCCTGGCTGCCTAGCAGGAGAACTGGAGCTGGTTTTCAGCATTATTTTCCCATTTTGACAATGTTTTTTACCATTGTAGTATTTCCTTTTTTTTTTTACCAAATGGAAAAGAAAAATCAGTGTTGGGAAAAACTCTCTGAAACCATATGACTTAAAGCTCCTTTCTCTATATTTTATTCCTTTGCACCTGCCTTCCTACTTTTATTTTTTTTTTCCTATTTGACTACAGAAGTATGGAGAAAATAAAGATCCATACCTGCAAAACATTAAGAATTTCACAATGTTTTTTCTTGAAAAAGTTCTTAAAATACAAACAAGAAAAACAGTAGGAAGATTGGAATGAAAATTTCTGATGACTAAGTCACTTGTAGCCAGAGATACATTTTTTTTATGAGGTATCAGGGTTTCTAGACTGGAAACCCTTGTTTTCCATTTGAGCTCAGAGGTGATAACATGAGTACCTGATAGGCTTTTTTCTGCCCGTGGTTTTTATCTTGACTAAGAGTAAATTTTGTATTGCTTTTGTCAGAATCTGGACTTCCCCAAGGTTAACTTGACAGACCACACTGCTCACAGGGCAGACTGCCCAAGCACAGGGCTACAACACAGCAGCTGCTGGCTCAGATGATGAGCAGCGGTTTTTTTAGAAAGAGCTCCTCCATCATCAGGGCAAAAACTCAAGGTTAGAATTTAGGTAACTTCAGCTTGGACTAAAAAAGTAACTTTAGACACTGAAGGGGTAACTTTGAGTTTTGAAAATCTTGTATCAGATCCCAAGCAAAAAGCACTATGTTAATTCTCTTTGCTTGGATTATAACCAATTTCTATTGTTATGGTTTAGCAGCTTTTGAAAATTGTTTCAGGAAATCTTTTGTTGTCATTAAACAATACCTTTTTTATTCAGTCCCTGCCATCAATACTTAGTGTTTTCATAATATGTCCAATCAATAAAGCATTTACTATCATTCAATCAGTATAAACTGTTCAGGCTCATCTACTGCACATTGCTTGATGAAAAATTTCTGACAGCTCTAAAGCCAACTGATCAGCAAGATGACTTTTTAATCATATGCATGGGTGAAAGTATTTTACTAAAAAGGAGACAAAAAAAAAAAGTAGCTCATTATTACTGAAGCACAGATTGCTTTATATTTTTATCTTCTAAAATGCAGCTGAGAAGATCATTATTAAGAAGAGAATGTCATTTTTCAAAAGAATTTATGGCAGTAACACCTAGTGAGGCATTTTTTTATTAACTTCAAGAGGAAATGCCTGTTACATAATGCTACAGCAATTGTTTCAGGGCACAAAATTCAGAGCTAGATGATGAACAGAAAACATTCAAGAGGGCACAGATTCAGAAAGTTGGTTTAGAAACTTCTAAAGACTTGGCATTATAGATTTCCTGTATAGTGAAAAATAGTGAGTATAATATCACTCAGATAAAGTGTATACATTTAGTACATGATCAACAGAATCTATCATCTCACTCTGATAGATATGGAAGCTGTTTCTTGGTATATGGATATGAGATTTCAAGCTGTAATGATAATGTACTAGATATGAGGGAGAATTACAAAAGGAAAAACAAGTTTTCTTCTCAGGGCGGGATGTGTAGAACAGAATCCATTCCAGATCTGAGAGGGAAAAGTTAAACTTAATTTATAATAGTGAACGTGTGTTTCAAGCTAAGCTATTGAATTTTATCTCCTTGTCTGCCAATAGCCATGACACTTTTATTTCTTTTTATTTCACCTTCTCCCCAGTAGGCTTTACTTATTGGCACAGGTGAATTCCCATACCAAAGGCAATTTCCAGTTGACTTTAGGACAGCTATTATTTAATTAGTCTCTTTAACTGTCTTTGTCACCAAAAGCTTCTGAAAACTCTTGCATTTACAAAAGGCTTTGGGGCAAATTCCCTGCTAATATATTTCTATGGAGCTATGCTGGTAACAAATTTCGCCTAGGAAATTCCACTCTCACTGCAGTATATTAAATTTCTTTTTCTCTGATAGCTTATGAAAACTTGATGAAAATAACCAACATCAATATCCTGGCCAAACACCAATAACGACCTCACAAGCCACAGCGTCCATCACTTCTCCCCTAAGCTCCTCAGTAGGAGAGCTACTTGAAAGAGGTTTGTGGCCTGGGCTCACAAAGCAAAGCCTTTAGAAGGGGACAGGCTCCTTAGCCTGGCTGAAAAAGGACAAGTTGCTCTGTGTCTCTTTATGTCATCACTGAGCACAGGAAAAGGCAGGGTGGGAAAAGGCAGGTGAGAACCTGTAGAACCTTCAGTTTACCAGCCACAACAGTTGTATTGAAAGGTGTCTGCTCATCCGGTCAGTTGGTGAGAAGGCATAAAATCATGAAAAGATGGTGGCCTGGGACACTGGATATCAGTGGCCCCTCAGGAATCGCCACACCATGATCCACAGCAAGCGGCAAACATGATCTTAATCATAATTCATGAGCTGGACAACTTCAAGGACATCTCTCCTTATGCTGGGGCATGTTGTACTAATGCTGGTAGGAATAGGTTTGGTGTCAACTATGTCATTGTAAAAAAAATACTTGAGTAGCTGGTGGCAATGAAAGAAGAGACAGTTTGTAATCCTGCTTTCCTAGTCAGAGAGGTTCAGAGAGATAATGTTTTAACATCTAACAAATAGCACAAGGATTTACTGAAGCCAAAATCACCCCCTCCACAACTAGTGGATCAAAATCTGCTTTAGTTTTCTGAGGGTCGAGAGGGCATGAAGAGGGTTCAGAGTAGATTTAGACATAGCCTGTTTCATGATTACAAGGTTTCTTTGTGTACCGTAGTTATTAAAGACCTGTTGATTGACAGACGAGCTGTGTGTGCATTTGTGCTTCAGTGTACATAGGTGAGCCATCCCCTGAAATACTGTTCATTCAGCTGGAAAGCTGCAGGGATAATTGGGCTTGACTCAAAAGAAGGTAGAAACTAGAACAGGAGAGATAATTTTGGGATACTGTATTAACAAAAGCAAAAGGAGGTCATTTTTCTGAGTATTTTTTCACACACTTACAGCAATAAGTAAAAATCTGACAAGCCATCACAAATGCCAGGGACAAAGGTATTTGCATTTCTAAACACATCAAGTGCTTAGAAGCTAAATTCTTTTTCTGTAAGATCATGGGACCTTTGTGAACAAAGCCAGTGCCAAGGGCTGCCTGTAGGAAACATCTCTGTTAGGAGCTCTATTCTGAACCTTTTTGCATAAGAGTTTTATTTCTATCATGTGCCCTTGCACACATGTTCCCTGCTAGTTCAGGAGTGCATAATCCCACATAAGAAGTATTCCCAGGACACTAAGCAAGACTCAGCTAAGGATACACTTCTGGTATGTCTAAAATGGTTCTGTAATAATATTTGTATGCTTACATATATGTCATGTCAGTAAATCCTTCAGTCACACTCTAGATGTAAGGCTGTAAGCAAAATAATCCTATGGACAAACAGAGGTATGGATTTAAACTTTAAAACAAGAACATTTTATATGACACAGTGGCAACACTCACAGATACAGCAAGGTGGCCTCACTCATACAGCTACCTCTCTGAACAGAGTTGCCTGTCACAGATTTATTCTCTGTGCTGAACTCTAGTGATTCACCAACTCACAAATTAAACCATTTTCTCCCCTATACATTATATTATATGAGGGCAGAAAACTCATGCAGTGTGAGTGGGAGAGTATGAATTAGCACCTGCAACAAAATGCACACTAACCACAGTGCTGCTGGGAAAATCTTGGGAGGATGGATGGGGTAGGAAGGTATATTCTCCAGGTGTTGGGCAGCTAATTGAGCTTCAGGAGGACACCTATGTCTCCTTGGTATTTACAGGAAAGGTAAATTAGGGGTAGAATTTATGCTTTTTTGTTTGTTACTCAATTTCTATGCAGAAGAAATCTGAAACATATTTCTCAGGGCTTTCCTCTAACCACAATCTGCAGGATAATCTAACAGGGGAGAGCTACTCTCGTTCACAGGTGGAAACTTTCTCCATACAGAGAATAATTTAAGGATCATTTTGCCCAGAGTAAAGTGTAAGACAGGAACCTAAGACTAACAGCATTCACTGAAAGAAAGGGAAGACCTGAGCTTCAGGCACGGATTCTCTGATGCTCAGTCTGAAGCAGGAAGAAAATCACAAAAGTTTTGGTGGGCAACAGTTTTGACTAAACCAAGTTAGAGGCACGCACAGGCACAGAGTTCATAGCACAGCTGTCTGCCCAGGCAACAACTCTCCTTGAGAACGGGAAGGAAAACCTTCCACAGCCTTGAAAAGCAAGTGGGAGGAGGGAGATATTATCCTACCCCCATATGCTTTTGTGAGAGTAATGACTGTGGACACAGTTTTGGTTGAATTTCATTTGCTATAAAGCGAGGAGTGGCCACTTTGTGAGTCTCAGCAAACCACCCCTGTGTCTCAGGCCAGGTTGTAGCAGAGAATAAAAAGAAGAACAGTTGCTTGGGGAACTTTCATGTGAAAGTCTTGCAAGGAGGATAAACAAAAATATCTCACAATGTATTAATTCCTGCATATATTAGGTGAGATCACACAAGGGCACGTCTGCTGAGGGGCCTCAGCCTCAATGCTGCTTTCAGGTCTTACAGGCAGAAGAGATGAAACCTGACATCTGCAAATGCTTATGGCAGAGCCTTCACAAGCAAAGCTTGTTTGTTCAAACAGATTGTTCACACACAGGATTTCACCAATACCTGATGGCATGTCCAAGAGGCTTTTTATGAAGGATTTGTTCCACTACTGCCTTAATAAATACTCCCGCTGTATCACAGGGAGTATTAACCTCTAATACCAGTTCCATCCCTATATTTTGCTCTCTCCCTCCAGAACAGGCTTAGCTGTGTACATTTAAAGAATCTTTACTGAATAATAATAATAATAATAATAATAATAATAATAATAATAATAATAATAAATTTCATTCTTTATTGTCCTACTGTTAGTTTTCATCCATTGACTGAGGTAGGGAAATAAGGAAATTAAATGCTCTTTGGTTTTGAGATTGTTAGTGAAATTATGCAGACAGATCATTTTCTAATCTTCAATCTAAATAATTCAGTTGCCATAGGATCAAAGTATGCGTTATGCTGCCCTCAGTTTTCCATGAGTTGAATCATCCCTATTCTCTTTAGCACATTTTCCCTTTGATTTGGTAATTCTCATAAAGGCAGTTGGCATCAGGTATGGTCGGCATCCAGATTGCTCATTGTTCTAAGCCTTATGTTCTTGCCTCCTCTTGTAAGCATTTACACTCCAGGAAGTAAAACCTGTCCTTCTGTGCACATCTGAGTAAGCATTCAGGACAAAGTCAGGTCTCTTGCATTTGTACTGTAGCATACAAAAGCAAATATTGCAAAATGGCCTAATCTTTCTTGTTATAAACTGAAATTAATTAAAAAGATAGAGAAACATACAAACCAAATTCAGTCACTAGGGACACTTATGCTCACCTTTCTCTGATATATCGAATCAGATGCATTCTGATAGAAAAATTAGACTCCTCAGAGTGAGGGTCTGGTTAATTGACTATTTGAGAATCAGTGGAGTTAAACTTCTGATAAAATCAGGTGTTACAAGTCCAGGACCTTTTATTCCCCATTGCACCTTTCACAAAGCATTTTTCTACAGAAGCCTACAAAGCTGCCCCTTGTTAACAGGAGGATGAGTCAGGCCTCAGCAATAGTCTCCGGTTATTTGCTAGCAGACAGTAAAGTATTCCTCATGTCATTCCATAAATCTGGCTATTAGAGGCTGCCCTTTTACAGACAGTCCCACATGGAGGGACACACTCAGATGTCTGAAATGTCCTTTCAAATGCAAAAGCCTCTTTGTGTTGAAATATTTCAGGCAGTTACTCTAATCACCTTACTCTATCCATATGTATGTGAATACATACTCTTAAATCTCTTTCTATCTTTTTTTTTCCCTCAGCAAAGAATTATTTTTCACTTGTACCATGCCTAACAATGAGGGCCCAATTATATGGAAGCCTCGTTTCTATGACGTTAAACATAAAGAGCAAGGGAGGCTTTCCTGTGTCTAGTTCACACAGTTCTAAACATAAACTAATCCACTTTAGCAAACATTTTTTGCTATCATATTGTAGATTTTAATGGTTTTTAAAGTGTACACTTTTTTGCTAATAGTTTCAAGACTTATCTTTGTTACAGAGAAAGTCTCTAATTCACATTTGTGCAGAACCTTGCAATCTTCTCTAATTCAGCTTCTCTTACAGTCTGCTTAAAATTACTCTGGAAGAAAGAAAAGTGAAACAAATTTTTTATCAGAACAAAGTACATTTAAGTTTACAGCTCTATTTTTAGCTCCCACACTTGGTTTTGTTTGATTAACAAGATTGCTTTGAAAATTTCCAGATTTGCTTGGAAGAAAAAGTTCTCAGTTTTCCTTGATTATACACATCAGTTGGCTTTGCCACTGAATTGTCTTGCTTTATCAATTAGTTAAATAGATGTTCTGCAGTCATCTGAAAGAAAATCCTATTACAGAGCAATGTAGGGGGCAGAGGCACATCACTGGCATCGCCACAATAGGTGTACCTAGATGGAAATTCTTACTGTCGTAATGATTTTGAGGATTTGTAACACAGAAATTCAGATCCTGGAGGTAGGCACAAAGGTCCTGCAAGAGGGACTAGAAAAAATTAGGACATTGCAGAGGAGGAGGGAAAAAGATAAACTCGCAGCTCCACCTGCAACTTGGTATCACAGCACCAGATACCACCACAAGTATTTCTGTCTAACAAGCAGCCCTTAGAGTCTGACACACCGTAGAGAGGCTCCTCCTTTAGATCTGTGTAAAGAATAGCCTTTCTCAGCTCAAAAGTCACGGAGCTAGCCCAAGATATATGAGAGCCCAGAGTGAATTACTCGTCAAAATCAGTGCTGTTCTTTCACTGAACAGGCTCTGGTTTGGAGCATTTATTTTGTTTTTGCCTTTTTTTTTTTTTTTCTGAAATATTTGGCCAGGGGGAAAAAAAAAAGTCTTTCTCTGGACTTTAGGATTAAACACTAGTTATTTATGGTTTGCACAGAGTAAACCATAAAACCAAAGACAAAAACTTCAAAAGACTGCTGAGGGCACATCCCTGGTCTGGTGCAGCAGCCCTTGCAGCTGCTGCCCAGACTCTTCCTGAAAGCCCTCAATGACACATTGTCCTGAGTTGAGCTCTTGACCCCCTATCAACCACAAAGTTTTTCCTAACATCCAGGCAGAACCTTCTCTCTTCCAAATTAAACCAATTTCTCCTTGTTCCTCCCAGCAGGCAAGCAAAGCAATGATCTCTGTTGTCCAAACAACAAGGACTGGTAAAAATTTCACATAAATACACAGGCTCATCTAAGAAATCTGATTCATTGTTTCTCTTTTGGATTGGAAGCTGGCCCGATGATTTGGAAAACTTGCAAGAGTTGCAGTCTAGTCTAATATGTAAATAAGATTTCGAACTTAGGGAAAAAACCAATGTCAAAACAAAAAAAACCCAGAAGAACCCAGGATCCAACATATCCTGTATCCTGAGGTATCCTACACCAGGGACCTGCCCTTCTGCATGCTTGAAACACAACCTGCAGTGACATAAACAGTGAAATAATGTCACTGTGCTGCAGGTATTTCCCCCCCAGAATATGCCCCACTCTGCACATGTGCTGTGAAAAGCCTGTACAATGCAACCTTGCATCTCTCTGCAGCATCCCCTGCATTTCTCTAATCTCATTAACCAGGTCACCTCAGGGGTGAAGGTCAATGCCACCATGTGAGAGGAAAAGAGCAGAAGTGAGTGAGTTGGGATGCAATGATTTGTTCAAGCCACTGCACAGGGAGCACTGAGCAAATGTTTGGAGGCATCTGGTAGACATTCTTATTCCTTTTGTTGAGCCTTTGAATATGATCACTGAGACAGATGAGCTGTGAGAAAAAGTGATTCACACTGAGATGGAATTTGATTACAAAATTCCAACAATCACATGGAGATCCTTTGCATTGCTTTGTAATTCTTATAATGTAACACTCATTTTCAAACAAAAAGTTACTTTTCAGGGGCTAGGTTCTGAAATTATCAAATCCCTCCCCATATTCAGCCCTATACATCAGAGCATAAAGGGCCTGATGAACAAAGAAACAAGAAATCTCTAAATTTTCATGCAAATTGCTCCACTAGCATAAGTCTACTCTTTCTTCCAAGACTACAGATCCCATGCAGTTCGTGAATGGCCACTTCTGCATCCAGCTTTATAGCTGATGAAAGACAGCCAGACAGAGGACACCCATGCCAAGAGAGAGCACATGCATCCTTTTTAAGATGCTCCAGGGATTCAATAGCTCACAACGAAGCAGTCACTCATTCTTTGAATTTTTATACTCAGGCACCATACATACAGCAAAATCTTCAGTTTTTGATCAGAACTCTTTCAGTTCCTTGCAGAGCTGCTAAAAACCTGGAGCACTGGGTGTCTGCAGCAAGGTGTTTGCAGTGGGGAGCTGCAGGGTTGACCTCTGCTAGAAGAGGCTGGGGCTGCGTGTGCTGAACACAGGCAGCTCCAGCCAGGCCCCTCAGATGGCTGCAGGACACACCTGAGCCTTGAGCCAAGCTGCTGCTACCTCTGGGAAAATGTATTTAATATAGGACAAGAAGCCACACAGGAAAGCGAGGAAAGAAGTGTGAGAAACTACTCTGCAAACATGCAGGTCAGTGGAGAAGGAGGGGGAGGAGGTGCTCCAGGATCAGAGCAGAGACTCCCCTGCAGCACACAGAGGATAACATCAGAGCAGATATCCACACTGCAGCCCATGGACAACCCCACACCAGGGCAGGTGAATACTACCTGAAGGAAGCTGCTGTCTGTGAAAAACTGGCACTTGGAGCAGGTGAAAAGTGTGAGTAGGAAGCAGCTGTAGAGAGGAACTGCTATGGACTGACCACAAATCTCCATTCCCCATTTGCCCATTCTTCTCAGAGAGGAGGAGTTAAGGGAGTCAGGAATGAAGGAGTGAACCTGACCCTGGGAAAAAGGAGGGCTGGGGAGAAATTTGCTTTCATTTTGTCTTTTTTTCTAGCTGTCCAAATCTATTTAAATTATATTAATTTTTTTCTCAAGTCTAATCTTTTTTCCCTATGATAGTAATTGGTGATTGATCTCTGCTATTTTCTTAAGGAGGAAGAATCAGAGAGTGGCTGGGTGGGTGTCTGGCAGCTGTCCACAGCATACCCTTGACACAATCATTGTGCTAAGTGCTTCTAAAAGATTTTTTTTTCAATACTTTTTGGAGCTGAGACAAACTACAGGAGTCACTATGCCTTTTTGATTCTGAAGACTTTTTCCCAGCATTTGTGCACCCTGTTGTATTTTAGATCAATTTACTTGCCATCACTTTTATAACTAGCTTCTGAATTTCAATGCATTATATCTTTGAAGAACACACACTCCTCTTCTGATCTCTAGTAGATTTTTTCCCTTTGATCATATTACAAGTAGGGTTGGTAGCACCCTTTTTTTGAGCTTTCCTAACATCTTGGATTATAAATTCCTGGTTTCAGTTGCCTATGAGCTTGCTAACCTTCATCTTCCGGAATACATAATTTCTATAGTGCTTTTATACTGAAATATTTTTTAGACAATACAAAGCAGTTTATTTTGTTCATTTTTGAAAATTAAGTAATGTAAAAATATTCTTTTTTCCACCACAAATACATGGAATTAATCAGAAGTAAGTGTCCTGAAAATAGTTTACTAATGAACAAAACAGGTGGTTCTGCTTTGTCACTACCTCCAGCCTCTCTGAATCCACACTTCCTTGTTGAGGGACTCATTCCACAATCTCATATCTAACTTCTAGGCAAAGTGATATTTTCTTATGTTTGAATGGAAATCAAGAGCTCTCTGTTCAGTGCTTGTCACTTCATCAGAACCATTATCTTTTTAAGTGATAACTGTATCTCCGTTCCCTGCACTTATTTCAAAACAGCAATTTCCTTTTCCCCATCTTTTATCTGACCTGTCAATTGTCTCAGGGCTGAAATGCCATCTGTGTGTTTGTGGAATATTTATCCCATTAAAGCTGTGCCTCAAGTTGATAACTTCTGATGTTGTCATAAAAATATAATCTGGAAATATGGCAAGGACCTGGAAAGTCTGGATAGCAGAAGAGAGGAATATGGAAGGAGGTGCACTGGAGCTTATCTGAGCTGCATCAGGAAATTCCTGCAGGTGACATGAAGGGGTGGTTATCACTAGTGCAGGTTTATCTCTCTGTGTCCCCTGTAACACTGTGGGATCTGGGAGGGATATCTGTCTTTCTCTCACCGTGTTGTTAAACTGCACCCACTGCTACCAGATGTTAATGTGGGGGCCTCACACCACCGTGTGATAAATCTGATGCCTTTCAAACTGACATCACTAAAAGGGATGGTACCACTAGCAATGTATCCTCTTATCTTCTAGATAATCTTCAGGTTCTGTAACTAAGGAAGACACAAGAAGAACCTGGGTCTTTTATCAAGGAAAATGCCCTTATTTCCAAGTGAATGAGAAGCTTTAGATGTTGCAGTTCTGTAGATGGGTAATAATCCTCATGTTAAAAGCTATAAAAGGCTAAAAAATGTTTGATACAGGACTTTGATTTGGATGAGATCTCTGTGGTTAGTTTGAACATAACCTGCATTAGGATGTGGAGCACAGGTGGGACATTTAAAGAAATCCTGGTCATCATCAGCATTACACATTCATCAGCAGCATTACACATTCTTCTATAAGCACAGGACATTGTGGCACCACAGCAGCTTGAAAATAAAGTTGTGGATTAGCTAAATTATCTACTTTGTAAATTGATTGTAGGGTCTCTACTTTATGAAATGTAGGTCAGAGATCAAGCTATCACACATTTACGTTCTATATACATGATCTAGGATGGCTGAGGATTCACACAATACACAACTACAGAGTGCCATACTCATTATTCATTTTCCTTATTACTAGGAATATTGTGTGTCTGAAGGACAAATTCACCAGAATTAACACACAGGTTTAATCACATCAGTTATTTCTAACCTTCAACTCACTTTGCTTAATATTAGCCTATTTATAGAATGTTGGACATTAGGGCAGGGGTGCAATAACAAAGAAAAGCTACCCCAAGTTCTGATAGTTGATTTCTTGGCTTAAATATTTGGTTCAGTGTTTATCCGTGCTGATATGCCTTAGTGCTGAAGCACACCAGTGCTCTTACCAGTTGGTTTCCTGAGGCGAATGTAATGATCAATTTTTTTGTTGGAATGGTGACTTTAAATAAGACCATTGTCTGAAAATCCTCCTCTTGTCTTGCATCAGGAGTTCAAAAAAAAGGCAAAGAGAAAAGAGCTAGAATGATCTGAGGTCTGAAAAATTAGTTTTAACATGAGGGCATAATGAATAACAGTCTATTTAGTCTATTCAAAAGAAGGTTAAAAGATTAAGATCACAATCAAGTAGAACTTAATTGTGGAAGAATTGTGGCTCTTCAATGCAGAATACAGAGACTGAAATTTTAGAGACTGGATCTTGATGTACTTGGATACACAAATTTTAAAAGAGGATAACTAGCTGTTAGCACAACTTATTAGGGGGTGTGACAGCTCTTCTAATCAAGTTAGAGTGCTTTCTTAAAAGACAGATTACAGCCTCATGTTACAGCCATGATGCAGAAATGATTGGTGAAGGCCTTTGGTCCGTGTTGTGCAGAGTCAGACTAGATTATCATAATGGCCTTTACCGTCCACAGTAATCTGTGGGTGTGAGACTCATCATGGCTAAGGGCAGGAGTGGGTGGCATAAGCAAATTACTCCTGCTTTAGAGCCTTTGTGTCGGAGACTTTTCCCTCCTTCTCCCCTACCTCCCATGGGAGCTGTGGGAATGGTGTTCTTCACATTATAGATTTAAGAAGAAACAAAGCAATCATAAAAATTTCCTTTCATAAATGTCTTGGAACATTTCATAAAAGAAGTTAAAAATATAAAAATTGAAACTGTTTAAATTAGTTAGCTCTGCTGAGTGTACAGAAATTAAACTCTCTCACTCCTCACGGAGGCTTCAGTGTGTTCCATCGATCACAGTTCAGCTACAACTTTCTATAATTTAGCTGAGGAGCAATCTTTTAAGTCACCTGAGGTAAAGAAAGGATCTTAAAGAACACACCCACTACATCCCTCAGCCTAAAGTAAAAATCATTATGAACCATCTCTTACAAAAAACCTGATCTAAATGCTTTACTGAGGGAGATTCCAGCTCATTGCACATACAATATGTTATTTCTTTTTATCATAGATAGTCTTTGCAGCAGACTTTATTATTTTTCTAAGTCATTACTAATGTGATAAAAGGAATTATGTTTCCAATACTAATTACACCAAATCCATACAAAATAGCAATAAAACCAAGGCGATGGCACATACACATAATAAAGATAGAGGCAAAGGAGAAATATCATAAAGGAGTTTTCTTTTGATCTTCAGGGGATATTTATAATGGTTGACCCCACAACCATTCTATAAAATTTAGATTCTAGTTTCTCTGTCCTCTTCAGTTGATAGAAAAATTCTCAGAGCAATAGAGCAACAATTTTCTTTCTACACTTTTCTCACTGCTACACAGCTAAGGTTAGGCTCCTATTAAGACACAGAAGCCCATTAAACCAGAATCTCATCCATGCTACTGTAACACTGAGAAATTTGTTCTAACACCCAAGGCTTGGAAAACTATTCAAACTATCTTAATCACATTTGAGATTGGTACTGGGAGGCTTTACACAGCAGGGTTGAAAACTTGGCAATCTCCTTCATAAAACAGCCCGAAATCAGATAATTGATTATAGACTTTGGTGAATCATAAGGGGAAAAAAATTGTGTCTGATCAAGAGGAGGTTGAATGACTAACCTATCCAGGATGATTAATGAGGTCCCCACAGTATTTAAAAGCACAAGATAAAGGTCTATATAATGCTTTTGACATTTCTGAATGACCAAAATCTTAGGAAAGTCAGAGTGTAATTTGAAATTAAACTTTCCTTTCTATCATCTTTTAGGGTTCCATTACAATGTCATTCCTTTCATCCCATGGTTCTAGCATGTGCAACAGTGAGATGATTTGGTTTAGATAGCATCTGAAATCTTCAAATTACTGAAAATATTTGGTCTTTTGGGACAGTCAGGAAGGTATCGAGCAACCTGACACCTGCATTTCTAGTAACAATATTACCTTTAAAACCTAAGTGCTGGGTGAGATGATGCAGTTGCATCATTTGAGTTCAGGAGCTAGAAGAGACTAAGGACACCTTAATTTAAACAGCACTTCACTGTATGGTCAAGCATAAAAAGGACCTGAAAGCACCCCTGGGAAGGATAATGCTGCTTATGTTTTTGTCATTATAGAATAAACTGAACCTTTCAGTCCTTACTGAAGAATGCTGGCCTTGCTTTCAAAGAATTTAGGGACATAATCTTCTGATTAATTTGACCGACTTGGTAACATGCTTAACCAAACCATAGGAGATTGTGCTTTTGTATTGATTGTGACTTTCTTTTTGTGAAGGAAGTTTTACTTTAGTGGTACAAAACCAGCATGATGGAAGTAATTAATTGAACCTTTATGTTGCAGTGCAGCATTCAGAGAAAGCGTTTAGTCCTCAGGTAACCAAATTTAATTTAGGGTTTCTGTTATGGGAACAAGTTTTTGTGATTCCTGCTATTTATTTTGTGTTGTGCTAGCTGCTCCTTCGTAGTCTGCATGGAAGCTGAGACTTTAAAGTTTTGGGTTTTTTTACTTACAAGCTTTGTAATTTGGAGGGAGTGAGAGAAGGGAAGGAAGGTACACAAGGAAAAAAAAAAAAGACTAAGAAGGGGAACACTCGCACCAACTCATTGCACTGAACAGCCAGAATGAGGATGACGACTGTGTGGTGACTGTGCAAAACCTGATCCTTTTCCTGTTAAGATTGGTGAAAATTTGAATTAAGTCTGCTGAAGGTAGAAATGGAGAAATTTCTTTGTCACACTGAACTGAAAGGCTGGTGTTACAAAGGGATCTGCCACTGTTTAGAGGGAAACAGGACCTGAGAAGCAGTAAAATCTCAGGTGACCCCCAAATCCAGAAACTGGAAGGGGCAGAGCCAACTACTTTTAAGCTGGTTCAGTTGCTTTAGATATGTAGTTTTGCTTGCCATTTAATAAATCTGAAAGTTGTGTTTTTGCCTTTCCAGACCTTCTGCATTGAAATCTTTCCATTACATTTCTCCGGCTTCATTCCAACTTATTGTACCTTTTTTTAAATTTCAGACTTCTTCAGGAATGAGTTACCTTCATCAGCTTTATGAAAAAATCTATAAACATGTTTACTGTCACTTTGCTAAACATGGGGTTTTCTAATCAAGATTGAGTTTTCATTCAGTAGTCTCCTGTTGGGAAAGCCATCACTATAATACCTCCAAAACAAACCATATTAAATCTTTGTTTATAAATTTGGCATTGACTTCTCATCCTGACACATGCCTAAGAATTAGAAACATCCTATTTTTGTTAATGAATGGTTCTGAAGTCAAGAAGCAAGCCAGCATCACTCAAATATTTATTTTATTATAACTATAAAAAAGATTTATGTTCCAAATACCTGCATTTTGTCTCTGTTTTAGTATTAAATTAATATAATACTGCACCACTGTGATTAGACAAAATGAGTATTTTAATTTTTATAAGTAGCTAACAAAAAGCTCTTGATTTATCACCTCTATATAATTTTATTCTCTGCTGTTAGAGCTGAACATTTCTTTTTTTTTTTTTTTTTCTAATTTTCATTCATCAAGAGCATTTAGCATTTCACTGGAACTGATGCAAGGGGAAATAAAGTTCTATCTCAATATCAGAGCAGAGTAAATAGTGTAAAATGTTTTAAGGATTATTTTTCTTAGAATTGGACACCGGCTTCCCATTATATTTTGCCTGTCGTTTTCAAATTGCATCATTTGACTCTAGTGGAATAGAACCCAGCAGGCATGGAAGACAACAGGGAAAACTAGTTTTCCACTTATGGTCAATAACATTTTGAAAGAGAGACAGAAAAGCAAGCTTGATTTCGATTTACCATCCTTGTACCTCCACCACAGTTACAAAATTTGGTAGGCATTTAGGAAGTCCAAGAAGACAAACCAGAAACAAATGCCAAACAGTCTGGCTGAAAACCCTCAAAAACACACCTTAGGTGACTTTGAATCAATTGAGTTTTACCATTCCGTTTCACAGTACCAAGGTTTTTGCTTGGAACTATTAGTCTATTCTTAAAAAACCCCAAACCAACATACAAAAGGAGATCACAAAAGTGAGAAATTAGGTCTTTTGAAGCATCCCTGCTGCTTAGTAAGCTAAAGTCAAGTGAATAACTTCGAATTACTTCTGAGAATGGCAAGGATGAACCCTTAGAGATGTTCAGTTCACCACTTTGCCAACAGAGCTTCACACAGGGTGAATCTGTCATTTAACAGGTTAAATGTGAGCACATGGGTCTGTTTCCTACTTCAGGTGCAGTAACCAAGGGCTCACCTTTGCCAGATTTAACTCCTTTATCCTGACAGTGTTCTGTATTCCAGCAAACCCCTCACTGCTATGACAAACCAGGTTATACCTCAGGGTCAGCTCCAAGCCTCCGAGTAGGCAAAATTCCAATAAAATCAATGATCCTACATCTATTTGCTAAACCTGAGAGTAACAAGAGATTATTCTTTACCCATTTAGCCCAAGAAAAAAATAACCACAGTATGAGGGAACTTTACTGGTTCAGGCCGTATTTAGTCCAAAGTTAGAGCAGAATCCTAGAAAGCAATTGATTCCTTCAAAGCAGTGAGAGCTACTTTATTCAAGCAATCATCTCTGCAATAAATGTGTTCAATTTTTAAGAGCTTGTAATTTAGCACTACCAGGGGCAGAGAAACAAACACCTCTGATTTCTGTTAGAAGTTCCAGGATGTTTCACAGACAGATCATTCATTAATGCTTCACAAATGCTAGCAAATGAAATATTGTTCCATGTGCTGTAGCAAGATATCTTGAGAAGAGATGCTAAAAATGGGAAATGTGGCTCCCAAACCTATGAGCAGCAGGAATATTGCTGTCAGTCTGCAGGGCAGCCAAGTTGTGGTCAAGGTGTGGATCCTCAAAGCTCTAATGAAGACACTGGAGCGTCTGTGAGAGGTAGGGAGGAGAGGGACTCTGACCCTTCTTTGGGGAGGAGGATGTTAAAGGGCCTGATATAAGGCCCCTTGGATTTAGGGGGCTCGCTCTGATATATAAGGCATGAGGAGATCAGCTGATAAATGATCTAAAAGAGGATACATCTGAAGAGGAATACAGCCAAATGTGAGCACAGCCAGCACTGATGGAGGTGACAGACAGATGTCAAAGGTCTGGTCCCCTGTTCCCTAAGCCATGCACAGAATAACTGCTGTAATGAGCCGAAAGAGAGGGCAGTCCATGAACACCTATTTGCATTTGAACCTTCTCTTGCACATATTTTAGAGTCCAGCCTCTTTCCTAGAAAACTTTAAAAAATCAGGAGGTAATTTCTACCCATCCAAAGAGGTAATTACATGTCATGATTTTCAAGTAAATGGTGCAATTGTTATTCTTTGTAAGGGAGACTAGGATATGACTCATTATGTTTGAACTTGTGGAGCCTGCAACACCGTGAAATACACTGTAAAAACTGAAGAGATAACTGCATCTTTTTTTCTGGTAAATTGCACATAAATATACTTTTTGAAGTAAGATTTTGCAAGAAGCATTATTGTTATTCAATTACATTTTGTTAAGAAGAAAATCATTCATCACAGACCTTTATGACCTATAGAATTCAAGTTTGGTTTCAATCTATGCAGTGCAGAAATCAAGATTATACTATTTCTTTTCAAATAGGCCTGATCTGAGCGTCTGGACAGTCAATTTATTTTTATGGTGTTCTGTCTGATAAAGCAGGAAATCTTCAGGATTCCTTTTAGCCATAATATGTTGGCCCATGTATTTTAAATGTGGTTTGCATATTATTCACTACAGAAAAAAAGTGTAATCTAATCTAAAACTAATCCTGGAACAGGCACTGTTGCACTTATGCCTAAGACAGGGTTCAACACCATGAACTTTTTCAGAAATCTATGCTAAAATTCTTAATAATAACATATTTGAAGCAAACTTTGGTAAAGCAAGAGTGGTTTACTTTTTTTAAGATAACACTATTTCCTGAAAGTCAGACACTACTGTGAAATAATTTTAGAAGCAATGCTAAAGCCATTTTGTCCTGTTTGTTATGCACTGTTATTCTTTCATGGTAACCTCCAAGCACAAGTCTGGGTGTCACCTGATGTGCTTCTGTTCCAAGGCCAGGTGAATAAAAGGCAGCCCTTGGTTCAACTCCCTTCTCTGCCTGTTTTAGAGAAAAATTGGATAAATGTTTCTCAGATGAGTGCCCTAATCTCTGGGCTGTGGATTCACTCCCATTCTGCTTTTCCCCAGCCAATTTAATTGTTGATTATTGACATAATGGTATTATTATATTCAATCCAGGGCATGAGGGAATACTGCCCCAGATGAAGTGGTAGCCTTCTGACTGAAGTATTCCCAATGGAGGTGTGGATTCACTTCCCCCAGGCAGGGGAGGAAATTGAGCAAAGGCTTAATTTCAGCCAAAATTATTCAGAGAATTCCACCCACATTTGCAAATATAGGATTCAACAAAATAATTTCACTCCTTTCTGCTCCATTACCACCAGGTGCTGTGAGAACATCTTTTCAAATCCTTCGTCGTCCCACACTGCATGCAAGGTGTTGAATAATGCCACTCCAGATGAGTGTCATGCAGGCAGAACACCTTTCTTTCCATGCTGATGCTGCCTCTGGTGACAAGGTATCACTCAAATGGTGTGATGGATGGCTGCAGCCTAGAGGTCTACTTAAAAAAATTAGTTTCTAATTAGTGATATAGCTACCTTTAGTGTTGAGAGGCCATCTCTGAGTGAATAATGAATTCATTAAATTTACCTGGGCATTAAACAATGATGGATAATACTCTATTTCTTTATTTTTAAGAAACATAAACGTAACAGGAATACGTAGTTAAACTCTGCCACTACTTTGACAGATTTGTCAGTCTTAATGCTAATGTATTAAATAATTAGTTACATCTTCATAGATTATTGTAAGGTCTTAAATCCCCAAATTACTGTATTAATTTGTTTGCACAGCAGTGTTTAGTTTTTGAGGCAAGCAGTACTGCTAGGAAGTTTCTGGAGTCACAACTGAAATGTTAATATGAATAAGATGTTAGAAAGGTGACTTTATACTGGAAAATATTTACCTGATAGATTTGGCATCACATTCATGTTCTCATTTTGTTTTTCACAGAAAACTCTCAGGAAACTTGTCAGTGTTAATGTAAAATATTCCTCCAACTGGCATAATAAAGCTTCTAATTATACTATGCTAAGCCTCTGCAATTACTTCTTGCTGGTATAAGGGATAGTCTATATAACTTAGAGTAATGAAAAATTGCTTCCACTGCGGTTACAAGCTCTGCTCAGGGGATTCATGTTTCAGCGGTTAATAGGTGGGCATGCTGTTGCACAGCAGTGCATGTAGGATATCTCCACCCACAGCAGTGCAGATGTTTATCTGCAAAACTGTTTATACCGTAAAATAGATTAAGTTGATCAGTTAAATAACACTTCTCAATAGTAACAGAATTTGAAGACCCCTCTCAGCTGACTGCTTCTTTAATCTTCCTTTCCTCAGATAATATAAGGCAAAGAATTATAACCAACAGAAATCAGTAAACCAACAACTAAAATTAAAATTATTGCCATTTATGACCTTCTGTATTCAGCAAATACAGCACATTGAAAATCAGTCTTCTCTGATCCCTCAGCATCTCTATCGGCACAGGAAGCTATAAAAAAATCACTATTGAGATCTATTCAGGATTCTTTCCTCGAGTCCAGCTTGGCCATATATCTCTGCAGATGATATCTAGTTGATAATCACTCAGTTTAAGTCGGTCCACCTGGGCTGCAATGAGCAGAACCACTCACCCTGACTTTTAACTATGGTCTCTCCCTCACATAAATAAAGGCAAGGGATGGCTTTCAAAAACCCTAAATAGTATATAGCGAGTAATCCTGTCTGTCAAAGTAGTTGCAGTGATTCCCATTGTTATAATTGTTTTCTGTTCTGTGCCTATGTCATATATCAGATGGGATTGTAGTTCAAGGTGGCATGAGAAGCTTTTAAGCTTGCTGTTTTATTCTCATTTTCTAGGCTTTCTTTTAAAGGAGTAAACATATGAAAATTCCTTTTTCCAGTCTTTTTCTTTTTTTTAACCTCAGAAAAACATCAGCAGAGACAGCTGTCGTTTCATCCAGTGAACAAACTGCATTAGGTAGGAGGCTGTCAAAGGGAGGACAGAACCGGCCCCAGGGTAAAAGAGAGTCTTTACTCATTGCCCCTTTTCAGGTCTATGCAAAATTTTGGAAAGACAGTAGGTTGCTGTGCTTGGATACTTTGAGGTGTATTTCTTGTCCACAGAAGGGGCTCAGAGGGATGTCAACCACTAAGGTACACACAGCAAATAACACTCAGTATTGCAGCAAAAGCTGAACACCTGTAACCTGGCATGTTCTAGAAAATATTAAAGACTCATTATTAACACAGGAGGTGTGAGTATTGTTCAAATAGAAAGGTTTTGGTGAACCCAGTATAGGTTGGGAACATCTTTACGAAAGGTGTTTAAGTCTATAGAGGTATCCCTTCCAGATTATTACGTGTCAATCCTCAGAGTGAATCTCTTGTTCCGGGTTTTGCCATATTCAAAACCACAAACTGCGTCACTGCACAGAATACAAAAAATTTCTGAATCCTCTATATGCTGGATAAACTCTGCCTCTGTGACAAAATGCAAAAAACTGAAATAAAACAAAACTGTGTCTTAGTCCAGATCCAATCAGGTACATTTAAAGTAAAGCTCAGGGACACCTTTCCTCAATTACAGCTAGCCAGGACCTTAAAATTGCCTGAATGTAAAAACCGCATATGAAATATTGAAAAGCTGCACATTATCCTGCTTTTCTCTTAACCTCTAATGGGCACTGATGCAATAAAAAGCCAAAATGCTCTCTGTTCTTGTTCTATTTATTCCTTTCAAAGGTATGCTTTAATGACTACATTATTTTGCAACATATTTAGATGTATTTATGCATTGCTCTCATAGCAAGATGTGGAGTTGATGCAAATACAAGATTCAAAAGACCTCCTTCTCTGTCAAGTATTTCAGCTACTCATGAACATCTTTGGATTATTTGAATGAAAAATAAATGTATCTAAGTGATATTTGCACCATGGTGAAGTCCTACAGCTTCTTTGCTGTAGGAGTAATAAATGAAGTACAAAAAAGAGAAAACTGAAGGAGAGCCTGTTGCATTTCATGTTTATGAATGTTAACAAACATAGCGTGTAGGAGACGAGAAACAGACTGCAAAAAACCTGCTCGTCTCACTAAACTAAAAAAAAAAAGCACAATTTTGCAGAAACTCAGTCAATTTACAGCAAGCAAATGGAATCTGCTGGAAACATTGTTTATGTGGACTTATTCTGTGATCATTGCAGGGCAGTTGGACCAGATGACCTTTAAAAGGTCCCTTCCAACTCAAACTATTCCACAACTATTACACAGAAGTAGGACCTGTAAGTTAGACACTCCTTCTTTTCCCCTATTAAGAAAAGGTAATAGAAAAATATGAGACTCTAGTTCAGATAAACTCCAAATCTACATAGCCAATATGAGAAGTGTTTGACCATACAGCAGCTCTGTGAAGAAGATATTTGGCCACTGCTCTCCATAAAGGTCCTGTGACACCCCAATGTCCCGCTGCTTCCTTCAGGCTCTCAAAGGCACTGTCATGTCCCCCTACCTTCACACAAGCATCCCTGCTCCCAGTTCTGCAGCACTTGACGCTTCAATTACCTGTGTTATGAGGCTCCCACTCTGTGAGTGGGTGGACTTCAACACTGAGGAGAGAAAGTCGTGCATGTTCAGAAAGTTTCAGCGTTCCCAGTGAGCCCTTCCTGTGAGAAAGCGCGTACTATTTAATATCAGACAGTAATAGTAGGGAGATGTTCCAAGTGCAAAATGCCACGAGAAGTCAAGATCTATTTTGGAGTAAAGAAATTATGGGTTGTCTTCACCAGGTAGACAAAGACAAATTCTAACAGCTCCACTAAGCCCAAAATATGCATTAAGAAATTAAAACCATATTGTCTTGGAAAGCAGCTCAATACTGATGATTTTGAAAAGGTTTTGCCACTCAGCTGAATGGCTTAAGTTTGAAGGAGATAAGTTAATGCAAAACTAAATAAGGAAATAGAGCAAGTCTTGCTCTCGGTTCAGTAAAACTTAAGTGGCAGCATAATTTCCAAGATTTTTGCATTTAATAGTCAAAGCAGAATTTGCTGCTGATATTAAAGCTACCTGAATGCAAATGAGGAACAGTATAAGTTTATGCCATTTTTCTATGCTTTTATTTTGTGTGGGAAAAAACCCCACTTTGAATACAATTTCACAGTTAATCTATTCTGTAAGCACAGCTGGACAGAAATAGATTAAATAAATTACACAAATATTTTCAGACTAATTCTCCTTCCAGGTTATGGCTCAGCAATTGCCTGTACGTCCTCCAGCAGCCAGAGGCTGACATACACTATCTCTGTGATTTTCCCAGTGGGTCTGCAGGTAGAGTGAGTACAGGAAAAGGTGGTTCAAGCTGCCTTCTGAGCACAGCAGATTACTGTATAATAATTCTCTCCAACAGTGCAGAGCCTAACAACATCCATTAACTTCTGGCTTTCTCTTTCTTCTCTGATTATTTCTGAAGTTCATGTGTTTCTCGAAGACCCAAATAAAGGACAACTGGTATTTTTAGGCAGAGTATCAAACCCCAAACCCATTAGTTGTATAAACAGACTAGTTTAGCTTTATTTCATGAAGCAGAATAATAACAAAATAAATATGTCTCCTATCCTAAAAAAGGACCTTTTAGATTGCAATACTGCTTTGTGAACACACTGTGAGAGATTGAACAAGACAGTACAATTATTTACATGTCAACTTTTTTGCTTATGACTTCAATATTAAAACATGAATGTGGATACTTCATTTGCTTTAAAATAATTTCCTCTGGGGTTTTGATGACTCTAAATGCAAATTTAAGCCAATCACAATTTTGTGGGGTTTAAATGATTTAGAAAATCATTATGTTACAAAGTGGTGCAGGATGCAACGTTCCTTGTCGTTCCTTTAACACTCTCTTTGTGCTCATCACCTCCCGGGACTCACAAAATCCTCATCCTCAGTTAATCCTGACTGATCCATACTTTCATGCAAGTGGATATCTGTACTGCAAGGAGCTCTGGTGAGTACTACAGCTCACCCTGCCTGCTCCACACATGCAGAATAAATCCATAGATTTTTCAAAAGCACGCAGTGATTTCAGCACGAGAAACCCAAGTTACAAATATCACACTTCAGAGTCACTTTCACCACACCAAGGCAACTTGTTAAAGAGCCAACAATGAAAGTAATACCTGATCAATACTCAATAGGCAAGCCTTGTTACGGCAATTTTTATAGACGTGGGAAAATTTTCTCTGACAATCTCTTTGTACTGTATGCTGTAAATCTTTTTGGTTCAAAACCTCCTTTTTTTAGGAATAACAAAGGAAGAGATCAATCATTTTCAAAGTATCTTAAAATTATTCACTAGCAGCATGATAGCTTTTCCCCCATGTGCTCAGGAACCAACTGCATCTCCACCAGTTAACATGAGCATCTTGGATATACGTACATGCTATGACATGCTATGCTGCAATGATTTTGAGGGCTGGCTTCAAACAATGAAGGGTTTTACAACATATTGCTGGAACTAAGTTTATTTTGATGGATGTTTACATGAATATGAGCAGATAACTGGAAAGAATCCAGCTGAAACAAATAAATATAAGGTTCTTTAAATGTGTAGCTCCAAATTCAGTTTCAAGACTGAGATGTTTCTGAAACATGTGCTCACACCCACTCACCCTTAAAGCGACGTTAATAAGCACCTCTATCCCAGCTGACAGCAGCCAAACAGTCTCAATTGCAAACCACCCCCAATTATATTAACAGAAACATGAGTAATCCATACCAAGGAATGAATATGAGTCAGTAACAATGTGAAATTATGCAGTGCCTCCCTAAAATAGTGACCTTTAGTTCACAAACTAAGTTTGGTATCTCCATTATAATTTTGTTTTAAAGCCACAGTGCTGTTGCTGGAGTTTAACCTTGTCAGCCAAGACAGTGCTTGACTGACCATCTTAGTGCTACAAAAGCCAAAGCCAGCAGCTCTCTATTTTTGTCCAGAGGACTGGATCCTACTTGGCATCAAATTTTTTTACTTGGGAATCACAGATTGGAACAAGGCCGTGTATAAACATCTGAAAACAAAACCTTCTTTTCTGTAATTCTCACTCACGCGAATTGATTTTACTCTCACATACAAACACCATTAACCACAGCCAAGGCTGAAGAAAAGTGGGGCGGAGGTATCCAACAAACAACTCCATATCTTGAGTATACTCTTGACTCAATGTCTACAACGTGCCATGCTAGATCTAGAATCATGTAATCTATTCCCTTATGTAGATCCATCAAATTCCATTTTAAAGTATCAAGGATTATTATTTTGCTACACTGCTGCAAAAATTGAAAGAAACTTCCCTGTTTATTCATGGGAAATTTGTACTTATTTCTTCTTGAAATGACATCTGAAAATATATGTGGGTCTATTCCATGGCTGTTATTGTAATCTACAATACCAGATTCCATTGTGGGATCAATTCTGATTTTCTTTTCAGTATTCCAGACCTCATGGTGAGCTTTTTTTTTCTGTACTGTATTTCAATTGTCTACTTATTGATAAAACCTCAATTTTTGTTACCAGAATATTTTGTTAGTGCATACAGACTAGAATTTTAGTGAAAATATCAAATAAGGTCTTTCACACTTTATCTGTCCTTCCATTAAGTGTCCTTTCCATTTTCAGTCTGTTCCTTGCTCTGTTCAGTGTATACCTCATTCATCAGCTGTCCAAAATATCTAGTGAATGATTCTAAACTTGTTGCTCTAACTTATTTTATATAATCATATCAAAATGGCATAAGTAGCAAATTTTTTAAATCTACAGAAGAAAATGAGTTAGGACAGATTGCAACCAACACTGAGACTGGAGAAACACAGTAATTCATGCAAACATCCCATGAATGAACAAATTTGCAATACTGGAAGTGGAATTGCTCTGAAACACTGGATATTAAAATATCACCATGAAAGCTGTTGAAGACTTCTATAATCCCTACCAATTCACAGTCATGCCATGTGCCTACACACAGACACCCCCATATCCAAATAAAACAATGAAAAGCTTTGGTTAATGGAGAAAAATAAACACCAAACCCTGTGAATGGTGTATATGGGTTGTACTAGACTGATGGGATCACTCAGACTGTCTTCATAAAATATGCTGGTTTACTCATACTGTGTGTAAGACACAAATCCCTGCTCCCTCAGCATCCTGCTCCTGAGGTGGGTCTGGTTCAGTGACTGTCTTAGAAGCACACTCTGGCTGGTCCTAACCCATTCCTCCTCTAAAGCTGCCAGGTTTCATCCTGCTGTGCTGGACTGCCAGGTCATGAGGAAGCAGAGAAAGCTGCAATTTTGGTGATGTAGAATTTCCTGCAAAATGACTGAGATTCCTCGTTGCATAATATTAAAACCACTTTCAAAAATAGCCTGCCATATTAAGAGATGCCTGTACTGCACTATTGCTGAAATAATTCACAGGTCTTATACTGCAGCTTCAGTCCCAGTATCTGAAGTTTTGCCTCTGGAAAGCTGGCAAAGTAAATACTCTTAAACTCATCTCAGTCTTTTATATTCTGCAGATAGAAAACTAAAATAGCTTCTGAAAAATCTGAAAAAGACATTTCATTTTGCCAAGAAATGATTCTATTAAATTTCTTTATAGATATTGTATACTTATATCTTTTCATGACCAGAAATTATAATATATTACCATTCCTCTCAATAAAATAATCATTACTGTATAATAGCAATGCCTAGCATATGACTGGATGAACGTTTTTTACTGAGGATTTTTAACAGCTGACTCAATCAACATATTAATGAAATTAAAATGGCAGTCATTTCATCCAAGGCCAACATGTTATTATGTGTTAATTGGAATGAGAGGGTTCATTTTCTTTTTTCATTAAAGGTCCTTAATTCTCAATTAAAACTTAGGGCAACTTGGATACAACAATGTCTTATCACTTTGAAAACTTATTAAAGGTATCAATGTGAAACATGAAGCATTTTGGTACTTGTAAGTACCTAGATCCCCTCTATTTCTTGGTTTTGAGGTATTTTTTCTCCTAATATTAAATTAATTCAGATAAGATGGCTTGGGTATGAGCTGCACTGAACTTTGGAGCAAACTCGCCACAAACTGGGAGCAAAGGGGTAAAAATTTCTACTTCTACCCTACAGGCTGAATTAAGTTTTTAGGTGTTATTTGGCAGATGACATTGTGAAAGCAGATAGAAAAAGGAGAAGTTCTCCCTTGAAAAGTTGCAGGTTATGGCTTGGATCCCACAAAGTTTAATTGCAATTGACTGAATACTATTTATTGGAGTTACTTAAACTCTGTGAAGGACAAGGACTACATGGCTTTTCCAGATCTACAAGCCCTCATGAGTGTCTTGCTCAGTGTAGGTAAATACCTGATCTTTTTCCTTGAAGTCTACTCATGCATCTGAAGAGTAAAACAACACAGAGGTCAGCATTTTTGACCGTATTACACTAGGTTTGCTTTCTGAATTCAGTGCCTATCAGAAAGCTTTTATTGGGAAATAAATGTTTTTCCTGTTTTGACTCCTTTCTTCAGAAGAACATCATACTCTCCCAAATTATAAAGAGAAGATGGCTTTCTGACGATCCTGTGTTTTTCAGAAAAGGGAGACTTTGCCTATTTTTGGGCTTCCTCCTCCTGTCAGAGCACAGAGAAATTCTGGCTTGCTCACGGTGCTGGAGGTTCCCCCAGTCTTGATTCTCGTCCTCACTCTGGTCTCCAGAAGTGAAAGAGGAAGGCAAAATGGTGTCACCTCCTCATTGTGCTACCTCTGCTCTTGAGCCACCTCTACTCCTGCCTAAAGCAGCCAAAACCAGGGGCTGGCTGTGCAAACCAGCCCTCATCCTGACACAAGACAACAAACACTGCTTGAAATAAGAGTGGGAAACATTGCAATCACTATTTCTCTCAAATTATGTGCAACGTTGATTATGTCAACCACATTTTTAATGGTAGGGGGACAAAAATATCAGAGTAGCTTACAGCCTCCTTGAAAATCAAGGACCAGATGGGAGATATAGTCAGCAGGAAGAGTCAGAGCTCTGTAAGAAGAACTGCATGGATATTTCTACCTTTTGTAATGGGGCGCTAGAAAAAGAGGGAAGAAAGATTAAATTAATTTTTTTCTTTTATGAGATTTAGATCATTCTTTCTTCTTCTGTCTTATGGTACATCTTCCTTCTCAAGTCTTCTACTCATCATGAATCAAGATCTGTCAGAAGAGATCTTTGGAGACTAGGAAAAATAATTTCTCACAAAACAGCCATTAAGTCACACGGGGTTTAAGCAAGCAAAGGTATAGAGTCTTGTGATAGGAACTATACAAGCATAACAGAGTTCAAAATGTCCTGACAACTGTGTTTCTCTCACTTTTGAAAAGGCCTGTAAGCTGTGTGAGGGTTTTGCTAACAAAGGTCAATGCAATGGCCTGTGAATACTCGTGTGAATCTCGCACAGAAAAAGCACAGTGTGGTTGATGCAAACCTGACCTGACCCGAACTTGGGAGCTGTCACTGCTGAAAGAGGCCAGAACACATAAAACTTTTAATTGACTCCCAATGGCTTATTGAAAGTGTCATGTGTGACCTGACAATATCGTCCTTCAAAAGGCAATCCTGTATAGTCTGCTGCAGCCCTTGGGACTGTCTCAAATGAATAAGAAAATTCATCCTGTAAAACAGACCTTCTCTTCAGAAAATTATTCTTGTGAAATAAATCTTTGTCAAAATGCTGCCTTTAGTGGATCTACTGAGCAGAAAGTGTTATTGAAATTCACAAGTTTTAAGAAAAAATGAATCAAACCTGGACAAATGCAGGAGGGTGCCAATAATAAAATGAAAGAAACTTCAGGAGAATATTCTCAGCTATGCTTTTCAGGATAATTATATTGATTTACTAGCTTCCCATTCTATGTGAGGACCTGTATGAATACAATGGAGGAAAGCTTTTCTGCTGAGAGCAGACAGTAATTTCATAAGGCAAAAACCAGAAAAGATGAGGGATAAGAGAGGAACTTTAATGGTTCTCTTTTATAGCTGCAGAGAAGTTTACAAGCACAGGGTATCAAAGGACCCGTAGCAAAGCCAGAAGTTGAATCCTGATTGCATAGATCCTTCCAGCAAGCAAGAACAATATGAGCCAGGGTGAAAAACTATCTTTTTAAGCTGTAAGAAAAAAAAGAAGTACTCAAAGCCCAAAAGCATCCCTTTGACCTGGTATAAAAAGGGAAGGACTGAGGGAATACCTCCAAAGGTATTAAAATGAACAAAAATATGTGCAAAAATAGTTAAATGTCACACTTCAGCAGAGTAAACACAAGACCATGAAGTTAAACGGAAAGTGGGACAGGAGAAGACGAGAAAATAGTACAGGTGTCAGTGGTTTAGCTAGCAACTTTATAAATATCTGTGTCAAGAAAAGGAACTTAGAAGTACAGGACACACCCACAGCACTTGTTCCAAAGAAAAGGCAAATATGCCTGCAGAGAAATGTATTCTTTCCCACTTCCGAATGTCAGAGTCTATAGTTGGGTAGATGAGCAGAGAGAGCAAAGATTCAAGTGTGAGATGTAGCTGAAGACACTGCTCAATTAAAGAATCTAAGAATAAATACTCCTACTTTCAAGAGCTCTGTAAAAAGCAGAGAAAAGGGCATTAATTAGCCCACTCCATTTGAGGGATATAATGCAGCCACCAGCCCTCAGCTGTTTGAAGTTGTTTACATGGAAATGCTCCATGCTTGCATTCAGAGAGCACCTCCATACTTGATTCTCATCAGCCCTTCAATAACCTTACCACAGATTTTAACAAAATAAGCATCCTAGCTTGGATGCTTTATTACAAGTGTAACCACAGTCCTTCATTATGTGATGACTACTGATTTATTTATGCAGCAGGTTTTGTAGAGCTAGTATTGTACCAGTACCTTAGTACAGTATTTTAAGATGATCTCAGGTCTACTTAGAACCCACTGCAGCTTTGACTGCAATTTAGAGATATTTTAAGCCAGAGATAATGTTTCCAAAGGAATATTAAGCCCGCTGCACTTTCAAAAGCATGAAGGTGCACAAAGATGCAGTTTGAGACCTGCTGGAAGTTTTTGGTGTTAATGCAGCTGAAGACCCCAGCAATTCCTCTTACATCATAGGCTGCAAAGTTGTGACCAGCTACTGAGATTTAGATATTCAGCAAGAGAAATAAACAGTTTTGAGTTCCATGCATCAGACATGTTGTAGCCCTTCCCAAGGACCGTGGGATGTACCACAGAGCTTCACTTCCCTAACATATGGAGGTGGGTTGCATTAGGCAGAGATGTGGAAGCATATCACTCCACCTGTACCCAGGAAGGCCAGCTGAAAGCTGTTAAAACCCAGTTTCCTTGTCAGTTACTGCCTATTTTTCCATTTAACTCATGGATGTAACCATATCATGTTCCCAGCCCTTGGAGTGACTTCCTGTTACAGGGTAAGGATAGGAAATATTATGATAAGAAAAATCAAATGACAGTGCACTTTCCCTAGCAGATTTGCTTAGGGAAAACATATACAAAGAAACTTTTTTATTGCTATTTATCTCTTTCTGGTGGTTTATTTATTACTAAAATATACACCTTCTATGAGAAGTGTTGCTCTCACTAGTTTTTTTTGTTTTAATTAAGAGTCTGTAAGAAACAGATTCAAAAAGCCACATCTTTATACCTCATGTCCCGTATTGTCTTTGGAAAACATGGACACAGCAACCAGGGCCACCAAAGGTCACTGTCAGTCATGCAAATAACCTCTGCTCACACACAGAACTGTGGCTCTGTGTCTGCAGCTGGCTCTCCTCAAGAAGTCAAGGCAGCATGACTGCTGAAACACTGCCCTCCAAGTTTCTTCAGCATGGAATTTCTAGCATACAGGAACTTATTTAACATCAGCCTTTAGCACTGTAGAAATTCATTAACCCTTTCCTCCTGAATAAAATCAGTAATTGAGGGGCGATTGCTGTCAGGTACATTTCCAGGTGAAGAACAATGTATACCAGTGTAGGTAGATAAATTTAGCACCTCAGAAAATATAAAACATCTCCAAGCAGTTTTCACATGTCTTTCTCTTGTATTTGGCCAAACAGTTTAATAAACATATATTTGCATTTTCCTTTACAGGATTTTCTTGAATAAGAAAATCTTAATGATTTCAGTTTTCTGAAGCAATCCACAGACTTCAGCACAAGCATTATATCCTGTTTCAAAAATGAATACAAGTCTCTGCTGAAACTATGTCAGGTAGTTCAGTAAACCCACAAAATTACGAAGCCATTAAGAGAATTGTGACTAAGCTCAATTGGGTTTTTCCAGAAATTTACAAGCTTAACACTTTTCAAACTTGTTTTTAATTGAAGATTACATGCTGAAAACCAATTCAGCAGTACGGGGCAATTAGTTAATCAAACAACAATGTTTATATCCCTTTATAAAGTAGGACATAAAGGAAAATTTCTTCTATGCCTTGTCTTTTTCCCAAGCTTTTTTTTCCCAAGCTTTGCTTTTATCAGTAATCTTGTTTCTTGGAATTTTGAAAGACAGTATGTCTTTAATCATTTTTTCCCCAGCTAAATTTAAACTGGTTTTTATCCCTTTAGAGAATGGCCATTCAGGTTTAATTCGGGCAAAACCATTCTCCCCACACTCCTATCACTTTCCTTTTCATCTTGAAGAAACCTCAAAACCATCAGGACTTAGAACCCTTTACGAATTTTCATGCACCTTGCAGGATGGAATCATAGTACCACTGAGTCAGGCCACTACTGCATCTTTACTTCTCCTAAATATCTTTCCTTCTCCTAAATATCTTTCCTCCTAATTTCTCCTCTAATGGGATTTGCAGCTCTTTGCCTCATTGCTGAGGGATCAGAATATCATATACAGTGAGATCAAAGGGACTTAGTCCTCTTCCAATCTCACAACATGCCGGCGTTGCCTGTGCCCCACATATTTTTTCTCAGACCTTATATTTCCCCAATGCCCAAGCTACTGGACACAGACAAGATCCTCCCAACCAAGATGAAATGTTGGCAACTTTTTTCAGAGCCTATTCACATGAATTCATTTGCTGGTCAGGTTCCTAACAGGATACAAGACATTTCTTTTCCCATCATAGGGCAAATCAGGCACATACTGGTCTCGGTAACACTTAAAGATTGAAACCATCAAAAGTGTTTTTTCTAATCAGTTGGTCTTTAACCTCAAAACACCTACTTCTCCTGATTGGCATGTCAAAAGGCAGACCCTCCCATACCTTCTCCTGTACGAATTCTTTCTGTCAAGTCATTGAAGGTATGTAACATTCAGAGGCTGATTGTAGTGAAAGTTGTGGGTGCTCAGTACCTTTCAGCATTTGACCTTTCTATTGGGAAGGTCAGAGGACTTTTTACTATCATCAGAACAAGTGAATGCCAGAAAGCTGTTTTTCTTTTTCTATTCCTAGAGCTGATTTGGCTAGAGTTGTCTTCAAAAGTTAAGAGTCTAGAAACTTGGGGGCAAAAGCCCGGTATACCTATGTTTTATTAAAAGCTTTTCTGAAGTTCATGGCTGTGAAGTACCAGCGTGACTGTGCCCTTGCACAGCACCAGTGATGAGGAGTTGTCTGTAGAGCACCTGGTTGGCTTGGTTTGATTTACCTCAGATGCTTTCAGCTGCAGGCAGCTCCCACCACTGGTTCTTGCCCAGTTTTTCTGTTCCCCACAGTGGTACCCTAAGTAGAGACACGCTGAAAACTGTTACTTTGCTTCAGATTCCAGTGGTTTAACATCTGATTTTGTCTGAGTGTTTTCTTGGCGTGAAGTCCTCCCTGAACTGTACCAGGCATGTGAGTACATACAATGGGCCATAGAATGAGCCATTTCCTTAGTAATTGAGCTGCCATGAGATTAGATCTGGGTAAAAGAAAGCAAAAAAACCTCACCCAAGTGAGGAGTTCCTTAATGTGATCCATAATAGAGCAGTTACTCTCCTAAACCCACCACAAGCTGCCACTTACAGAACTTATATCCTCCAAACCTGTCCTTTCAAGGGATAGCTCTCTGTTAGAGTCTATGTGGTGCTGGTGGTAAACGTTTACCACTGACTGATGCAGAAATCTCTGCTGGCATTGACAAAGGCTTCTGTCCAAAAGTGATGGCATTCTATAGCTCCAACACTTTTCTAATCCAGCACAACGTTAGATGCCCATTAAACCATAAGCCTGTTCCTGAGGGCTTTCCTGGATATAGGCCACATGCAGGCCCCTACACTCAGGCAGGAAGGGCCTCATAAATACAGACTTGAGTAACCAGAGTCTGAGCACCAAGAAATACAGTATTTCCTGAAATTTTTTCTATAATTAAGCTTAACTGTGTTAACATGGATATATTTATTGATTGGGCTCGCACTGATTATATGGACACACTTGACAAAACAAGCGCAAGAAAAACAAGCCTGCACAACAGATTCTGTACTTTGAGGGTTACCTGGTAGAATTTTTCTTTATGACAGGTTGAAACTGAATAAGGATACACAAACCCTGTAAAATTTATTTACATTTTTCCTTTTGAAAAGATAAAGCATGGAAGAAAATGAGAAGAGAGCTCCCTTGTCTGAAACAAAAGGAGAGCTGATAGAATGCTTCTGAGATGACAGATGTGATTACTGTATTAATCACATTTAGCTTAATATTATTATTTCTCTTCATCTGCTTTACAAAAAAGCCTAAGCAAGAGACAACGATGCTTCTCTTAGCAACATCAGTGCTTACCTTTATGATGCTGAAGACTCTGGGGAAGTCTACACATTGGCAGCAGGCTTCTTAAATTGATCAGGGCTGCTATGAGTAAGCTGGGAGAATATAAATGGACTCTGACATCAGTGGGGTATAAGAGAGAAGGAAAAACTATCAGAAAACATTCAGAGATTTTTCCCATAGTAGGGAGCAGAGATTAAGTTAAACAATTGCTGATGCAATTTTCAAGCAATGGGAGTTAAACTGTGATCTCCATATCTGTTATGAGCAGTCATGAAATGTGGACACACAAAAGCTAGCTTTTTCTTCAAAGTGCGATGAAATGAAAGATTGTAAAACACCAACCTGTTTTAACTGGATGTGGTTCACCCCTGACTTACTCGGTAGTTTGGCTTTATAAGATGTGAAAACCACCCAAGTTTTTAGCTTGAATAACTCTCCCTAGAGCTCGCTTCCAAATTAATTAATAAAATAGGAAAAAAAAAGGAAATAAAGTTAAAAGTTAAAGAAAATTATAAGAATAGTAAGACAATGAGATCTTAAGTTGTAAATTTATGGCCAATTTAACTGCTTATGGGAAAGATATCCCAGTTTGGTTTAAGTTGTTCAGAATATGCTGGGTATTGGAAGGCCATTGTGCCTGCCTTGTACTAGACAGCATTATTTTCTGAGACACTTGACAACATCATTCTGACATCCACTTTGGCTACTGAAAGGTTTCCTTCACTTTCCTGAGCTAGTGGGCGTCCAGCACATTGGAGGAAAGGTGAAGCCAAACCCTTGCACCCTGTAGGCACTTATACTCACACTCAGGGGTAGACACGAGTTTATAATTTGTCTGACAAGCAGCATTGCATCAACTTCCCCTTTTCTTCCTCAGTTTTCCAGAGTCCTCTGCTGTAGGGTGTTCCTGCTCATCATGCAGGTGAATTAAAGCACTTTATTCCCTCTATACACTCTGCAGTGACCTAAACCTACACACAGACATCCTACAAATTGCTTCTGCATAGTTTCTGGTCCTTCCAAGTCTGCAGAAAGAGCTCAGAGGATGTGAACATTAAAGATCCAAAAGTTTAGTAAGAGGATGTAAATATTTTCTCTCACCTGCTGCTAAGGAAGATAAAAAGGTTGGTCAATCTATATATAAAAGTGGGCTATAATCTAAAAAATCTGTTTTCTTCCACCTACAGCTAAGGAACAGGAAAAGGGAGGAGAGGAGGAAAAGAGAGACAAAAAGCTGTTTCTATACCCGTGAGAACTATTTTCATACCATTGTTACAGGTACAATATATGGACTGGAATAAGAAATCATCAGTATATGTAACTTGAGTCTGATCTTCCTGTTGACCAAATAATTATACAGAAACATTCCCTTTCACAACAGGAGAAAATTGCCCCACTCTGTTGAGGTCTAAAGAAGGTGGCGTGATTTAATTGCTGTTGGACAGACTCCAGATCTTGGCTAAATTGCAAAGAAAATCAAGTCTACTCTCTGCTTATGAGTGCATGGGCATGATTTCCAATACTGCACAGGAAAATGAGAACATTATTTAAAATGTTCCCTTTGCAAGGCAGAGACCAAGTGACCCCAGAGTCAATTTATAATCACTAGTTGACTGCAGCGAAGATGTGTTGATGCTGTGGCTGATTAATTGAGAAAAATGAATGCTACCTTTGTTATAATAAGGAAGTCAAATTGATCTTATGTTACTAAGATGCATTCATTTTACTGTCTGGCAATCAGCATTTCATTAGCACAGTGAAAAATCTATTACACTGGATGAAAACCCCACTGCCACATTCGCAGCCAGGAGGATTGGTTTTCATTCCCCCAAGTCAGAGCAGTTGAGCCCATGGGAGTTTTTCTCTGGAGAGTTTTATTTAACAAATTCCTGTAATTGCAAAACACAGAGCACCAGAAAAGCATTTAGTCTTTCTAAAAGTCTTTTCCAAATGTACTTTAGCTTCAGCCTGCTCTTTCAATCTTGGTTTTTGAGCAGTTTTGTTGATGGCATCTGAAGCATATTTTCCAACACCATGAAAAACATTTTTTATATGACTGCTGCAGTTATAGAAAAGGGTTTCTAATATTCCAGACCCTTCCAGTCTCGTGCTTTAGACAACCTGCTAATGGAAATAATGCATCCTTAGGCCATCAATAAATAAGGTGCATGTTTTACATCTACCTTTATGACTTTAACAGAGCAGTGGCTTTAGCAGAGTTGACACACAGTTAGATTGTAAGAGAAATCTTGTCTCACATTGTATATTACTATTTTAGTTTCTTCTTCTGTCTTTTGTTTTTCATTTGATTACTTTTTGAACTGGTGTCTGGTTCTGATGCCATGAATACAGTTACACTGACATTTCCATTAAGAAATTGCTCAGAATTTCTTTTCTCTAATTTAAATTTTTCCAGACTAGGGAATACATCTTCTGCCCACACATACTCCTTTTTGTTTGTTTGTATATTCACACCTTACATTTTAGCTCTTCCTGACAGCTCAAGCCTTTCAAAACTCTGAAATGTTGAATTACCATGGGGACAAATTCTGGTTTCAGTTACAGTTAAATAAATACAAAATAATTCCAGTGAAGCCCCATGTGGCCAAAAGCATAACTGAATCTATAACAGCCATACTTCAAATAAGTCTTGGAATCTATTGCTGCTGAAGTCTCAATATAATGACATGTTGCCATGAGTTAATTAATCTCAGTGCTGTAATACTCTTACAATACTCCCATAATAATAGGACTGCAGCACCCAGGGAAACAAAGAAGGATGGTGTTCAAAGCTCATGGAAAACTAGTCACAAGTGTGCAGTCAACAACCCTGATGAAAGAGGCCATCAATACACAGCTCCGTATGCCAGGAGTCTTAATGCACAACTCCTAAGTCTAATGGAAGAGCTTAGAATCCCTGTGCAGCCCTGACCATGTGTTCTAAAGGGAGCCCTGGCACCTGCATCAAGGTCTGTACTCGTGGCTTGCTGACAGAAATTATATTGCCAGCTGGGGGGGAAATCCTAGTAGGGCAAGTCCCCACCCAGCATGAAGAAGGGCACCAAAATCTCCTTCAGAGGGTAGTACACGAACTGCTCAGGGTCATGCACCTCACCTTGGCATCTGGCAGAGGCAGGAGGATCCCACACCGACAGGAGGATTGCCTCTCATGTCTGAGGCAGAGAAGCACAGCTTTCAGCCACCTATGGCTGGTGGTTTGGTCTTAATGATTGCCTTGATTAGGGTATTGTTTAAGAGGCTTCCCAAGGCTATTTCGTCATTTACATGTAACTGTCTACATCAGAAGTATCCCTGTGGAAGCCCGTCTTCATTTATTTACAGAGATAATGCCAAAGTGAGATCCATTGACTCAAAAAGCCTTCTCCCCAAAATAAAACAATCCCAAAGCCAGTGGTTTTAAATACAGAAATAGAATATAGAATCTGAAAAATGGAAACTCCATTTCTTTCTAAACCCCTCTGTGGGCTTTAAAAAATGTGTTCAAAATTTAGTTTATGACTCAACATCTATTAGGTCCTCTTGGGCTGAAGTAGATGGAGACATCAAATTTCTTTCTCATGACTCTATTTCATTACAAGTATAAAGGTCAAGCCAAGTGAATTTTATATTTCAGTCTTAAAGTGGTTATATTTGGGATTAATTTCAGCTTATTTAGAAAGGAAACAGGAGTACTTGGCCGAGCGATTTGTTTTCAGGAGTTACCACTTGTAGTCCTGAGCCGATAGCAGTTAAGCCATCGGTTCTGAAATGAACCTGGTCACCGGGGAACAATGGGAAAATTGTTTTCTTGAAAAACATAGTTTGTTTAAAATTACTTCTCTAACTGATGACCTCATAGGGTTTTGTAATGACGCCTCAGAACCCTGAAAAACTTCCAGATATCCTTTGACATTATTCTATGTCTGTCAATTTCTACATTCCTGAAAATCTTCACCCACAGAGCTGAGACCTCCTCATAATGCTTCAACACATCCACTACTAGTGTGTAGAACGTAACAACATTATCACTAACCATATTATCTCTTTGTTATAATATACTACTGCTTATTTGCAACAGGAACACCGATATCCTCATTAGTACTGCACGTACACGGCACCTGAGAACATGGATTTAAATATGCACAGCAATGTACCTATAGTTTTATTATGACTGATATTACAGACCCATCACTCAGAATGCTTCTATTTAAGAGGCTTATATGCAAATCACTGATATTACACTCTTCTCACTATGTTATTGTACATTACATGGTAACATCTTTGCTTTTTTTTATGATCTTCCAATAAAAGAAACAAAACCATTTAGAAACAACATCTAACAGAATTTTGTGCAACAGCAATAGGTTAAAAAAAATGCATATTTCAATGCATAAAACAAATATATGATCCCTTATTTTAATAGTGTAAGTGATGGGGAGTGAGTAATTGGTCCACTTTTACTCTACTGTTCTTGTTTCTAATGTTAAATTTTTTTCAGACATTTTCTTTGATGTCAAGTGACTTTAGTGGAAAAATTGTGTGTAATAAATCACTGATTTCTTTTCATAAATCATCAGGGTTTTCCACCAGAATTGTATGCTAACTCAGCAAAATATTCCTGGAAAGGAGGAGAGAGATATTCAAACATCTCCTTCCTTAGAAGACACAAAGCTAGAACTGCACTATGAGAACTATCCTAAGAGATCAAAGACCTAATAATCAAAAACCTTGTGGTTTCAACAAAAAGACCAACTAAATGCCATTTAGAAGCACACTTTGTCAAGGAGCTTATTTGATAGAAATTTCTGATGCTTTAGCTTGAAGACACAAATACTGTTTAAAGCAGATGCTGTTTGCTATGGTGGGAAGTACTTACATGTACCTGTTCAGCTGGCCCTTTGCAAGATATCCTCTCTCTAGTTAATAAATTAAAAGTTGAATTCTACTTCAATTTCTGATTAGTGGTTTTGCATTAGATTGAATTTTAGCCTCCAGTGCCCGATGGCTACATTACTTGCTGTCTTTAGAAATATTAATTAGTATAGCTACAGAAAGCAGATATTGCAAGGAAGCTCCACGGGGAAGAATTGCTCTGCTGCATCAGAGTTCGATGATTCTTTACTGGGACTTATCAAGTCATTGAAGCTGTGTTAGATTGCTTGGTATCCCTCTATCCAGGCTTCAGAACAAAGAGGGATTTTCCTTAATTGTCATGATTGTTCTTTGAATGGGAGGAGTAGACTGAGAAGGGCCATCCTAGGCAGTGTTGCAAGACTTTGGACAGTATTGGAACATCCATTTAATTCTCAAAGTAAATAAGTTTCTGAAGGGAGAAAAAGTAGCATCCTGATTTTTGGAATTCATTTGAAGATTAATAAAAAAAAGCCCCACAAAACTGGATTAGAGCATGCCAGCCCTCTGTCAGCTTTATGAATTCATCCACTGTGCAATCTAACTCCAAGCTTTTTAGCTTTGTCTGTTGCCTGTGAGATGACCTTGAACAGGTCATTCAGCTTCTTTGCCTCCATAGCATCTGTCTGTATTATTCTTCTCAAAGAGGATCTCCTCATATATTCAGGCCTTACAGATAAAGATAAAAGACAATTTTTCTTCCCTTGTTTCTTTCCAATCAGTTATACTTCAGTGCATTCAGTTGCACAAGATCTGCTCTACTAGATATTTAAGTGAATTCACAATGCGCTAGCTGGTCACAAAACAGGGATAATGAACAAAAACCCACAGAGTTCTGCTATTTGGAAGTTTTGAATTTTGTCTTCTTTTCCTCTTCCTCCCACTCCCTCCTGCCTATCTCTCTCTTAAACACTTCTTGTGTTAATTTTGCTATATGAATTCTTCTTCTGTGTTTTCCTTTTTTTCCCTTCACCTTCTTGGTTTTGTTTTTAATTTGTTCCTTACCTTTCCCTTGACAAGACCTCATTCAGTAGACTCCCAGGCTGCCATTGACAAAACTGCTATTTATTTCAGGGCATACAGGACTTTTTTCCTCTCCCCATCACCATCTCTTTACTTGGCTACACAAGTCACATGTTTCATGTCTCTTCCTTTTCTTCTCTCAGGTCCCCCAGCTCTTCACTTTCTCTGTGTACACACCCCTCTCCTCAGCCAGGGTTACAGCTTGCCTTTGCCAGCCAACCTCTACACGACACAAGCCATCAACTCCCTGATGAGGAATGCAAGATTATCTTTTCAAACTATTTTCAAGACTATGTAATTTTTTACCCTCCCCCCACCCCGAGCTAACATCATGTGCTGAGAGCTATCAGAACTGTGTCACTCCATTGCACTTAAGTCTTGGATAATAAATGAGCTTTAATAAAGATAAAAACACAGCTACATAGCTTAGATGTATATGTCTACACACACAATATATAATTATTTTCAGACTGAAAATGTGGACACTATTTTTGGAAGTCTAATCTAATCACATGCTCATGCCATTCCTACACATCCTTCCCATAGCATGGATAAAGAGAAGCAGTGCTCTAAGCACCAAAACAAGTAGGTCAGACTTCTGTCCTCTCTTTCATTTTTTTCTCATCTTCAATGTCATTGGCTGCATGCTTTTCCCCAAGATGACAGTCTCCAGTTCACTTTTGTATTGAGTAGGGGGGGACGAAAAAAAATACATTTCCTTTCCTACTTTCAACAGAAGTGAGTCTTATTCTGCTTATTTACATAGCATCTACCCTAATACATTTAGAAAGCAACTTCATCAATAAGCTGAAATTTTGGTTCTATGGGCATCATTTTAGTCTCACTTACTGAGAACATGCTGTCTACTGCTAACCTGGAAAGGCTTCACAAAATGTGCTAGCCTAGCACCATGACTCTTTAATCCAGGGCCAGTTTTCAGTTTTCTGGCATGGCCAGAAGAATCTTTCTTCCTTTGCCTTGCCCCACCTTGAGTACTACAGAGCTATCCAGAACCAGGAGTGGTAACATCTGTACTGCCTCATCAATATCTGGCAGAAGCTGTCAGTCAGTTCACTTTCATGCTCAGAGACTCCCTGCATTGACTGCACTGCCAAATTCCCCATATGAGAGACAAGCACTTTTTTTTCACAATTGGAAGCAATACACACTGGAAGCAATATTCTGCACACATATCCTGAGTGGTTATGACCATCTCAAATAAGGAGCTGGGTTTTCAGAAAACTGTTTTCTGCTCTGTGATACTCTGCACAGCAGAGAGCCTGCCACACTGCTGCTGCTGCTCTTTCAGAAATGCCATGTGCACCGCTGACATATTGAATGGGGAGGACTGGTAGAACAAGGAGAATGAAGGAGATAAGGAATGCTGAGGGCCTCTTCTAAATGATTGTACTCTAACATGTCTTTCTGAAGAAGGTGATGTAACTGCACAAGGAGGAGGAAAAGATAAGTCCTGGATTTTCTAAGGAAATGCTGCTCTTAATCCCAAGGCATTCTGAAAGCAATGACGAATCAAGAAGCAAAAAAAACCTTTTTCCTTTTCTGGCTCTCTTGAGCTGGTCTGGAATAGGTTATCAAAAAGCTTGTTTCACCCATTCCTAAAGGATTAAACCATATAACACTTAAAACAGCTTTTTCTCTAGTGTGGAACAGATAGGAGAGCATGCATGGGAAAGTGGAATACCTGGGGAGCCTGGGGCATTTGTTCTTCTGTGTAAAGAAACCATCTGTAAGTGGCACTAAACATAGCCCGTGCCGAGGAACTGCACACAGGGTCAGAGTCAACCTCTGCTGGCTCGAAAGCCTGCTCAGTCCAACAGGAAACTTGAAGCATTAAAGGTCAGAGATTCAATGCTAAACATGGGAATGCAGCACGTTTCCCGCAGAGAGAGCTCAAGCCAAACACTCTACTAAGTTTGGGATAACGATGTTCCTGTTTCAAGACTCAAAATAGCAGCTGCACGCAAATCTTCATCTTCGCGAGGTGTGCAGGGAGAATATTCTTCCCACAACTTTTATTTGCTCATTGCTCAGGTAATCTACAAGGCTCCTTTCCTGAAATGGTTTTAGATTGAATATTAAGAGATAGACAAAAATAAAATAATATCAAGGCTGGGATAGAAAACAAGATAACAATATCTAGGCTGAGGGCAGAGGAAGGGAAGCAGCACAGTTAAGGAGGATGTTACTTCCAATGGCAAACATTACTGAGATTGAGCATATGTGATTCAGATTGTTCTTACACATTTGATTACTTGAACTTTGATACAATTATCTTATTACTTATCCACATTTAGAATGGAGTTGAAATAAGTCTGAGGAAATAATAAAATCAGTCAAGCAAATATTTCTTCTAAGTTTATGTTCAGAGAAGCAAAATGTACTTGATGGCCTTTTACTGTAGTGGATAAAGATGCTGAGAAAACAAATTTTATTCACCTCACTGGAAAAAAAAAATGCCCAAAGGACGTTTGTGAATAGGCTATTGCAAAAGTGAAATTAATAAATAAGAGTATAACATATGAATGGATATTCTATTTAATAATTCATGTTGTCTTTACTAAGAAAAGGGTTTGGGGTTTTTTGTCTCTACAATATAGGAAGCAAAAATAAATAATTTCTCAGCCTGGAAAAAGAAATTCTGCTCTGGTCCCTGAAGGCTTAATTCTGCCCTGTCTCATGGAGATGTTCACTCGGGAACAGTTTGGCTGCAGTCAGTCAACTTCATTGACAGAGATTGAAACTTAAGGTTTTGCCAGTATTAAACACAATTTCAGCAACTGGAACTGCAGAGAGTATGTTTCCCAAGGAGAGGTGAATATTTGTATCAAAGATTAGGGTTGTGTATCTATGCTCTCACCATCCCTGGAGGGTGGGCAGTTTACCTGTTATAATCTTCAAGTAAACTTGTATCAACTTCCCATATCCCTGATGCCTTCTAGGAAAGTCTCCCCTTCTGCACTCCAATTGCAGGGAGAAAATTACAGCTGTATAAAGGAACCATGGATTCCACAAAATTGCATTTAACTCACACAGAAACACTTCTACTGAATTGAAAGTCATCCCTGGTTTTGTTCCTGTCTGTGTCCTGCCATCAGACATGTACAGCAGCAGCCCTGTACCACCTGTCAGAACTCTTCTGCTCGCTGACCTAGCTGGGACACCTGGCAGCAGGAGGAAAGTTTCTCACCAGCATCCGCAGGCATCAGTCCAATAACAAAAGATAAACAGAGGTGTTTTAATAATTTCTTCTGGAAAGTGAAGTTATCCGACTTCCTTCAAGTCAAAATGAAAATAAATTTGAGACTTTATACAGCCCTGCTGGCTTCAAAGGATGAAATCCGAGTCACAGGTAATGCCTCCAAGGCACTGCCCCAGCTGCCCTCCTGAGACGGCTGACAAACCATACCAATTTTATCCAATATTTTTCCCCTGAGAACATACCAGTGGGAAATGCCAAAATATTTAAATAAAACAGTTCAGGAGGGTGCTGTCTGTTCAACAGGATAACAGAGACTGAAATCCCGTGTGTGACAAATTCATGTGAAAAACAACAAAAAACTAGAAAACATTAACCCAAACCAGATATACATTCTATCTATAACAAAACACACAAACAGTATGAACTTAATACATTTTATGGGTCTCAAAACATATCTACAGAATCAAAGTGAGTTTCTTACATCCTTGTTTTACTTTTTCTGCCATTAGATTAAAAATTAATATGGAAATTTTCAGGTAATTTTCACAAACAGGTATAGCAGATATAATGGTTTTTCAGGATCAAACCATCTCTTTGGCAAAATAAGATCCACAGAGCATGGCATAAATTTACATAAATAAAATTTGATACCATAAGTCCTCTGTTTATAATTTAGTATTTTTCTAGCTTTGTCATTCAGTAACTCAGAAGTTCCAGTCACATTCACTGAAGAGTTTGTTTCAATAATGTGCCACAAATAGTCCAGTTCAATAATTTAAAAAGTACCCATAGTCTGTAATCAGTTCGCTTGGACTGTTCTGTGAGTTACTTATGAATAATGAATGTGTTTGGGAAACAAACAAAATAAAAAAGACCTAATATACCTCTCTGTCCATATATCATCTAGCACTGAAATATGAAAGAGCTCTTAAAAAAATCACAGATAAAAGCATTTTCTAGATGAAAATGTAACAACTTGTTTCTACCTGCAGATGATTATCACAGATTATTAAATAAAAGATAAAATTCAGTGCAAATATTCTTAAAAATTGCTAAAGTATTTTGGCCAAATTCTTGAAAATTAATGCACAAGTAGATATTATGAGATGGTGAAAGGGTTTTGTTCAAATAAAAATAAGGTTTGATCAAGTAATATCTAACTTCCCCTGTTGGAGTTCAGTATCCCATTGCACAAAGTCAACATATTGCAGAACTTCACACTGACAGGAAAAACACATGTATGGGAAGCACAGTGAGCAAGTGACCAGCCACAACTAACCACGACTTTTTCTGCTGGGAATATTGGAAGCTGAGCTTTATATCAAGTATGTGAATATGCATCCATTGTTTGAGGTATCAGAGAAGATCTTTCGAGAAAATACAGGATTTGGGGGGTCTGAGTGTTTGGTGGTTTGTGGATTTCGGAGTTCATTTCTGTGGGGTTTTTTTGCAGGGATAGAGAATGAAAATGGGAGTTCCTAACTCGCTGTAATGCCAAGAAATTACATCTGCCACATGCCTCAGCCTGGATCCAGATACAAAAGGACACAGAAATAACAGACTTGTTTAGGGAAAGCTCTTTTTAAATGAATCAAATGCTTAGAGGTAGTGCCAGAATGACAGTAACTGAAATTACTTGTTTTTCTCCTAAAACAGATTTATGACAACCCATGCACAGTGCAAGTTTACTCCCACCACCCTCTCAGGGCATTTGGGGTGGTGATGAGAAAGCTGTTACTAGTAAGAAAACCAGTAACCCCCCAACTTCTCATGCTTGATATCCCTTCTGGAGCCAGTGTTCAGCTGTACAAACAACCTCAGCTTAAATTTAGTTGTAGAGACTGTGAAACATTTGGCTCATTCCCCACTCACACATGTACATGCAGACACAGACATCTGACTGAGACTCTGTTACTTGAAGTTGGAGAGTAAAAGTTTTCTCCACTGCTGCATCAAACTGTAGCTCTGAAGAGCTGTGATCACCTTTTCTCTTCAGATATAAAACCTAACTATTGAAAAAAAAGTTTTAAAAAGCTTCAGATAAGCATCCAAAACCTGAAAGCTTATTCCAACCCATTTTGAATCTAAGCTGATATGAAAGTAGGCCAGTCTTCATGTTGATTCACATCTCTTGCATTCTAATGCTCCGTGGCAAAAAAATTAGAGATGGGTGTAGTTGCAAGCTTTATTTTGAAGTGGCAAGTAGAGAGATTTGAGTATAAATTAATTTTAAATATTCTTTGATGACAGGAGTTCAACTGCCTGCAGAGACTGAAGACGATCCTTCTATTTTGGATTAATTTACAGTGTCAGATGCAATTTTTTTTCCATCCCCGAGTACAGGGGAATAAACCACCCTGACACCACCAGGACCAACAAAGTGAGGCCACATAGTCCCACCCTGACAGAGAAGGAGAATTTAGGAGAATGTTTCTCCACACCAAATAGGTACGCAAATAGATTTTCTTTTGCTGTCTCCTCAGTCTAACACATCATTTCAAAAATGACAGGTTCAGATAGTATATTGCACAACACATCAGATATCTGCCTTGGTGAATATGATTTTACACAAATATGCAGCATTTATGTCTGTATTAGTAGCATCATTGAGTATTATTCTTCTAGATGGCAGGCATGCTGTTATTAAAGTATAATATCTAGGAAGGAAACAGCTCACTTAGGGTTTTCAGAAGGTATTTAATTTAACTCCTCTTCATAATTCTCACATCGCATTTGCTGAACTAAGAAAAAAAGGTTGTGAATGTTATTTCAGGATGCTTAACCTATAATTATGTTCCCGTTTCAATGGCATTGCTTCTAAGGAGGCCTCGGTAGCTGCTAAGCAAACCTCTTTCTTATGGAAATTTCACTCATCTCCCTCTCTATGACTAACTCTAATTCACAGGATTTCTTCCCATCCACCCCATGTTCTTCTCCTTCCCTTGAAGAAAACAGGTGACTGGGAACAAATATATGATTATTAGACTCCAGTTCTGATGGGGGAGAGAAGTTGTTTTGCTTTGGCTTCATTCTTTTAGTTTACAATCATGTTTCTGTTGGCAATGTGGAGTATAATCTGTTATAGTAAAGACTTGCTGGATTCAGCGAGAGCTGTAACAGGCTCTAATTACTGAAGAACAGAAATAAGAACGAACAGTCAGGCTGAGCATCTCTCTTCGTGCTGCTTCGTGCCTTATTCCTTGGAGACCAGCTAAAAACAGGCAGAAGTCACCGTCCATGTGGGTACGCACAGTCTGTTCCTGGGACTGGGAACTCTTTCAAGGTTTGGATCCCAGAGTGTCTTGCACACTCACATTTCAGTGTGTGCTCTAATGATAGCATGCTTCCCAACTCAACTTCCATCTCTCCTACTAAGCATCTCTTTCCTCTCTCACCTCTCTTTACTAAAACACCTTTTCCCTGTCCAACCTACTAAGTCTTCTAGAAAAAGCTGTAAATACCACAAAAAACCCTCAACCCCCCACCCCCCC
>VZRV01008644.1:196953-296541 GCA_013398115.1 Falcunculus frontatus
AAAAACCCCCAACCCCCCCCCCCCGAAAAACAACCAGCAAACCAACCAACCAAAAAAATCCCTCATCTTAATTTTCTCAAGTATTTGTTCTTAATCCTCTGATGGGTTTCCAAAGAATCAGAAATAACAATTTTGATGAATGTAGTAATTGATTGTTTGCATTCATAAAAAATTTAGTCTCATTTTGGTTCTCACTCTTTCCAAAAAGTTTGCCAGGCTCGTGGACAGTCACATCTGTGATAGTACTATTAATACAAAAACCCTTTTCCTTTCACAGAATCACAGAACGGGTCAGGTTGTGAGGGACCAGAGTTTGTCATCTGATCCATCTTCCTGGCTCAAGCAGGGTCATCCCAGAGCACCTGGCACAGGATTGCATCGAGATGGTTCTGTGAGGGTTCAGTGCGGGAGACTCCACAGCCTCTCTGGGCAGCCTGTCCCTGTGCTCAGTCACTGTGCTGTGAAGAAGTTCTTCCTCACATTCAGGTGGAACTTTCTGTGCATCGGTTTCTGCCCATTGCCTCTCGTCCTATTGGTTGGCACCACTGAGCAGAGCCTGGTCCATCCTCTGGATACTTTCCTTTAAGACATTTATAGACATTGGAAGGCACCCCTCTTAGTCCTCTCTTCTCGAGGCTGAACAGGCCCAACTCTCTCAGCCTTTCCTCGTAAGAGAGACACATTCTTTCAGCCTCACAAACTGCACCACCTATTTGTTCTAAAATGTTGCAGATACAACCCAAGGCAAAAAAGGAAAATCATAGAAACAATTCTTCATGTGTGAGGGGAAAAGGTTTATCACCAGGCAATTTGGAAGCAGAACTGTGACAAGTGCAGAACACAGCTATGCTGTGTCATGCTACAGGGTCATCCAGGTGGGCACCTTGTTTTCAGCACTGAACCTCTGTTTAAGATGACAGGTGAGCAATTCTAGCAATTATAACTCAAAAATCTCCTTGGGGCTAGCATCTCAACTGCTAAGCTCTGTACTTCCATTAGATCTCTTTGTTTATCTCCCTTAATAATCTAATTTTACTTGCATTCAAGAGTGCAGGAGGAAAAAATAAAAGAAAGAAAATTCATATCTTCTGTTGACTGAAAGGACATTTAAAGGACTCCTTTAAAATTTGGTCCATCCTCTCAACCTCCAATTCACATGACTTCATTGAAAAGAGGTATATATTTGGGAATTATAAACACCAAATTTTTCCAGCCTCATGAAATATACAGAACTGCGTGCCCTAAATATTTTTGTGACAATCAGTGCTAAGCAAGCCATGTCCTCGCCTGCCGTTGACTCAAACCCATGCTGTGCTCCTCTGGAAGTTGCAAATTATGCTGTAGAAAGAGCATGATGAGGAGCAGAAACAACAGAGCTCAGATAAAGCTTCAATTTACCTTCCTGGAAAATCAGCACATCTATGCTTATTGGAAAACTGTTGGGGCTTTTGTCTCTGAGAATATTTTTAACACAATACACTGATGCTGTACATCACTAGAGAACTGGCAAGTTTGTGCAGTGGGAGAAGAAAAACACAAACAAGAAGGCATAAGAAAAACTTAAGGGAGTGTCAATAAGAGGATTGAGACTCTCCTATAGGATACCAAAAAACCCTATATAGTAGGAGGCCAGATCAGTTTTTAATGATGATAGACACAGCAAGAGTGAAAAAAATTATGAGCATTACCTGGGAAAAAGAACACAGAATGAGTACATTGAAATCATGTGCAATTTGATCCGGGTTTTTATTAAACATATGGTGCTGTTCACTGCTGGCTTTGGCATCACTAACCTGACCTAGAAAATATGCTAGTGATGGAAAAAATAGTGAAAGCATTTCGAGCTTGCATTACTTTCCCCAGCCAAAACCGTAAGAGCTGATATTGACAGAGCCAGTGCTCCGTTTTACTCATTTTTAATGATAAATGCAGAAAATTTATCTAGTACATGGACTACACAATAAACAGTAATTTTAATTAGATGAAAATAATTCTTACTTTCTCAAATTTCAAACCCATTCTAACATCTGCTTTAACTCAGAGTGGAGCATGGTGAGGGTCAGTCTTTGTAGAAATTGCAGGAAGAGAATCTTGACAGTGCAGACTGGGCACCTGAAGAACAGGTAGGAAGAGAGAGGAAAAGGGAGTGTTTGGGAGTGTTTTTTCTTTCATTCCTAATTTAAAGGTGGTCCCCTAGCTAGGAAATACATCCTTGCCGATGTAAACTTATTACTCTTGAAGGACAATCCATACGACAGGGAAGCTGAATCGATATCAGCTTGACATTGTGCACCATGAAGCTGATTTGTGAAAATGCAAACATTTGAGCACTCTGAAGTTTATTCTTGTCAGTTTAGAAGTGTTCAGCATCCCTTGGCATCAAAAGGAATTACATATGGCTCAAACTCATCTCAGTTTTGAACATTCAGGAGACCTGTAACTGCATTTGTGGGCTCTGGGTTATGCACTGAAATCTCAAATAAAATTAAAATCTTCAAAGTGCTGCAAAAGGCAGGAAGCTGAACTGTAGATAATGATGGGGATCTACTGCAGATCCATTAAACCCAGAAAAAAATGGCAAAACACACAAACATCACATCTTTTAAAAGCCAAAGAGAGCTCATTGAAATCACTAAAAGCCAAGGCTACTCAGGTGTATTTTTGACTTTGCTGTGTCATTATATCCTACAAAGCCTGTTAAGCACTAACAGAACATTTAAAGCATCTGCAGGGCTTGAAAGTGCCCTGCTTGATTTTCTGCTTCCCACAATCTATACAATTTCACCCTTGATTTTCTATATGCTTCTAAAGTCTAAAAATAGTAAAAAAAAAAAAAAAAGAAATAAGTCTAGGGATGTTTGCTTCCTCAAAAAGGAGGAATGCAGTTCAGCTGAAGAAAACTGATATAAGAATGACGAAATTAGCCTGACAAAGAGGGAGTCAAAATTTGAAACAATATATGGAAATGCTCTGGGAAATCAGAGTACACTGGGAGCAGAGGTGGGCTCCCTCTTTTAGTAGAACCTGGTGCTGAGCATGAACCATGCCAAATGAGAAAGTTAAGGCGGGAGAATAACTCCTCAGTGTCACAGCTGCTCCCAGGCTGGGTAAGAGGGGACTCAAAATCTCTCCTATTCTGCAATGAAGACAGCCAAAATTTTGGTGTTACAAAGGAAATAAATCACACATTTGAAAGACAGATTTCCAGCTGCTTTTGAAGACCTGGTTCATGGAATTCAAGCAACTGAGTCAGGGGAAAAACAAAGAAAATGGTACTCTGTCATTTCTCTGCTCTCCAACCTATTGCTTCCCACACTGGCCACTGCTCTCTGATTATTGGGACAGCACCAGTGGCTGCTGAGACTTTACAATAATCTTCCTGTGCTGAGTACATACTTGTCTGCACATGTAGATAGCTCCCATCCCTGCACACTTCTCATTTAAATTCTCAAGGAGAAAAAGCTGGAGTGAACACGCACAAGGACGGGAGGACGCTGCAGCAGTGGTGTAACGAGCAGCAGCACTAGGGTTCTTCTCACGGGTATGTACAGTAGGAAAAATTATACATCTAACAAAGCTTAAATGTTATGTTTCTTTCCTTTTCTTCAACTCCTTTACGCTTATGGTCCAGGCCTGTGAGACTATGAAGTTCTTGTATTTCAAAGCTGAACAGTTCAGGTCAGTAACTCAGAATGTAGGAAACTGGTGGAATAACTACATATGCTAAACAAATCAGGAGGGTCAAAATTGGAAACACAAACACATGTCCCTCTGCAGTCCTCTATCCACCCCAACCCGCTGTCCTTTTCCTGTGGATGTTTCAGTCAGAGTAAAAATGTTTTCTCATTTCAAAAAAATCAAATGCCTGATGGGATTTGAAACAGTGGTAATGGCTCTCAACATTTTATTTATTTTAAGTTTCCACACAAACACCTTTCTCGTGTCTTCCTAAGATAAAGGGAGACCTATATGAAACACCTTTAAGCATGTTTATAAAATGCACAGTGCTGCAGAGCTGCAAGAGGTCTGGCAAAGGGCAGGCAGCTGTCTGCAGGCAGTTAATGTCAGTACCTGAGGCAGCTTCCCCTGCAGCATGTGGCACAGCGTGGTGCAGACCTGACACTGAGTCTCTGGGCCAGGCACGGACCACTCAGGCTGGTGCTTGGCAGGTGGAGACTGTTCTGTCTCTGCTCCCAAGCGCAGTAGTGATGTTTGGGTGAATTTTCTACTTATTCATACTGAATACAACCATTACCTCCTGTGTTTATGCAGCCAACTTTGTGGGGGAAAATAAGGGTATTTTTGTTCTGTCTTGTAGACGGCACAGTACACTTGGGACTGGGTCAGTTTTTATTTCTTAGCAACCTTTCAAAAAGGGCCTCTGATGACATGCTTATTTTCCAATGTGCTCTAAAGAAAGAGAAAAGTGAGTAATGGAACATTTTTTATATTTCATTTGAAGTTTGAGTCTTGCAGTCTACAAAAAAGCAGATAGTAGATTGCAATAAACAAGCTTTATTTCCTTGCAATGAGAACGGATCTTCTTTAGTTTCATTACAATGTCTCATAAGTTCTGCAAATATTTTTCATTGCATGATTTAGGAAGGATGTTGGTTTCCCGCATTTCTCTGAAGCACAAAGTACCTGTCTGCTGCATCACTTGACCATCCACTCAGTTCCCAAAGCTGCTGCTGATCCTGGAGTCAATACCACTACTTAACCATTGTCTTAGCTGTAATAGTCTAATGCCACAAGAGAGAAAAAGCTCATGGGAGGGGAAAAAAAGCTCTGTTGTTAAACCAACCAACATGGCCCGGGGTGATAAATATAAACAAACAAACAAAAAAAAAAAGGCACACTTGCAAGCACACAAGCTTTCCTTCAGGCCTAAATCAGCAGTCATCCCACTAAAGACAAGTTGAGAACTTCTGCATAAAGTTTCTGTTTACAGTATATAATGGAACTTCCTAAGGAAGGAAGGGACTGAGTTAAAATGAAGTTCTGGAGTGTTGAGGAAACTTCGTGATCTGGAGCAATGACCAGGTCAAACAAGTTGAGCTTATCAACCCTTTGGCCTCTGAGGATGTAAAATGTGACAGAGAATTCCAGAAAAAAAAAGATGATTTTTTGGTTACCACAGAAATAAATTCAAGACTAATCCTTGGGGGAAAAAAAAAGAAACCTAATTTATAAAAGCTCAAAAAGACAAAAAGCAGTTTTTTTCCTCCTCCGTGTTGTCATAGGAAAGATTGATAGCACCATTATAGCAAGCCTCAGGATCCGTAACTTAGATGTAGAAAAACCAGACACATTTCTGAGCATGATTCAAGATCTAAGGAAGAATATAGGCTGAGATAGCCTCACATTACCCTTATTTTTTATAGAGGGGAGGGGGGAAGAAACAAAGATGGGTTTTGCATCCCCTTGAAATGAATATTCGGAAGATTTGCATTCTTACTCATCCAAAGTCATGTGCAGAACTGGTGAGGGAATAGGACCAGAAAATCTGACAAGATATCCAACATCAGAACTTAACTTCAAGAAGAAAGAAAAGAAAAATTATGTTTTCATACCGAGTTTTATTCTCAGCAAGCAAAGACTGAATTCTGGTAACAGCAACATATATTTCCATTAAGAGCCAAGGCTTTTGTATAGATGGGATTTGCAAGGATATAACTATACACAAAGAAAACTGTGAATTTACAAAATCTTTTGGTTTTTGCTTAAGGACTCAACATAGATGTGCTTAACATGAAGAATAACACAAAACAAGGTAGCTCAGCTTGTGTTGAAATAGGGTAAGTGCAGAATAAATGCAAAGTCACCAGAGCTTTTATGAGGGGGAGCTTGAACAGATGAATTAACACGATACAAAATCTGTGCCCTAACTTTTTTCTTCCCTCAATGTCTAAGAACGCAAGGACGAGACAAAGGAAAACAGATAGTAGCTTGGGGTTATGACTTTCTTTGGCCTTATGGACGCCTGGGTCAAACTTTTCACTCCTTCACCACAATAGCAAGAAGAAAGTCTTGTCTACCTGCATCATCAGGGGCTCAAGATAGTCAAAACCATTTTCCCGTAGCAGTCTTCTCAGGAACAAAATAGCTGGGGCTAGATCCATGAAAGAGCAAGTTCCCTAAGGCAGCAAATAGCTCATGAGAACACCCAGGTGCAAACATATCTGTATTTTCAGGCTTAGGCAAGAGCTTGCCATTTGGTTGTGTACTGTGCATGTACCTCGGCCTGTGGCTGCACAGCTCAGGTACTCCCTCGGGACTGTTTCGGGATACCCTGCCAGAAGTTTCTCCAGATGTTCTATCCCAAGGACAGGATTTGGCAAATGTTCTGCTAGTAATTTTAAATTATCTAAGGAATATGTCTGTCTTCCCCCAGAAGGCATGAACCCAAATGTATTTTGGTGAATAAATTCCATCTTTTTCAGACATTCAAAGATGTGTCTCTCACTGAAGACTGTAGCAAAAGGGTCTCTCTCCTCCCCTTTAGCAAATTTACTGTAGCTAAAAAACAGAGTCAAATCACCACCCCTCATGGTCATAACACAGGCAGCCTTGGGAATAAGATGTGATTAAAAAATAATAAAAACCTTTTATTTCCTACCTGTCTGTATAAAAATATTCAGCATCAACATCAAGACCAATTTACTCTTGTTCAGCCCTTGAGCATGTTTTGAAAGCTGCAGGAATCTAACCACCCAAGTGTAAAACCCTCCCATAAAAGGTGGGATGCAAGAGGCAATATAGTCCAAGACATAACCAGCACGAAATATGCTGAGGACAGGCAACTTGGAAACCTTATGTTGGCAAGTGGGTGTACTGTGTTACAGTTGCCATTAACACCACTAAATCAAAGCCTTTTTCTTGTGTGACAGAAAACACAGTGTGATATCAACCCATGTTTTTTTACAATAAACTTGCTAACAATATTTTGACAGCGAGGTTGCCACTACAGAATTATCATGTCGGGGTCACCACCTTATGTTCTCTTACTGTCAACATGAGGCCACTCTGGTCTGGCCAATTGGACAATCACTGTGTGAACAAACATTAGAATAAGAGACTCACAGGATAACTTGGGGTAGAAGGGACCTCAGGATGTCTCTAGTCCAATCTCCTGCTCTCAGTGTGATAACCGATGAAATTAGAACAGGCTGTTCAGTGCCATGTCCAGGCACGGCACAAAAAACTTCTAGGATGGAAATTGTGTAACTTTACTGGGCAGGCTCCAGGCTGAGGCCAGCTCCCTAAATACCACCCTCTGAGCCTAACTCTTCAATAAGTTATCAACACACCTGGTGATCCAAACATCTACATTTGATATTCCAGCTAGGACACAAAAAAATTGTGGGAGACACTGCAGAAAAACATTACTGAAGTCCAGGTAAGCGACATCCACTGCTCTCTCTCATCACAGAGCCAGTCATTTTATCACAAAGAGCAGTCTGGTCAAGCATGGCTTGCCCTTGGTAAATCCATTTCAGCAGTGCCAAATGCCATAATCTTCTCCCAAGCACTCATAGCAGCAGCCACAGTGAGAAACAGATCTCCCTGTACTCAGAGAGATCTGCGTACAGAGCTGCAATAACCATCTCTCTGCTCAGGATCCTGAATTTCCTTATTCCCACCCTGAGAAGGCTACCTGTCTTTTGAAAGAAATCTGATCCCTTATTCAGGGTTGTGGATCCCGGTGTGTAGGTTGCCTCTGGCTGTGTGGGTCAGCTTATCTCCCCGTGCTTTAGTTATTCATCCCACAGCACTTCAAACCAGCTCATGAAGACAGACCAATGCACTCAGAGCTAGATGCTGCCTGTGGAACAGAGGCAGCAATACAAGCAAGGCAGGATCTTACTTCTCCCTCTCTTCTCTGACTGTATATGAAGACAATGGTAAAATATTTAAGTCCATTTCATGTTTAAATCCATCCACTTTCTGTTATGGTCCCCATGCTTATGCTCATAACTGTGTCTGCCTACTTTGAGACTGTGTTTATTTGACACTGTCGCTCTCCACACAAGCCCTGTCCCAGTCAGCACTGAACACCTGACCTACACAAACCAAAGCCACCCTCACACTTTTCCTCTCTAACTCTTTTGAATTATTAACTGTTCTTCCACATATCTCTGGATTTTATAAATTAGGTTAGTTTTTACCATGGACCAATCTTCCATTCCTTAATATAGTAACCAAGAACATTAGATGACCTTCAGAACTAAAGGGCAGAAGATTGTTAAAACATTTTATTTAAGAAGACAGAAAACAGAAAATAACATTGTAACATTACTTGCTGTCTCTGTATTTTGGATAATGCTTGAGAATTGCTAATGCATCACTTTACTCAAGAAATACAAATTAAATCAAAGGTTAAAAGTGTAAGTTGGAAAACAGGGACTCAAAAAGTTTGGGAATTCCACCCCAAGCACAGGATGCAGCAAAAGGCCAAATCTTAGAACTGGCAGAAGAGAAGAATGGAAATGTTGGAGACATGCCAGAAATACGCAGTCCATGTTTTTATAGGAGCTGCAGTGAACAGGAATGACACTATTCCAAAGCAGAGGGATTTTAATGTTACTGTTTCAGTTTAAGGCAGCATTTTATGTATAGGCATAAAAAACTGCACATACACACAGGCACAGGGGTATATTGTGAAGGCCTGGAAGTAACAAGGTTATAGAAAAGAAACAAAGGCAACAAAAGATCAAATAAGCTGCTAATTCAGAGTATGTTGTAAAAAAAGGGGAATATGTTGGTAAGCAAACAAAAAAGCCATTGCTATTGCTCAAACAAGGACTTTGATAAATATGGCCTTTATTAAATACGGCTGTGCTTGTGCCATTTAATGCAACAAACTCTTTTCTGAATTAAAAAATACAACATTTATTCTCTGCCTAGAAATTTGGCCTTCAGCTGCAGGAGAGACAAGAGGAGAGAAAAAGCCAACAACATTTCAGAAGCACTGCTAGGGGCCTGATGAGAGCAGGGTCTTTATGACAGTAAAATTGCAACCACACATCTTTTGCAGCTAATTGTGCAATCTGATTTTTTTTTTTTAATCCACTCAAGTGGCATTAAAATAAGGAGGTTATAAAAACACTGCTTCAAAGATATTGGGAAGAAGTTACATTCTTGTTCAGGTTATCCCCTACAGCCACTGTGAATTTTAACTTGTGTCATGCAGTTAGAGCCCTTCAGTTTTAATATTTTGACAACCAGGAGGGGTGAGAACCAGAAGAAATTTCATCTTTTTTTTTTTTTTAAAGTACAGTGGAAAAATAGTAAAATTATCATGGCTCCCTTGTCTACAAAAGCACCAAGGGACAAGTTTAAAAGGACTATCATTTTTACCATGTGAAACAGCAAACTCTGTACCTCTTACATGACGAGGGGGGAGGTTAGCAATAAATTGCCAGATCCTCTGGCTCAGAGCAGTCAATAGAGCCCAGCTGTCCTGAAAGGCCCAGGACCCAAGATATTCCCCACCAGAAGTGGCAGTGGCAAGACAGGGAGAGGCCAAAGACTATAACTTCAGGGGAAAGACCAAAGAACAAAACTTTAGGGAAAGTATTGCATAGGCTAATTTCTTGAGGCTGGTTGCTCCAGATGCATAAAGTACTCAGTGAGGGGAGATCTGTCCCTCTGAGGTATTCCAGAGCACTGAAATTAGTCATTATTTTCCCAAATAACCTCCTAGAACAGGCTCCCCTCTCCAGTGACTTCTGTGAACAATGGAAGATGAGAGTTCATGATCCAGTGCTTGAGTCTGCAGATTCCCCTTACTGGGGGCTGTCCCCCAGTACAAGACAAGACAGTCAATCACCCTCAAAAATAGGAGATGAGGTATTTCTGACTTTTCTCTCCTTATCTTTCTGGTTTTTTTCTTTCCACCTTGTCAGTCATGCTCAGTCATAACTTAACCTGACGTATCTGGCAGCTGCTGGGAGCCTCTATGAACAGATTCAGCTCAGCAACCCAGCAGAAAAACCCAGATTATGTTTCTGCAGGTTTAGTGGGCTAAGCTGGCACAGGGCAAGGTGTGACAATCTCTCTGACAACTGGAAAGAAGGTGGTAGCACCCCACAGCTTGGAGGAAGGGAAGTCAAAACAAACAGTGGCAAACAGAGCAGTGAAGTGGTTACAACCTTGTCTTTTCTCACAGTGCACCGGGCAACTCAGTTTTGGAAGCTTCTTTCCAGGTAGGGAACAATTTAGGTGTACATACATCTATTTTATGGTCAACCATGAAAAGCCCTGAAAAATCGAGTGGCTTAAAGCAAACCTCATTTTGTGTATCAGTGTAGAATTGTAGAGTTATTACTCAGAAGCAAGATAAGTGTAACCCAAATTTTAGGATAGAAATAAATTACCACCTTGAAATCTAAAATACTATTTTCAGACTTCTTTTAAAGAAACAAACCCACAACTGCTGATGTGCAAAAAAGCAAGCAAATTTAAATGAAAAAGCATATTTTGTTCACCTTTTTTTCTTACTGAACTATGACAAAAGCTGTCAGACTAAAATGACAGAAAATGCAGATAGATAAAAACAAACCTTTCCCTAAGATCTCACCTCTCTTTCATTTTAAGAATATGGCCTAGTCATAGTTTAATACAATCATATAAAAGGAAACAGCTAAAAAATATCATGACCCTCTTAGTTTTCCGTTCATCGTGCTTTATCACCACTGGACATAGGCACAATAAATCCAGGCTCTCAGAAAATCCTATCCCCTGGAGAGTTATAAACCTGGGAGCAGCATTACTTGAGTCAACATGCAGAGGGAATTGGAGAGCAGCATCCTACAGTGTCCCAGCTTGAATTTGTCACCAAAGCCAGGAAAACAAGTGTACAGAGGGCAAATTCCAAGGCTGTAGCTCAGGTGGACACTTGCTATCTTCTGTTTCCTACTCTTTAAGCTGTATACAAGACTTAGAGAAAGATCATGTTTTGCGTCTTTCTTAATAAGCTCTGCATCCTCCAGCATAGAAAATAAAAGAAGATGCAGAAAGGCTTTTATTACTATTCATTCTTTTAGAAGCAAAGTTTATTTGCTCAGTCTCACACAAAGCCTGCAGTTGAGCAAATTATTTGAGACAGGTTAGCCCCTTAGACAGGCACACTGAGCTGTACAGCACTTCCCCTTCAGGCCTCAAAGGAATTTATCCCTGGCAGTTATAGTGATAGAACTGCTGACTTTGTGGAAACAAGAAATGGTCTTTGATTTCCGAAGTTTTATATAGCAGATTTTTCATCTTCACAATCCAGTATAACAGTTCTACTTCTTCCTCCTAAAGTTGAGCTGTGGCAAGTTTTATGTTTTCAAAGCCAGAAAAGACCAAACAACAATCTGCGAATAAATGGATGATGAAGGAATAATCCAGTATTTTCAGTGGCAGAAGTTCTTTTGTACCAGGTATTTAACGGATAAGATTTATTCATACCAAAACACACAGACACAGTTGTGGTACCAAAACCAGCTCAAGGACAGAGGCAGCAGAGGAATGCAAAGCATCCTGTGGCCTTACTCTTCCCTTCTGGAATAATACTAAACAATAATTGGAAGGTTTAAAGCTTGAAGTTTCTGCCAAGATCTGAAGGGAATTTATAGTGTGAGATCCTATTGAAAAAACAACGAACATAGCAGAGAGGGAGATTGTGTCTTGTATGTGTTAGTTGCTAACTTTATTTACACAAAGAACTAAACAAGAGGAACAAATAGATGTTGAACAGCATAAACATTTCTCAGAAAAAAACCCAATTGGTATCTATATTATAGCCACTTTTTCATTTTGTCGTAACACAAATAAATAGTTCAACAAATTCTTAATGAAACCTAAATCAAACTCCTCGAAACTCTGCTTCTCTACAGGAAACAGAACTGGGAAAACAAAACAAAACATAACTATTTATATAACCTCCATTCTCCAGCAGTGAAAAAAATAATTGTGGAAATTCTTTAATTTCTGGTTGTCTTAGGTTACAATGTAAGATGTAACCAAAAGTATGTATTCTATCACCATCTGTTAAAACCAGGTGGGGCAGGGTTTTTTATCTCTTCCATGACACATCCCTGATAACTCCCTCTGGGAGGTATATTCTGTTAATGGGCCATCCAGTCTCACTGCATGACTCATAAAATTACATCATCCCTTTGGGGGATGCTCCACCCAGGGGGAGGAACCAAGCATTCCTACCTGGACATAATCTGAGGTTTGGAACACCACACTCAGCCCTCACCTGCTGGATTCCCAGAGGACAAGAGCTACAAAGCCACCACCGGACCTTCAGCGGAAGACCAGACCCTTCTAGGGGATCACTGCTTCAACAGAACCACATCCATCGCTTCAGGAGGACTGCAGCCACCATTTAATTGGACTGCTACCACCACCTGGACAGACAGGGTGTCAGGTTGTATCCTGACACTGTCAGTATTTCTGTGCTATTGCATTTATTTTTTAATTTTCCTATTAAATTGTAGTTCTGATTTCAAGTCTCTCACTGGTTTGCTTTCAAACTAGTACACTGGTTAATATCAAAAAGATAAGCATACTTCAAGATCTTATCATACAATATTTTTTCTAGTGAACATCAGTAGTTGGTCATATTTGTATTTACCTTTGTCATACGAGTTCTTTCTAAGGTCAGTGCTGGAGCACACTGCATGAAAGCAATTTTATCTTTCCTGCTGAAAAAAGAATAAATAAAAGAATACATCTAAGACATGACACAACACCTCTACACCCTTTTCAGCCCAAACGAAGGGGAGAAGGAATGGAATTTAGATCAACTGGTCCAGGAAGTAAAATTGCTCAACTTCTTATTCTGGTAATTTAGAATATTCTAGTAAGTGGGTGTCATACCAATCTGAATATAAACAGCTGAAATAAAACAGGCACACACCTAAACTGTCAATAAGTAATAAATTCAAATAATTCTATTCTTTGAAACTTCTTCTACTGTTGCCTCTAAGTTGTTCATGAGTTCCTCACTCTAAGTTTGCCATCAAATATTCAGTTTCAAATGATTTTTGAGATATCTGGTGACTGCTAAAAAGAATTGACATTTTTGTGAGAATATGTTACGTCTGACAACACTTGATGGAGAAATTGGAAGAGATTCTAGTTTCATTTCTATTGTGATTGGAACCATTTGGAATTTTTCGGATAAAAATGTTTTACTATCACTTGCTAAAGCTGAAGCCAGGAAGTTTTCACAGAACCAGAGTTCATTACTTCCAGGCAATATACAGGAGTCACTACTGAGCTCAGAACCTCTAAATTTCAGCTCAAGCCAAGACTGTGAAACATTTGGTGAGGCACAAAGACTAATCTAGAGCTCAGGACTATCCGGACAGCACAGTTAAAAGGTCTGTGAGTTCCTGATGTGATATTACATAGGCAGTCACAGACAGGTGAAAAAAAACCTAACCAGCCTCCAGGGACCTTGGCATAGCCCAAGACTAATGAGTGGAATCGGACTCTTGAACAGGGTGTCTGGTTGCTGTTCAGATGGCACCAGGAAGCTCTTGCAAGAATCTTTGACTAGATTTTGTGACGTTCCCCGAACCACTGTTTTCCTGAATTCTGGTAACCCATGGTCCTACAGGACCACTCCAGCCCATACTGGACCCATTGCTACAGATAACTGTAACTACAGGCAAAACCAGTTTGTTCTACTTGATCATTTTTGCATCTGTCAGAGTTTCTACTCACCATTTAGGAGCATATTACCTATATATGTGCCTAATTTTGCCACAGGAACCTCTAGTGAAACCTATGTGAGGAAAAGCACAATTGGCCACCTGGGATGTTAAAATAGTCAAGAACAAAAATTGACCCAGGAACAGCAGGAGCTGCCTGGAAGGACTCTTCAGGTCATTCTGACTTTCCCACCTAGAGAGGAGTTCTTGCACCTGTTAATCAAATATTTTGCTGAAAAGGTGTCTATCTGGGCAGTCAATTACCCTGTTCCAAGTCAGTTCCTTGTTTCAAACCAGCAATTATCTCACCTGTGCTTATGAGGAGCCCCCGAGTTCTTGATCCAGCCAAGGAGTCCGTGACTGAAGTGTGCTGGTCATGCACACAGGCACAGCCTTGACACTCAACTGCTCTTTTATTATAACCGAAAGACAAACCTTAATTTCACACTTAAAAGTTTGATAGTTTTTGCCACAGATAAAAATGTCCATTTTATTTTGATTTTTATTGACTTATTGTTTTGTACTTCAGTCTGTACCATTCCTATGCCCTAAATGGGGTATACAGATCAAAAGGCTTTGCAACTACTTCTGTTATTATAAAAAAAATAAAATTTTATTCATGACTGACAGTTTAACTCCTCAATTCTCTGAACAACCCAAGATCCACATTTCTAATGAAGCATCTCTTGGTTGCTGTAGTAGAAGTAGTTTAAAAGGGGGTTGGAGACAACAAGAGCTGGAGGACATGCCAACACATCTCAGAAATCTGAACTTTGCCTGGGATTCCTTTTCATGCTTGCAATAAGAAAAAAATAAATAGGAGATGCAAATTTGAGAAAAATGTTAATGACATGGAAGTAAATGAAACCTTTGTCTCTTTCATGGATGCCCCACCAATTTATATACTTACTAGAGACTTGAAATAATTTTTTCAAAGTGCATATGTACTTGCACCATTGAGCAGGAACTTAAAACATACCAGAAATTATACTGTTTCACAAGGTGGGTTAGGGCAGAGTTATTTTAGATCCTTTACATTAAACATTTATTTGACTGTTACCCATGTACTGAATATAATTTGATGAATTCCATGAAACTCTTCTTGGACGGCAAAGGCTGCTCTGTCTCTGATTGCCTGCTGTAATTTTTTCTTGTCAGTATAGGAAGCTCAGAAGTAGGTTCACGTTCTTTACCTCCTGAAAAACACAATGGTGATACAGAACAGTAAGATCTCAGCAGATGTTGTTCTTTCCTCCCAGTTGTTCTCCTGGTGCTGGCCCAAAGCAGCCTCACATTTGGAATTGTATCATTTACACAGGAGTTAGAAGAAGGATTAGTAGAGCTGTCAGAAAGCGAGCTGAAACATGGGTTTGGGGTGGTGACTGGGATGCTCTGAGACAGAGATCCTTGCCAGGACAGTCCTTTGGCCTGACCCAGTGTGACCCAGTGACACAGCATTTTTGTCAGGTCTTCCTTGTCCTGCTCTTCCCTGCCCATCTCTCCCTTCATACTCGCTCAGAAGCCAGAGCTCTGACTGAGGATTTAGTCAAGATCTGCTCAAAGAGAGATTTCCTGCCTTCCAGGAGACTTCCATAAATGTTTGGGTAGAGTTTCAGTGTAGTTCCCATGCAGCTGAGATTATAGCAGTACAAAGACAGGTAATCAATTCGGATCCAAAGGAGTGCCACCTACAAGCCAGTCTAAGGCAATACAGCAGGGAGAGATATGGATGGCTTCTGTTGACTACTCCAGACACTGGAGAGAAAAATGATGCAATCACCAGTTTCAAAGTTTATCTTATTTTTTAAAGGAAAATTTTGGCTCCTTTCTTGAGGCCACGAATTACAAGTGGAGGCACAGATAAGTTAGCTGTCTTAGGGACACAGCTCAGGATGTATCCCTGACTTTTGCTTTTCCCACAGCCTGGCCAGAATGGCTCCTGTCTGTTCTGTGGCACCCAGCTATGACATCTACTATGTAGGGAGTAAAAACATCTACTGGCATTCCCCAAATGCCAAGGGTCTGCATGAGCCCAGGGACACACTAGATGAAAAGACACCAGCTGGAGAATTATGCAAGACATTTCAGTCATTTGTGAGTTTTTACAGCTTTATATAAAACTCTCTCTTAACAAGCTCCATGACAAGCTGGGACATCACAGGATCACTTTTTACAGTCCTAATTTTGGCTGTGGCCTCCCTAAGACCAGGTACCTGTGCAGGGCTGTGGAAGCCATGTGCTTGCTCTCAGATTGCAGCCTGCACCCTGGCAAGGCAGTCCTGCTCCAAACCTCCCTGTAAGTCCAAACCTCCACGTTTCAGGTAGCAACAGCTGCTGCTGGAGAAAGAGAAGTGGAGGCTGCCTATTTCTCAGCTCTAGGACTTTAAAGTCAGAGCTACAGGACACAGCAAGGGAAGAGCAGTCCTGCTGCTTGTGATCAAAGAGAATTTAATCTTTTCTGACTGCATGCTCTCCCTTCTTCCACCCTCCCTTTGACTAATCTCATTCCCAAACCCAAAAGAGAATCTGAAATAGAAATATTTATGTATTTACACCAGGCATGCTCACATGGCTATCTCTCTCAAACATTTAAGGGAACATAAAAAAAAATCCTGTCTTTTAGGAATATTCGCAGCAAGAAGAAGAGAAAAAAACCCCAACACAACAAAAAGCAAATAGCAGTGATAAACTTACTGTGAAACCTCTGTCACATTGTTTATTCACCCAGCAGTCCACAGGAGTTCACATACTCAAACTCACATATTATCACCCTTAAGTCATAGTAGTTAAATAAACATTAGTTCAGTTGGGGCAGACCCTAATTTCCCATACTTTACATACATTAATAAGCATTTCCAGATTGTGATGGGGTTCCCATGTAACTGAAGATGGGCTAAAATGACGTTATCACTGCCTGCTCAGTTGCACTTCCTGTAGTATTCTGCAGTCTTCCTTGAGAGAGCAAGAAATCACCAGTTACATTAAAATGAAGGCAAATTTATTATTAGTTCTAACAGACATTTTATTCATGTGCAAATGACAGGATAATAGAACTGTTGTTTGACAGCTTGCAGAGAAAATTGTAGCTTTCATCATCTTAGATGATAAATTTTTCCTAAAATAAAATGAACACTCATGGAAGAAATTGGAATTCGGGTTTAGACAGAGAAAAGAATATGACAACTATTCTACTTAAATGAATCAATTTCTGTGATCTCACAAGAGGCAAAAACACTTTGGTTCAGAACGAGCCAAATTCAGACATCACTTAGCAAGCTAAATACTTGAAGAGGCCAAAATATTTGCAGAATTTAATAGGAAAAGTGGTAAACTCACTTTCAGACTCTTAAAGTGCATTAGTTTACTGAAAACAAGCAATTTTATACTTTTTTGTTGTCCTCATGTTCCAGAAGTCTCACACAAATGATTTTTTTTCTTTTGGCAGCTTGATTACAAAAGCCTATTAAGGCTGCTAAGCAACATCTAGTATTTGTTACAGGATTTTGAGTCTTGGATCTGAACAAGAATACTTTTCTTTTGTAAAAAAACCTAGTTATACAGGTGAATTTAAATATTTTGATAGCAAGAACAAGGAAATTCCAGGACCTCCCAGAGGATTTGAAAAATAAAATGCTAAACAACATTGGGAGAACAGGTTTCTTTCTGTACAAAGAACATTACTGGAAAGTTCTCCTTTCATATCTGAGTCTTGGCATGGGGAATAGAAAACACAGGCATTCTTATAGATGTCAAAAATGAATTTAAGGCTGCTCTGTTCACATAAAAATAATTTTTTTTAAAATTTAAAGGATTAGTTTGACTGAATCTGTTAAGTAAATTGTTCCACTCCAAGACAAATGTTTATTTTGTATTTAAAATTAATAAACTGTGAAAAATAATTGCTTCTGCAAGTACTCTGCATCAACATCGATTCAATCTACTCCACTTTCTAATTGGCAAGGGTGAGAAAAATAAGACAGTTTCCCAAAAGTAACTCAGAATCCTCAAAAAACAAACAAACAAATAAACAAGCAAACACAAAAAACCCAAAACCAAAAGACCAGACCTCCCCCCCCCCAAACAAACAAACAAACAAAAACCCCAACTCTATCCATATGTTGATGTCAGTAAACTTACAACCTTTTCTTTCCCAGGATTTATCCCCAAGTGCTAACCTCTTGGAAAATGCAAAATTGAGACATTTCCAAAACCTCTCAGAAATCTAGAACTTCTTTGAGTATTCTTAAGACGCTTCTGTAATTAGCAAACTATTAACCCATAGAAGAACATTAAGTGATATTTTATTTTAGAATATTTATTTTAATCCATAACAATTAAGCAACAATTTTTGATGTGTAAAATCAGTATTTCTTAAAACTTCAGGCCAAGTCTAGGACCCCCAAGCCCATGTTCTGTGCTGATCTTCTCCTTTTTATGACTCCCTCAGCTCTCTCAGTGATGACATTTTGTCTTGGACCCTGCTCTGGGCTCATAACTGCTCTGATCCAGGAACCACGCAGAGCAGGACCCAGGGCATCACTGAAATGTACCTACACAAAGATAACCAACCCTTTAGACAACACTGTCACTGCTCTTTTGCTTTAAAACACACATAGGAGGCACCAGCTGCTAATTTTAGTAATCTGGTAGAGTCCAAATGACATTTAGACCTGTTCCATCTCAATGAGATGAAGTTTCCATCATTATGTTCTTCCCATTTAACACCTGGACAGGGCTCAGATGCTACCAGAAGGCAGAAGTCAGCTGAAATAACACCTCTGTGAGATTTTGCATCTGTTGCTGAATTTCAAATTTTCATATTACAACAGAATTGTAAAGAAGCTGAAATTTCAGGTTCCCACAGGTCAATTCTCAAAATGCTGAATGAGAAATGATACAGACCTTTCTTAGGGGAGAGAAAAAAAAAAAAGATAGAACAGTCTTGAAGAAAAATGTGATGCTGAACAAGTAAATTCAGAGGTAATGAACTGATGAGACAATTCTCACAAAAAGCAAACAGTATTTTTGATACTTTTCTCCTATAGGCTTTGCTAACCAAGAATGTTCCCCATTTTGAACAACAGATATTTCTTTAACTTTTTAATTATTTCTGACTTACAGATGATCTATTATAGAAGACAATTTCAATAACTCCTAATGTTTAAAATCCAGTGCTATAATGGATGCTGTTCAGCATGTCAAGGGACTCAATGGAATGCCGAATATATTTGTTTATTTACTTAAAATAGTAAAAAACCCACCCATTTGTCTCCCAAAATCTGTCTTTAAACTGAGGTATTTCAAATTTTAGTACATCTCAGTTGCTGTTAAATCTCATTCCAGGATGTGAGAGAGTTTACTTCTTCTTCTTTCCTTAGACTTGACACTCCAGTTAAAGCCAGTCCTAACAAAAGCACTGCTGCAGCCACAGATTTGACTGTGGGTAACTGGTCTCTGTGCAATAAACAGCCTGGAGGTACAAGGTCAGTCCTTTCCTCCTCCTTGAGTAGGCAGGAGCCTTCACCTTGAATCAAGATGAGAGCTGTCTGCACTGGTGCCAGGTGACAACAGAGCACTGCCATCTGCAGCATCACAGCAATGCTTTGAGAATGCTGAGTTCTGCATAGGAAAACAGCGAAGCACAGTCTCCATCATAAGTAACTTTGGAGGGCAAACAGTTCTAAACACAAAGGGGGAAGGCAGCAGCTGAGGGCTGTGGCTGTCCCTGTCTATCATCTTATCCATGCACTAACTGGGATTCAGCCCAGGAAAGAGGTACTCGTGTGCAGAAGCAACTTCTCCAGGTGTCACAGCACATCACCCTTGAATGCCCCATTGTCCTGCTCACATGCTGTGGTAAATCTGAATGTGGTTTTAAAAGAAGTTTGGAAGTTCAAGCAACCAAATGGAGATGTGCTCGAAAGTACAACACACATTTTCATTTGCCAAGTCAAATGATAAATGATTCTCAACAGTAAATGTTATTTTAAGTAGGCCACTGTTCAGAAAAGCCTATTCAACCCAACAAAACATGGCTCTGAAAATATTTAACCTCAAAAACTCGTAAACAAGTTTGCTCAATTACAATTTATTTTCTTCAGACAGAAATTGGGCAAGAGTTTAAGAAAGACATGTACAGATAACGCTGAAATAAAGATTGCAACCTCTTTGACTTAGCAATAGAAGTATTAGATTAGGCCAAATTTCATGTTAATTTGAGTTATTTTTGGCTCAAAAATAATGTTTGTCTCAGAAGCCATCATTAAGAACTGAAGAGAAGAAAGCAATCCATATAGCAGCTGTGGCACTTAAAGGAGGAGGGAAAGGAGATGGAAAAATTCAGACTCATAAGTTTGAAACAGCAATTTTATAATGGAATTTAGTTTCAAAGTGAGATATGAAGCTACAGTTGGCTAAGACTTTAAAAATTAATTAACTCACATGATAAGTAGCTCCATTTCAAAAAGCAGAGAAATAAAGCAGAAAGAGATATTAAGCTGTTTAAAAAGTGCCTTGTGTCCTTACCAGAATATTTACTGGGACATAACAAATACCAGAAGGTGAAGAACATTATGCTTCACTCTGACAGCACATCTGAAGAGCTATGTCCTCATAACCATGGCTGATTCATCAGGGCATTAAAAGAACCTCTCTCTTGCTCAACTCCTTCCATACATCCACTTATGCCCTATGGAGGCAATTATTTGAGTGGGCAGTTTCTGCCAGTCCAGTTCTCTGATCACAGAAGGTTTTCTTCTGGTGCAAAAACATGGTTCCCTTTGCTTTCTAGGTATCCATAGAGGCTATCCTTAGCTATTTAAACAGAAATACCACCTCAATTAAGAATGCAAAGACACAGCACTGATGCAACTTCTGGATACAAATCTGGACAAATCAATAGCAGTCCTGTGAGGGAGCTGCTCGATTTGGTACATTTCCTCAGTTCAGGGCAGATTGAATTTCTTGTGGTTCAAGTCTTTCTCCTTTCTTTCCCCTAGGAGAATGAGATATTGGGTTTGAGTTCATATTGTCAAAAAATAGTAGCTGAACTTATAATGTTAAATTCATTGGGGGCTGACATTTCAGAGTCTTCTGTTAGGGTCCATTAAGTTGAAAACAGACTTGCCTTTTGTTACAAGAGACAATAAATATTAATATTCACTTAGAAAATAAACTTGTATTCACAGTTATTCTCCAGCTTTTAAATTAGCCAGTGCGTGATAATATTTTTTTATACAAAGTATTTTAAGTATTTTCAATGAAATTTACTACTATATGGTTGAATTACGCAAGCTGTATGAGATGTGTTGCAACTGAATGCATTATAACTATCAAAAATAAATCAATGAAAACCACACAGATGGGTTATCCTAAAAGAATGCTGTAGTCATTCAGTACTATTTCAGTTATGATAGACCATTTCTTCAAATACTTGCAGTATACCTGTAGAAAACTGTGTTCAGTTATTTTTATCACCTAGAAAACCATTCATCTGGGCCAGGCAAATCACTCATTAAAAACAAGCATCCAGTATTCTAGTTACACAGGTAAGATAACTCCAAAACTCCTTGAACATTCCTGGTGCTTTCCCCTAACAGGCCACTTATGCTGCTGTCTCATTTTTACATAACTGTGAGCAGCTGCATTTGGCTATAGGCAAGTTCATCTGTCACTCAGTGTCAATGTGCCACTTCCCTGGTACACAAGTAGCAGCTGAAAACCAACATCTGAAGTTTTCCTGTGGAGCCCCACATATGTCAAATGCTGTTTGATAAGAGTTATCAAGGAATAGATGGAAAACAAGACAGCCATATACTTACTTCCTTTACTCCAGACCATAACAACCAGACCCTTTTAAAATGTTCACAAAACAAGGAAGGTGCTTTTCCTTGTTAGTTAAACATTCACAGCCCTGGCAAACTAGAGGCATGATCCTAGATCTCACATTGTTTGTTTTCCATTTCAGACAGGGTTTTACACTGAGCCTAAATTCCTCTCTCCTGAAAGCTGCTACAAATACCCAGGTATCAGATATATTCTCAGCCACATCCTTGTAAGATCTGTTCCCTGCACAAAGTCCACAAATTTCACCTAATGAAGCAGCTCCATTCTCTCCATTTTCCAGCATATTTCTGCACAATGCAGGCAAGAGTCTGGCTATCACTCCAATCCCTAAATGTTTTAATATAAGGTCACAGTTGATGTTTGCTAATAAGGGTAAGAATTGTGTCTCTGTATATAAAAACATAAAAGACAACTCAGTAGAACTTTTCTGAGCAACCTTTTCAAGGTTGAATGATCCAGATTGCAGAGGATCCCGAGGCAGACAGCCCCCAAGCAGAAGAAACTTCTGTAACCTCCTGCTGCACTGCAGGTCTATCAGATAAGAGCAAGAGACAGAACTGCTGCTTCAAAATTTTCAGGGCTTCCCTGCCTTGTCCTACAAAAGTGAAGGCTGACTCACCACATGGAGCAAGCCCTATTTCAGAGACAAGGCAAACCTTTAGGTAGAATTATCTTGGCTAACTTGAGTATTTAGAGGCGAGTATCCTTGACAGTGGAAGGAATTCAGACCACCCAACTCACTGCAACCGTTTTATCACTTTAGAAAGAGCATGTCCCTGGTCTTCTGGAGAAGTGTCTTCCTCATCATCAAGTCTGGAAGGCAACTCCAGAAGAATATCTGACGGTGATATGGCATGGTGTGACTAAGAGTGTTTGCCTTAAATATCCTAGGCTGGATATATTTTTCTTTCTTCTGGGTGCAGTCGATCCAGAGATCCTCCTTAGAAGCCTAAGTCCATGGAAAACACTACTGAAATGTCTAAAAGCATTTCCCATATATATAAAGCTAATTCTGGACAAAACTATTAAATAAAATTGGGGAGGGGAAAGCAGGGTAACTGGATAGAAAATGAAGTCCTGTTATGCACTAGGAACTGGTTAAAAGCCAGAGAAAAGAAAACAACAATTTTGTCATGGGAAAATACTGCCAGTAAACATAGCTGTGAATAGACATTCAGATCAACATTGGTCTCGTTCACTTCTGTGAAGTAAACAGAGGAGATACACGAGGCAGGGAAACAATATACCATCCTGATGACAGAGGTCACAGCAGGGTTAAGAAGACAGCCAAAACAGACATGGCAGTGAAAATTGAATACAAGGCAATAAAGAGTGGTAAGGAGAAAAAAAGCCAAGCCACATACAGATAATTTTTGATCAACATTTCACATTTCTCTTGAAAGACTTGCATGCTGTCACTCTACAGCTCACTAAGGGAGCCTGCTTAGTGCATAGCAGTCAAAAATAGGCTTCATTAAGAAAGGAAGAAAGAAGTGAAAATGCAATGTCATTTACATAAAATCATGATACTTAACACTACTTGAATATTATATTCACTTCATTACTTCAAGTCCAAGAAAATGATTAAAATAAGTTCTAGAGAAAGGGAGGTCTTGGCACCACTGACTGGCAGGTCCAGGGCTCCTGTTGGAATACTTGCATTCACAGGAAGCCTATAATAGTACACATTATATTTTCTGATAAAGGCATTCATTAGCATCCCTCACTCACTTTCTTCTCGCCTATTAAAATGTTAGGATCTTCTAAACACAGCAGGAATGGGACAAGCAATGGAACCACTCAAAGTAGCACAGTAAAACAAGGAAAGACAATGTCTCTGTCTGAACTGGACAAATATTTTGGTATGTTTATTCATAAAAGAGAAAATTAAATTTGTTTTGGCTGACTTTGTAGCCACTTTCATTGCATGATCAGGCACATCAATGTGTGGATATGAATGTTTATAGAAGGAATTATTTCAAATAATTTAAGCACTTGTAAAGGGAAAAAAATCCACAAACATTTTTAATTCAGAAACATGAAAAACACAGGACTTACTCTGAGGATTCTGCTCATTTGAAAAAGGCATTGACTGAAGACAGAAATAAGCATCACTAACTGAAAATTCCTTTACCCTCTATCTGGACTCTAGGTGAATATGCAAGTTCTGAATTTCCTCTCTAACTTTTTTTCATAAATTACTCTCCATATTTGGGGGAAGCAGGGGGAGAGTGGGGAAAACACTTCAGGAACCTGACTTTACTCAGCCACCTGTCACATCTGGGGAGGGAAAAAAAATAAACTCAAATACAAACAAACAAAAACCAGCACAGTGAAAGTGACAAAACCCCAATCCCTTGTATTTTACATAAGTTTGCTTAAAACACTCTTGTGGCTATGAGTTCTCGTGCCAGTAGGATGCTGGAATCTACTGAACAGCCCAGTTGTGCTTATCATATCACACACTTGCATTAATTCCTGCCGTCAAACTCCCGAGCATTGCTGCTGGTGGACATGCCAGACAGAGCAGGCTATGGGAGCCTGCAGAAATTACCCTCCATCCTACCCCAGCTCAGGGGTATGGTATTTGATTTGTCACTGTGTTGAGAGTAGGAGGGGAAGAAAAAGCCTAAATGTGTGTATTCACTTGGAGAAGATGGCTTGGTCTCAACAATTGTCATTCCAGGAGACAGGGAGCACAGGTTCATGCATCCCTCAACAGAAGATGAAATTAAGTCCATGGCCAGAGACCAAGCTGAACAAAACTTTTTTCTCTCTATTTCCTCTGTCTCCTATTTAGTATCTTTAACCTTTCATAAAACTGTTCTATCTCACTTCTAGAATGGTTTAGTTTAATCCTAAACATGAATTTCATACTTAGAAAACAGAAGGGAAAAAAATCCCTAAATTGGTATTACTTGTTTTCTTCTTTTTGTCTGATTAATGTCTCAGCACAGCCCTTTTCACAACCCTTCTAATCACTGGCTGCTTTGTGACTCCCATTGCTGGCTTCAAACAAGCCTTGTTAACTCCTAATTAATTTCAGATAACAGAATCCTTTCCACTCTTTCGTGGATGAGATGGAGGTCATGACAGAAGAACCAATTGTCATTCAAGTGGCACCACCTCTAAAAAGCAAAGGGTAGATGTTGGGGGGGCTGACACAAGCCAGAATTGCTCCAAGAGCTGAGCCTGGGCACAGGACTGGTGAAACGTCAAGTGAGGGGAAGCAAGGACTGAACTATGACCACGGACATCTCTGAGCAATGTAATAATACCCAAGGTCGTTAAACTTTTAGTGTGGGAAACAGTCTAGCTACTATCCCTATTTTCTAGCCAGAAAGGAGAGTTTAAGGGAACCTACAGATACTCCAGAGACCCTGAAGAACAGCTGGCTCTGCTCTAAAAGGAAAGCTAAGCAAATGTTTTGGCAGATTTAAAGTGACTTCCAGCTTACAAGGAAGAGCACATACACTAGGTTCTTGTCTCAGACAGTGACTTGAGGAGGTCATTCACAGAAAAGCTCTTCAGATTAAAAAAGCTCTTAAAGAGACAGAAGTACTGCTGCTTGATTAGTAGGTGAGCAGCAGTTAATTATTTCCTCATTGCTGATGTGTAGATAGACTTGCACTGTAACTTTTCTTAAAAATGCAAAACAAACATGAAATTTTTCACTAATGTGGCTGTGGCACTCACCACAGTCACATACAGAGTCCCTGGAAAGCCTCATCAGCCTGCAGTGAGAAGCAAAGTTATCCCATGAAAACATCAAGTTCTCATGGCCACCTGTTTCCACATCCCCTTGAGCAGCTTTGCATAAACCTCCACTGGGCACAGATATCTCTGAGTTGGTCTCACCTCTAACCAGCCTAAAATCTTCCCTTTGACAATAAACCAAAATGCAATTAGCCAAAACTAACAATATATATTTTTTTTTAATTGAAGACATTATATTTTCTAACCCTGGGAGCAACAAAAGTGATGCATGTGTTTTCAAACCCCAAAGGAAAAATATATGCCTTTAATGATTTTGACAAGGATGCCATTGAAGACAATACCTCACTGTCCCCAGTGACAGCATCCCTTACTTTTCAGACTAAACCTTGAGCTGCAAAATGAGAAATCTAAGACGAACTTTGAGCCTCCCTAATGGCAAAGAGTTAAATCTAATTTTCTGATATTTAGTACCTGACCCATTGAATTAGGTTAAAAAACCCTCTAAATTGCATTTGCCACTGAAGATTTGCTGGCCTGGAATAAGTGGAGTGTGTGTTGGTGTGAATACATGCCAGATATATGAAGTCCTCAGCTCTTCTCCGTTATCTACAATGTGATAATCCATTCTGATGCCAAATCCATCTTATAACACCTTAAAAACAAGAGTAACAATATGAATGCAGGTCTAATGAATTGAAGTTTAGTTGATTTTGAGCTATTCAGTGAAATACCTTTAGGAAAACTTACTGTGATTAACTTTCCTCTCTTCCTTTGTGAGCTAGGGGCACACAAATCTGGAGCAAAAGCAGTGTAAAATCACTTCTGTTCTGTTAAATACAGCTGTTTACCTAGAAGAAAGCTTCAAGACAATGGATCACTGAGGACAACAGGAGAGCAGCCAGATGTTCATCCTAATTGTGCTTGGGTTTTTTGCATCAAGTGAGAGAAACCTGAAGTACCACGCTGTAAGCAAAATTTCAGCTGGAAGAGCTGCTCAGTCTCTCCCAGAAATGATGTTTGTTTGCAGGAGGAGTTAAAGCATTCTCCTCTCTGCCACAACTACAACAATAAAAAAAAGGTTTGACAAAAATAGAAGAAAACTGAGCTATCCTGTCTAGTAAAAAGACTTTAGTTTTACAGATAGGCTACAAGCATCTACAAAATAATAAGTGCCTGAAATATGGTGGTACAAAGAGCCTCCCACTTCAAAATTATAAACAAAAAAACCCAACAAAACCCCCGAAGAACGAAGAATCCAGTCTCTGCTGCATAGTGATGTTTAAATTAATTAAGTGTAATTTTAAATAGAAATGTATAGGGAATGTCCTTTAAAGTAGCTTTGAAGTTTTTCCAGCCTTTCATCCGTCTGAACTCCTCCCATGTCAAAATGCACCACTCTAACCACTCCGCTCCTGATGTGTTTGGTATGTGCCAGACCGGAATCATATAATCATGGAATAGTTTGGGTTGGAAGGGACCTGTAAAGGTCACCTAGTCCAATTTCCCTGCAATGAGCAGGGGATCAATACAAGCCATGCTCTTTAAAGGCAGAACAGATTACTCTGCAGAAATAAAACACTAAAACTTTTTGTAAAACCAAAGCTATGGGATATAAGAACCTTAGGCACTCACCCTCCTACTTTCTGAACTTCAATAAAAACTCGTAATAGAGTCTACAAGCAACTTTAGAGCTCCAGAAAACAGCATGGGCCAAGGCCTCTTCCTACAGAAATCCCACACACACCCATGTACTTGCACGCAGTGGAAGTTCAGTGCAGCTTTTCAGTATAAACATCACCTAACTTACTCCACTAAGGCAATAAACAAAGGCTTGTGTTTCAGTAAACAGTCTCACTAGTTACTCCACAACACACACTTATGTATGTCTCCTACAGACTTCAGAGGTTGGCTGTTTCTAATAAAAGCATCTTTGCCCTGAAGCTGCAAAGTTGGGACTTTTCAGGAGGCTTTTAGCGTAAACTTAGCTCTGCAGATCTGTACATTAAACTGCTAATGTAGACAGTAGAAGTTGGTCAAAGCACATAAACTAGAGAGTACATCATGCAAAATATAGGATGTGATGTAGCATACTGATATCTTCTCTCAACAAGAATTTAACATGCTGTGATATGAAGGAGCAGACCACAGACCTAAAAAATAGGCAGTAATGGAGTTATGTTCTGTAAAGGCAAGTATCAGCAGGAGGAGTGACACCACACCACAAGCTAACATGAAGGTCTGTGATTCTGACATTTAAAACCGATAGACACCCTGCCAGGACAACAGAATTTGAAAGCCCCTGCACTTTGCAAGCCCTTACTGGGGAACAGAGACATGGGAATTCTGCTTAAATCTCCAGGTTTTACTTGACCTCACTCTCATGTAGCTCTCTTCCTCTCCTAAAGCCTCTCTCTTTCTTTTTTTTAACCTGTTTTTAAACTCCATGTCCTCTTACTGACACAATTCAGCCTGAGGTGGTTCTGTTTCTTCTCCCCAAAGAGAGGAGACGGGGAGGGAAAACAGTGATCTTTATGCAGGTGGCAGGCTTTTTAAAGTGTAGCAGTTTGTCCCTGTACACTTTGCTTGACTACTCTCCTCATAATAAACTCTGACCTCTGAAGGTCATTAGCTGGTTATTAACTGAGACAAGCTTTAAAGAGCTCTAGCTGTGTACTAGGTAAGAGCTGATGAGTCCTCTACACCCACTCCTCTGTTCTGGTGCCAAGTGATGGCATTAACAGAGATTAATAATTATATGCCTGTTTGTACCCCATAGTCTCAGCCTGGGCTCTGCAGTCAGGCCAGCTCACAACAGCTGCATGGGAATGAAGAGATGTGCTCAGCTGAAGGCAGTGGCTATAAAAGCTCCTGCTCCTCAGTGACCAGCACAAATTGTTCTGCCTTCCCTAAGCAGGGCAGGGCAGGGGCAGTGTGAAGCCTGGTAACTTGGCCATGTTTCAGCAGACTTTTATCGGGAAGAAAAAAAGAGGTTCCTCGTTGCAATGCTTCCAAAACTTTAAGTTCCTGCACCAAATCATGGGAAGACCATATCTCCAAAATCAGTATCAATGTTTATGGGAGACAATATCAGCAATGGGGATCATTACATTACCCCAGATAAATACCATAGACTTAGATAAGGGTTGGATGACCCTTATTTTGGGTGGGCTATCACACTAGTGTGGAAAAAAAATTGTCACTCGGTGCATAGTCTGCATATGTATGTTGTACATCATCTACATGACACTCCAGGGCATGATGCACAGGTCAGGCACGGCACACATTATCTGTTTCTTGAAAATTCATGGTGATAGCCAACCAGGCCTGTGCTTTCAGCAAAAGGAAGACATGAAAGTATCTCTTAAGCATTCACCACCTCTTGAAAATCCAAGCCCATAAAGAAGAGGTTCTCATCTCCCTGGGTACCTTGCCATCAGAACTGTCACCAGTCATGGAGTAGCCAAGGAATACAGCAGCTGGATTGCAGTGGGAGTCAGAGCTGCTGACCTTCGAATCTAGCTTGCAAGAGGTTTGTATCACCAGCATACCCTGTTTTCCTCAGGTACCAGCTGCCCTGAGGCCTGATAGCTGTGTTACACTGCACAGGTGCTCCTTATCTTGTTCCCAACACATGTGATGCAGCTCTATACAAAGAGTCAGAGAGTGTACAGTATTTCAGTCAGACCTGGAACCATTCTGACAGCATGTAAGGTGGCAAACAGCATGAGGCAGCCTGGAATACTAGAATTTCCAATGCTTTCTCCTTTTACCTAAAGTAGAAACACAGTCCCAAACTTGGAATTCTCCCATTTCATTTGCTTTTCTGTCTGAAGGTCTTGCTTTCCTTACCCAGATTAAAATTCAGCCAGGAATACTCCTGATATCTAGACAAGAAATTTTAGTTAATATTTTAGGCTTTCGTCCCTTATATAACCTAAAAGTGGTACAATGAAAATTGTTAGATAATTAATTCTTCATAAAATAGACAAAACACCAGACTAAGCTTCATATCTTCTGTGGGCTCTTCAAAGCAAAGGTGCCCCAGACTCCTCCAGCAATCCATCACAGTGTTTTACACAGTCTTCCCAATTAGCTTAAGAAAGGAAATGAAACTCGACAAGGACCTTCCTTTCTGTGATTCAAACCCATTGCAAAAGTTATCATCCTGTGCATCACAGGCTTGCTGACCAACAGATTCACAACAGCTTTTATTTAAGACCTGTTGCATTCAGTCTTCTCTAATTTAAGAGCACCAGTTCTAAACTAGATGATCACTCCAGACTTCCTTTGTCAGAAAATCTCTAGGGAGTCCATATTCCTCTGAAGAGTACTGGACATATCACTACAACTAAGGCCTCAATAATGTTGAGCAGACTGGGAGTACATTCTGTATTTTGCTGGCAATACAAAGGTTTATTGATACAACACGTTCTTCCTTCTCATGCCAGATAAAACCAGCATCATGCTTCTGAGTCATACGACATCCTAAGTCTCATGATTCCCCATCTCATTTCCCAGGAAGCTTACAGAACCACTCATCACATACTTGCTCTCAACTGATTTTAACACCTCACACTTCCCTCTCTAAACTGCAAGGTGCTGCCCCTGTGTCAGGGCAGCCCCTGGTATCAACACAGTTGGTAGGAGAAGGAATTGAGGGCAACCCTGCTGAGGAGGACTTAGGCCAAAAAACATGGACCCGGCCCAGCCATGTTACTCATGGCCCAGAAAGCCAAACATCTCCTGGGCTGCATCTAAAGCAGGGTGCACAGCAGGTAAGGAGGGGGATTCTGCCCCTGTGCTCCACTCTGGTGAGATCCCACCCAGAGTACTGCACCCAGCTCTGTGGAACCCGGCACAAGAAAGGCATGGACCTGTTGGATCGTATCCAGAGGAGGGCCACAAAAATGATCAGTGGACTGGACAAGAAGCATGTGGACAATGCTCTTAGGCACATGGTGTGACTCTTGGTGTGGTCCTGTGCAGCGCCAGGAGCTGAACTTCTATGATTCTTGTGGGTCCCTTCCAACTCAGGATATTTTATGATTCTATAATAGATATAAGGAAGAAATTTTTTATGACAAGGGTGGTGAGGCACAGGAACAGGGTCCCCAGAGAAGTTGCACGTGCCTCATCTCTGGAAACATTCGAGGTCAGGTTGGACGGGGCTTTGAGCAACCTGATCTAGTTGAAGATGTGCCTGCTTATTGCAGGAGGTTTGGACTTGATGACTTTTAAAGTTCCCTTCCAACCCAAATCATTCTGTGATTTTGTGATGCTAAATCCTATCCTTATTTCTGATTACATCCTTTATCAAGGCTGGAGGACTAATTTAGCAATAAAACCAGTCTGCTTGCTTCTAGCTAGCGGTTAAAATTTTAAGCAATAGGCCAACTCCCTATTCCACTCAAAAGACCCTGTTAAAACTCATTTGATGCATTGGGTCAGGTATCAGATCAATTTGCTGAGCATGATTATCCAAATCATTTGGCTTTTCACCACGTAATTTAATTTACGTGCGTATTTGCAAAAGTGTGATGCAAGGGAGTAGCAAAAGCTCTACTAATCTCGAAATGTGACATCTAATGTGCCTCTTTTATCCACTGGCCAATTACTCAGTCACAGAAGGGAACTGGGTTGAACAAATGGACCATGTTGGCAGCTACTCAGCTCTTTGATGTTTTTCCAAGATGTCACAGATGGTTTGATTTTTTCCATTCCAGAATTTTTCTCTTAATTGATGTTAAACTGACAAGTTAATAATTTCACAAATTCTCTTTCCTTATTACGTGCTCTTTTCTTATTCTTTCATACTCCACAAGTTTTGTACACTTGCTCAAAGACAAGCAGTTACAGCTCTGAGAACAGAAACTCAGAGATCCAGCTGAAGAGTAGATAAAAAGCAGAGATACAGCTCAGTAAGCCCAGACAAATTTGTTTATATTGACGAAAAGAAGGCTAAGGACCCTTGGGCTCCAAGACCAAATAGCACAGACTGATTCATATCAACTGAATCAGCTGAAAGCCACTCCTGAAACACAACCGTTGCATCCAAGTTACAAATTGTAGCCAGCTCTGGCTCAGAACTCTGACATGCTTTGGCCCTTATTAATCCCCACAACTCAGTGGTGGTCACACTCCAAAAGCAGGTAGCAGGGTATGAAACCTTCCAGTACACCTTGTTCTGTGCTTGCAGGCTGGAAATCTGTGCTGGGCACCAGGTGTGACAACATCCTGCTGTCTGCCATGGATAATCTCCCTATCCCAGCATTTTTCCATATGCTTATCAGACAACTATCCATGCTTCATATGGCCCATCTGTAGTCCTGCCTCACTCTTCAGGTTGAAGCCAGGCAAGCTGCCCTCAGTCAGGGGCTCCATGGCAGAATAATTTCTGGTTTGGGACAACAGCAGTGCTCCTAAAATGTGCTCATCCTGCCTGGAATTAGAGGTGGTTTCTGGGAACATTCTCTGTATACTGTAAAACACAAAATGTTGCTTTTCCCTTTGACCATTGGTTACAGGTCCAGTTTGCAGTGACCACCAGTGAAGAGTGTGTCCAGCTGGTTGACCACAAGGTGTTGGACACTGGGGGACATCCTAGAAATCCATACCAAGAGTGCTCATAGTGCCATTTCCTGCTGTGCAACCCAAATGGCTCCCAAGTATCCTCATGCCAGACGGAGGGATCCCGGCAGGGCTCGGCCCTCAGTTCCCGCACACACTGCCTGGCCTCGCGGGCACAGATGGCCACGCACACTTGTCTGTCTCTTCTAATTCCAGAACTGGAGGTGGCAATTTGGATAATGCACATTTCCATCAAAACCTTCACAAACATTTAACAACATTCACCCCCCTCCCTCCCTAAACACAGCCCTTCCTCTGCCCGTGCCTTGCCTTCCCACAGTGCTATACGCATGGAATAAATCATATCCATGCTGACAGTCCCTTCTGTTAACTCTTCCTTTTTCATGAGTCATGTTGTCCACTGCTGTAACTGAGGGTCTACATTCTTATCCCCTCCTCTCTATTCAATCATGAACTGCTATCATCTCTCTAGTCATGCTACCCCTACATAACCACCTGCCAGAATCCTATCAGGAGTAATCTCTGTAATCTCTGCAGGCTATAGCTCAGCTTTTAACAACTTCTCTTTGCAAAATAAACTTTTGAAGATCTATTTCATCACCACAAGGGAGGCAGAAACAAAAGCATATGTAGCTACTATTTGAACAGATATCATCCAGATGTGCATGGGGTCACGTAAGTAAAAAGAAGGTCTTCCATCCTTCCTAGTTTCTGTTTCAGCAGCCTGGAGCTTCAGTCCTACCTGGTCAAGTATATCCACACTGCCCAGCTGGGCAAGGTGGTGTCTCAGGAGATGCCAACACCCACATCCCTCACCAAAATGCTTTATCTCCCAGAACAGCTAGTTCTCTTTGAGCAGGACCTGGTCACATCACAAAGGTAGTCTGTGCGAGTAGGGGCAGTGCTTTCTCCATGGTTCCCTGGGAGCTGTTCCAAGAATGGAGCCAGGAACTACTTCCCTCTTGTTAATCCTTGGGGTTTCTTTCAGTCAGGGAGAGTAAGCACAGAAACCACATTTCCCTACAGCTCTGCTCAGGATTCTGCTGCCTTGCTAGGTGGCAGGGTCATTTCTGGTGACGGGGACAACCCAATGGAACATGGTCTTTCTCCTTGGTCCATCTTTCAAACATTTAGGTAGACAATTGTGGGCTCCGAAATGGTTTCCTCTTTAGAGTTCCTAGCCTCACAGAAAAGGGTTATGCACACAGGTGTTCTTTGGGTCGATAGTCATGAACTCAATAGAAGAGAGTCTTGTAGAAGTCTGCAGATATAAGCAGAATCAGCAACTATCTTCCTGTGTCTCAGGGTACATCACTAAGCAGTACATTGTACATCCTGGTCCCAAGAGGCCCAGCAGCCACATGGGGAGGCACTGGCAGAAAAAATGGCACTGGCCCCTGGGTCATGAAAGCCGTAGTGCCTCAGTTGCACTATCACCCATCCATAGCTGCTGGTTGCATATCTTTGAGCTCATATTTGAAACTATCAGTGAAAGAGATTTCTGTGTGGAAGTTATTCTGGGCTGTTGTAGGCCCCAGAGGTTACCAGAGATAATGCTTACAAATGGAAACAATCCTGTGCTCTGTGCTCTGGGATGACCCCGCTTGAGAAGGGAGGTTGGACCAGGTGACCCCCTGTGGTCCTTTCAAACCCGACCATTCTGTGATTCTGTGAACAGTGACTGATGGCCATGATCCGGTGCTCACATCTGTGTCATGGGCTTGTGTTATTTTATAGCACAGGCACTGCCTTTGTCTAACTTGTTGCTCAACAAGACAGTACACCAAGAAGTAAGGTGTCAATTAAGATGCAGACCTAGTCCTTCTGGCACAAAAATCTTCATTCCAGAAGCCATGAGTTATCTCTTGCAGAAAAACTTACACTGAGACTTAGAAAATGCATGTGGAATTCTGGACATTAAACCAGATTTATTATTTAATTAAACTGCTGCACCATTTAGGTAGGGCATGCATATAATCATCTAAATAGAGATAATTTCCAAAGTAACACAAGATATTTTCTTACAAAAAGAATGATAAAGCTGGAATGGCTCCTATTTAAAAGCTTGAAGCTACCAAGTATATTAGACCACTAACACAAATATGCAGGTAGAGTCTAATGGGAAAAACTACTTTTAAGAGTCCATGATGTTTCAACACTCTCCTGAGGTTTCCCTCTGTTCATGAGAGCCCTTGTAAAATGCTCTGGAGCGCTCTGCTGTGGATCACACCTCCCAGAAATATGGCCTGTAGTGCATGACAGCCAGACTCCCCAAAAACTTTCCTTAGCCTTGCTGCATGTGTGCTAGGACTGGCAGGGCTGCCAGTTTCTGTCATTCAGCACGTGCAGAATCATGTCTGATGTGCCTCCTGTCCTAAGCCTTGTCCCAGAAAAAGAGGGAGGGGGATGTCAGCAGGTGGATGCGTGTCCTGCAGTCCCTTTCTGCATTAAATCTCTCTTTGCAGAAAAAATGGACAGACTAGTTCCAGATACCTGGGCTTCACTAAAGCCTTTCTAACATGCTCAGGATGTCTATAACCATGTTAATTTTTCCATCAGGATGTGCAAGTAAAGCTACGTGAATGCAAAATTCAAAAGACTTAAACCTCAGAAAGGGTAGATACTCCTTTTGCCTTATAAGACAAGAAAGTAGCCCCTTCATTCTACTAAAATACCTTAACACATCTGGGTAGATGAAAAAAGGTCCTCAAATATGTTTTTCAGAACTGGCTTCTTTCCAAGCATGATAAACTGGTGTGGTAGGAAACAAAGACCATTCAGATACTTATCCATTTTGGTTACATTTGTAATTTTCTTATTAATGTAAGCCTTAGAGTCTTTCTCCTTCAGGATGCCAGAGTCAGTAAAAGCCAAACACCAGAGTTAAAATAAGTTACTCATTTATCTCTTCCAAAGGGGCTTTTAATGTTTATTATTTTAGCCTTTGGAATAATCTTAACCATTTTGAGAGAGAGAGGAGGGTATGAGACTGTTCTTTTTGTTTAGACATACCAGTCTTGCCTTGGATTGGCTTCCTGAGCACAAGTTCTAGTTAAAGTTTTGCTTTACTACAGTAAAGCTTTAGCTCCAGATGTATTCCCTCCATAAAGGCAGTTATGCTGGATTGTCTCCCAAGATTGGTTATAACCAGAAACAGCTCCCCAGTATTCCCCACAAGGGCACTTTTCCTACTCACCGAACATTTTCATAGTTCCTTTCTGATCTGCTCAAAGTTCTGACATGCTTGCAGAGCAGCAAGACCCATTTAGTTAATGAAACACTACCACTTTCTACTTCACAAGTGGATCTTGGCAGTATTTGAACACTCATCCTCACCCATTTACTTCGATTCCTAAAGTCAAGGCCAGCACAGACAATTACAGCAGAGGTTTTAAAGAACATTCTTTACCTTTTGATCTGCCATTTTGTCTCCAAAGGGACACTTTTTCAGCACTTCAGCTTAGGAAATTACTGCTGAGGCATCCATAACATTTCAGAAGTTTCACCTAATGTTGCAAAGCTTAGGGACAGCAGCAGCAGAACCAGCATCTCCTGGGCAGCATTGCACCCTGGGCAGCTACAAAGGGATATGGGGCATACCCCTATATTTCAGGACCACTTAAGGTACAAGCAAATAGAACTTTCTCAGTTCCTTATACAATATACAAGAAATGTGAATTCCTACAGCCAGTTTCCATCGAGGGAAGAAGCACCTTTTTAGCCTCATCTAATAATTACTGTTCAGGTGTCAATATTCCCAAAAAAACCAAGGAAAGAATCTCTATGAAATCTGGGACACTGTCCAATCTCAGACACCAACAGTGTCTCTTCTCCAACAGAAGTGTATTATTTTTCTTCTCTTGCTTGACACTTCCAAAAACCTCTTGTACAAGCAGGGTCAAAGAAGACTCCTGGAAGCCAGGCTTCTTGCTTGCTCAAGAGCCACATTAGAGCGGGGCAAATAAATTGTGAATAAAAGTGCTTTAGTAGAAGAGGACAATACTTAGAGCAGTTTTAAAATACCTAAATACTTCAATCACTATTATGGAAATATAAAGAAAAAGCAAACATGTAAATTTCTGTCACTTGATAAATAATATTAGTACTTCAGTCACTTAAAATAGAAAGGACTCCAAAATCAGTGTTAAAAGAGGATTAAGACAAAATTTCAATGGCATTGCAGAAGTAATAGTCCATAAAAGGAGGTTCAGACACTAACTAGTTTTAAGGATTCTTTGAAAGATTTAAGGACCACTGTTTGTTCTAAATGTTAATCTCTTGCATTTCTTAGTAGCATGAGGACTAGAAAGGAGTACACTTTCATAAGTTTTATTCCAATTTACTTGAATTCCTGCAATGTTTTTTGCACTGTAAAATTATAAATGAATATTCCTGTTTCATTAAGATGAAGAAAGACCATTCCATGAAATAATCAGGCAGGCTGCTGTGGCAGCAGATCACATCCCGCTCTTTCTCACAATTTACAATTTAATTTCAGAGCTGTTGGAAAGTAAAGTTAAAGCAAATGAAGAAAATCCTTGGATACTGGCAAGCCATGATAGATAATTGAAATAGATTGGATTTTAAGTTCTAATTCTCCTGAATTATTTGCTTTTTACACCTATTTTATTTAAACTTAACACACTTATCCTTCCTTCATTTCTTCTAGCAAATCAGTGTAGACAGCTGCTCTTTATATTCCTCTGAACAGCATCAGGCACATAGCAAATATGTGGAGCAAGCTTTTTGGACTATCATACAAGTCAATATATTTTGAATTTTGCCATATGATGCTGAATCATAGCAACAGGCATTAGATTAAGGAAGATGTAGTTTGAATGCCTCATGCATTTCAGGTTGATTTTGGATGTGTTCATTCAGGTAAGTAATGAAAACCAGACAGTATTTCTTAACTTATTCACAGATGCCATAGCTGGACACTTCTTTTGCCTATTAAATTCTTAAACCAAGTAGACTACAAGATCTAATGATCAAAACCAGCACAGAATCACACACTGTAGCTTAAACATTTATTAGCTTTGTCATTGAGGCTGTTCAGGGTTCTGATTGTTTTTCAAATAACATACAATAATTGCCCGCACATCATTTATATTTGAAGTGATTACCACACTGGTTAGACAGACAGGACATCAATATAAAGCCTAATTGAACAAGACAAATTGCATGTCAGACCTGCTGACCTTTTCAGAATTACCTTCGTAATCTAATGTTCCTACTGGCATTTTCATCTTCATAAATACTGAGATGTACCAAAACTAATGAAAGAAAAATCCTGAAAAACCAAGGAAATCTGCCTTTTGATCTGATGGAATTTAGTTTTGGGACAAAATATCACAGCATGTAAACAAATATATGAAAAGCAGAATTACTAACAATTTCACGGTCTTACAGGTCTCATTAACACCCACATCTTCACATTTACATCTCCACTTCTGATTAATGAGCCGAAACTATTTAAGAAACCACAACAACACAACAATGGAAACTTGTCAAGAACTCTATGCTTAACTTTGCTCCTGTAAAAATTCCAAACAGCCTTTGGATCTGTATAAACCATTATGGAAAATAGCACTTAGAGGACTACATCTCTTCTCTCTCTGCCCCGATCCATCTTCCAGCTAAGTGAATACTCAGAGATGCCTTTTGACATAAAGTTATATTCTAATTACAAAAGTAAAACAACAAATGACTTAATTTTTAGCAAGATACCAAGTACACCATTCTGGCATATACATGAGCCCTCTAATTTGAACCCTGTTGTTTAGCTTTCTTCCCAAATGAACTGGAAAAGGGAAGGGATTGGACTTCATCAGCTGTAGTTTGAGTGATAGTCTTAAACTGAAGTGCAGAGAAAAAAAAGGAATACAATATTACTTTCTCTTTTTTTTTTTGAAAGGTTGTAAATTCCCCTGCACATTCATCCTTTTCTTTCAGAGCCTCTTGGGCTTTACTGTAATAAGTCACCAAGCAGGAAGCAGTTTAACCGGTTTTGTGGAGCAGTCTCCCCTTTCACAAGAGGTATCTTCTTCTCACTTTTTATTCAGACATCAAGAAAATTTATAGGAACTTTCATACTGCTGTATTTTTCATACTGTCCAGTTCTCTTTCACAATTTCTTCTCTCTTTTCCATTGCCCCATAGGTACACATCCCGCAGCCTGTGCCAGAACACCTCAGTGATTTATTCCAAGAAAGTTAGGAACTCAAGAGAGATGCAGAAGTTCATATCGTGTTTATTTCTACTGTGCTAAACCCAGAAGTACCATTTCTATTTTTATTCAGTGATTCGATTGGCTCCTTGAGGGCTTATACAGCAGCTCAACTTTACTCAAAAGAGTTTTGGGGTAAAAAGTTCAGGAGCAACTATTCTATTTGAGCCTCTTGAGTTCCCAATGACGTTTAGGAATTCGTCCTTGGGGGTGAGAGTCAGATCAACCTATTGAATTACACACATTCTCTTCTGTTTATAAGAGCCCTTGAAAAAGATAGAGCCTATTCCCCTTTAGGCACACAAATATGTATTTTGCATTAAAGGTTATTTTACTACTTACCTATAGTAGTTAGTTATCTATACTCTGAAGTTTTGCTATTTAATGAAAAGAACCCTAACAAAAACTGAAAAAAAAACCCTAAAAAATCCAATTTTTGGATGACCCAGGTACTGTTTATCTTTGTAATATATTCAACTCGTTAAAGCATACAATTATAACACACTTAAAAAGTAAATATTAACACTGTTCTATTTCCTGAGATGATGCATTTAAAGCAACTTGTCTCAGTGTATCTTAAGTTTAATGAAAGAAACCTTCTTTTCAGCTGTGGCTTTCTCTGTTGGCCTCATAATATTCCTCTGTTAGCTAAAGCCAAATGGCAATTTAGCAACTAAATCCTAGATTGATTAATCTGAGTAAGTCTTGGTATTATTCCTTTGGCACTGCCTGATAGCATTTGATACTGCTTCTACCTCTACCTGAATTGTTGTGCTGAACATCCTAGAAGCATCTCTTTGTAAAAGCAATCCACTGGCTGCTCCCCATCTCCCCTCTGAGTGCAGTCCTCCAGGGAATAGGAATGGCAATTTTAAGGGTACAACCTGGTTTTGAGAAGAAATAGGAGAAAAAACTCATTGTTCTACATTATTTTCAAGAGAAACAGACACGGCTACTCCCACCAAAGCTTTTGACATCCTAGCTGGTCATTCAATGTTTTAGAGGAATCTCAAGAGACAGTAACACTGTTTGATAGTAGAGACTGTACTTGGACTAGTTTACCTGTAATTTAAATATTAAGTATTTTACTTACTCAGATCAAGGGCCCATTGTTCTAAATATGCTCCCCTTCACCTGAAGCCACAGTTGAATGCCTAGGGAAGTGCAAGGGAGGTGCATTTCCCCAGAACTCCCAGTTTCCTTCTACTTTCATCTCAGTAACTTCCCAGCTCAGATATTTCCATGCATTTATCATACCTTTGTGGAATTCTTTGCCATTAACTGGACGAATTTCCTTTCATGCCCTGAGTAAACTCCTGGCCTCTACTGCATCCTTTGGGAATGAGGTCCTGCAACAAGTCAGAGAAACAGAGATGAACATCCACAGTTTGCAACACATTCATTAGTTTCGGACATCCCTACCATCCACTCTAGAGATAGACCTTTTGTCATTGGTTTTCATCGTCCTCAGAGACACCAGAGAGGAACTCCTACAAGTACATTGGGTCAAAAATGCCACCAAGAATGTTGATTTGGAGCAATTCAGTCCTGACAGTGGTGTTAAAACCAAGTTATTCCAGTTTGCAATCTGTGAGTGGAAAGCCACAGGGAGAAACAAACAAAAAAACAAGCAAGCAAACAAACCAAAACCCCCACATTTTATACAGAAAAAGAAGAGGTTTAGGAAGGGAGTACATACCCCACTGCATTACTAATGCCATGGGGATAGGAGAAGACCATCATGCAGAAAATCCTCTGGGATTCCCAAGTGCATTATTTGGATGATCATATTACAGCTGGATGAGACTGAGTCAACTTACTACCAGATGAAAGGCAAGTGCTGTGATTACCATTTCTACAGGCATAAAATCAAATACAAGCCATATGCAGTCATCTCCTTATCTCCCTGCCCATTACTTCAGGTGTACTACCAAGGCTCTGGCCCACAATGTTTACCCCAAGAACTTTTCCAGGTTCCCAGAAGTTCATGTCGAAGAAGGAAAACAAAGTTACAGAACAGTACTAGAATAAGGGAGAATCCTGAAGTGCTTTGATGGTGATTCAGGCACAAGGACTAGTGATACAAAGAAAAGATGATAGAAAAAACCCCAAACAACCGATCAACTAAAAAGCTGAAAACAAAAACCCCCCTCCTTTGTAACAACGTTTGTTTAAAGATTAACTAATAAATGTAAGGGAGTCATTATCCTACAAGAACAAAGTCTACTTTTTTCTTTATTTTTTTTTTTCAGAAAAGTTCCTTTATCTCCCCAGCTAAAAGAAAACATGAAAGAAAAGACAAAAAAAAGCCACAAAAATCAGCCATACTGGAGTACACAACAGGCCCTCTTTTGAAGTAATGTACATTCTTAGGAAGCGCTAACTATTGTAAAGAGCAACACCTTTACAGACACTAGTTGCTCATTAGAAGTGAACCAGTACCAAATATCCAAGTTCTCATTACATACTCATCATTTCCACATGCATTTTCACATTTTAATTGACACACAATACCTAAACATCTCTACAAGCCCATGCCAAGATGAGTGGGAGCACAAGAGTTGCCTCAGATGGATTTCTTAGAGTCGCCGAACTGTACTGTTTGTTGGAGCACTTCTCTCCTCCCACAACTGACTTCTGTAACATGGCTTCCACCTTCTGGTGGTGGCTAGCCCTCATCATGATCATTCCCCAGTCTTCCACACACTGGGATGGGTCTTCCCAGAAAGCAAGAAGGCAGCACGAGGAGTTGGGCAGACCTGCCTCATTTCATTTTACTTTTAGGTGCAATTTTCTGCTTTTTAAATCACCTCTTCACTTTACTTATGGTGTTCCTCTCCCATTAGCTGAAGTGGTCTCAGGTGTTTTATTCCCTTGCTGACAGGACTCATCTCCCCAGCTTCTCTCTGTGTACTTTAATTAACTTGGAGGACTACAATGCACCTGACTTACCATAAGAGTGCAAGGTTTTGTGCCCCTGAAAAGATGCAATCATTAGTGCAAAGAGCTTCATTTGTTTTCTTCAATACGTTTTTGTTCAAAACCTCTTCCCTCCCATCTCCTTTCACCTATGTGCTATTCCACGTGCCCTCCAATTCTGTTTTAGTTACTACCCATATAGCTGCTGCTCTCTTATACACAAGTTAAAAACTAGTGTATTGTCTTCTTAACAGCAAGTTATAGCACAACCATTTTACAGTCACAGGGCAACAATAATCACAAAGACTCATCTTTACATTAAAATGTTGAAGGAGAATGCCTGTGTGGTTATTATTATGCTTTCAGAAAATTGAATTTAGAAAAGACCAAGAGCTGAGAATACAGGACTTGGAAGTCATCCTGTTATTCTACCACCTCAGACAATTCCTATCACAATTCTTTTCCTCTGGTTTCTTGCCTCACATTAAGTTTGTGGGAAGGGGCAAGATTCGGGTATTAAAAAACCCGAAACCCTCCCATATTGATTCCTGGCATCAGGTGAGGGCTTCAGGCACACAGAGCAACTAAACCAAGATACTCACCAGGAAAGGCTCCTCTTCAGGAAAGGAAGCCAGGCAATATCACATACCCACACACAAATAAACTAAAGCCATTATACCATTGATCTCAACTACAAGTCTTTTCACAGAAGAAATTACACTATTATCAAGTATGTTCATGCATTAAATGGATTTTTTTGTCTGATTACCTATTATTCATAATAGTATTTGACCTGGAATCTGCCTGCAGGTCCAAGGTGAATATTGGAACTATTCATACAGCTCCGGGGTTAAAGAAGGAAATGGGGGTTAAAGGAGCAAGGAAATGGGATCAGAGAAGCATAGTTTCAGAACAGCTGCAGAACAACACTTCTAGACACATAGGTTCACAAAAATTTTCCTCCCACACACCCTCTTGTCTCTGACAAAGGTAAGGGGTCACAAAACTCAGTCCAGTTCATTAGGAAGATGCTCTTGGAGCTTTACTCTTCTATCAGAGATTCATCAACCAAATTAGGGAAGAAAACCAGCAAATTAGTAAGACCTCTCATATTGATCATAGTACCTTTCCTTGCTTTCTTGGGAGGTCCCTGAAATGGTTCAGGCAGGCAAGACAAGACAGGAGAGAAAGGCAGCTGTCTTGTGGGCGGAAGACCTGAGTTCATTTCTTCCCACAAGAGTGCCTCTTTGTGCTTTGGCAAGTCAATATATACTTTGATTCCTCGACTGAAGGACAGTGATTATACCGCATCACTAAACCCCAAGAAGGTGAGAGAATTAGACCGCGAACTCCCCATATATTAGCAGGAAGCATTTAAGAATCTTTTATGGAGTAATCTCACACACATTGTCTTATCCTTTCAGCCAGTCAGCAAGTCTTTGCTCCCTCTTCCTCTCCATGAGCTGGAGGCAACTGCTCGGAGCTGGCTGTGCTGGTCAGTATTGCTGGAACTGGGCAACATCCAAGAGAAGCTGCCTGACAGGAGCAGTTCCGTCCTCAGGTAACTACAAGAGGAGACCAATTATACTTTCTCAGGGTTGATTTTAACATTCACAGGTATCACATGCTGCGTTTCTTTATTACACTTGTTAGCTGGATTCTTAGAAAACAGCTAATGTGTTCCAAGTACAAGCCTATGCAACAGATCAAGCTCTTTTCACCAAGAATTGTTTGCACTGTTCTTTGTAATTTAGGCAGTTAGTCATTTGTCTTTTCTGTTCTTCCCTTAGAGAAAACTCCCTGGATATAGGACTACATTGTCTCCAATGAGAGCACGTCTTACCACAAATGTAAATTCAGTCACGGGGCTCTGCACTAAGGACTTCTTGACCTGGTCACAGGATGATACTTGGAACTCAGAAGAAAAACTGCATACGGGAGCCATGCTCCATGAGCATACAAAAGACTTGCTTATAAGAAATACAAGCTGTACAGAAATCCCAGCTGTAGTTCCAGTTTGAGTCAGTCCTCAAACCATGATAAAAGAGCCCTTGTCAGGTCTGCCAGCTGCCTTATATTTATACAAATGCAACCTAGCTTGCTCCACACAAATGGTCTCAGAAAGCCTTATACCTCTCTGACCCAACTTATACATCTCTGGATCTCATCATCTTCCTTGCTTCATTGAAACTGGGAAGAACTGAAAGCTGAGGACTGTAAGACCTTCCCTCTGGATAGAAACATTTCAGACTTATTTAAAACTGTTTGATCCATCTAATAAAGTGTTGTAATAAAGTCTAGAAATGAGATTGTTGCTGAAAAACGTACTGTCTTGTGGACCAAGTTAGCCACTGAAAACAGTTTTCCAGAGATCCCAACTTGTATGGTGAAGCCCCACATCCCATTTTTTTAATTAGCCAAAGGTAGCTGGATGAGCCAAAGAGCCTCCTTTGTTTCCACTTTTAGGTTTGCTACACAATGGAAGTTCTGAGTACCAGAGACCACACAGTGACAATACCACCAGCAACATTCACAAGAAAATCAAGGTGATGATGCTATTCTACAAAAGGTTCAGTGAAGTGAAAAACAGCTTTTCTAGAAAACAAGGAGGAAATAAACCTGGGGAAAATATAGAGTACCTTATGTTCCTTAAATTAGTCAAGTGACTTTTTATTTGGGGCTGCATTTCAGCCCAAAGTATCAGCTTATATAAACTGCTCCTAATTTATGTCTCTGATTGTCTAATTCAAGCTCTCTGCTTACAATGAAGTAACAACTGAGTTTGACTGTACTTATTTTATATTAGCTAGTATTCTTCGTTCTGGATTCTTTCAGATACCGCTTCTCCTTCTACAAGGCTTTGGCCCTGTTAAAAGCAAGTAACATAGTAATAGTATATAATATTAATGATAATGGAACTTTGAATTAGGTTGCTATACTCATCAGCACTATCATCTCTATACTTCTGTGCTGAAACACACAGGTAACCTCTGAAATTACTTATGTGTCTTCCTTAAGCAGGGAATCTACCATTCTTTGCATGGCCTCTAGTAAAAGTCTTACCTTGAAGTAAATAAACTGCATGCACAGTTGCCAGGAGGCTCGAAGGAAAAAGCGTAAGTCAGAACCAATACATCCACAGAGCTTCTTTCAGGTCCTAGAAGAACTATTGACAGTCCTTCTGCCTGCACAAGGTATATAGCTTTCATGCAGTGCACCTGTTTGAGCAGGACTCAGAGAGAAAGATATCAGAATATTCAGAATAATTCCTATAAGGAGTCAAAAGGGTTGGATTAGGACTGATGCAGAAGAGGAGCAACTTGCAAGATTCAAGTAGGCCACCAAGCCTTTTTGAATCTGCAGCAACCTGTGGTTCCACAGCTGCATTTATATTCACCAGAAACAGTGCAGAGCAACATCTGTCACCACTGGACAGGCTGAGACCAGTGTGGTGTCAAACATTACCTATGAGCCATTTATTTTCTTTTTTACCTTCCCCTTGTAGTGCAGATTGGCAGTGCAAACCACAACTCCTCCCTTCCCCGTGATCCCATGGGCAACTCCAGACCAGCTGTATTGGATTCCAGTGGACAGCAGGTGGGAAAGGAACTGCATCATCCCCATGTCAGAGCTCTGCCTGCTGCAGCAGTGGCCCCATCTGCAGCAGCACTTCTTCACGGCAGAGTGCCTCAAAAAAGGACACTGAAACATCTGCAAACTGGGGAGATAACCCCCAAAACAGCCTCCTTTTCACATGGTCAGATGGGACCACTCAGCTCCATATCCCTTATTATTTCTAAAAAAAACACGAACAGGAAAGGCAAACAGTGCTAAGCACACAGAAATGTCACTCTCTTGAACTCTTGAGTCCTTGGCAAAAGCTGAAGAATTACAGTGATGTTGCTCCCATGAGGCACCACTAGACACTTCCCACCTCCTCCAGTTTATTGAGTCAAATCATGTCTTGATCTTTTTCGTGATGAGGAGAAAAAAAAATAGCTCTTTCATTAAATAAAGAGTTTTTCACCCAAAAGGTGTAGTAGCTGTGGATGTTCTTTGTTTAAGGTGGTCTTATTTTGGTGGGTTGTGGGGGGCATGCAAGGTTTTGGGGATTTAGGAGTGTGGTATTTTTCTTTGTTAGTTTTGTTTATTGGGGGGGAGCTTGGTTTGATTTTTTTAATAGTTTGCTGTTGTCTCATGAAGAAGATCTCAAAACAGAAATCTCTGTCATCTTGGCAGTGGATCTTGGTAGCAATGGAATCTGTTAGTCACACAGAGCTGAATAGTTCAGATAGCTTTCAGCACATATTGCTGGGATTTACTCTTTAAAAGGCAGGCTTTTTATAGATGGAATTAAGGTTTTTTTACCCAGGGCTTGTGACACATAGTTGTAGGCAGCATTGAAGTCCCATATTGAAGTGGTTTTCAGCAGCACCAAGTCAGTCGTGTTGGACATGACTCCGTGTTCTTTAGTCTACTCAGAAGGAACCCAGTTATTTACTGCTTCTGCAGAGGTTCTGAGAACCACAGTGTATTCCCAGAAGACACAGTCATTGCACAAAAAAAAAAAAATAAAATAAGGAGAGAAAAAGTCCCTTCTACTTGTTTTAACTGTTTTTGGATCAATCTTCACTACACCAGGCCTGTAGAGAAGAACCCTCGGAAACAGACTAAAAAATCCATCATACTGTATAAAATAACTTGAATACCATGAGCCAGATCTCTGGAAGGTGACAATATCTTCGCTTGTCTGCTCCTGACATCTCCAGAATAACAATACTGTAAACAATTTTCATTAGAGATCTTTATCTGTAAGAAAAATCTGCCAATGGTACAAAAGCCACAGCTTGCTTAGCCTTGGTTTTTTTTGTATAGTCAAGAAATAATGTCCCCAGACCTTTACCCTTACAAAGCTGAGCTTGATTCATATGGTAGTTAATAGCTCTGAAGTCAATAGCTTTACTCATGTAAGTAATTCTAGATACATGCCCAAGTGCATATATGTTCAAGGTCTAAATTAAGACAAAATACTTTGGCACTGAACATAAGGTCTCAACTAAACTACAGTAGAGTGTAACTAATCATTTGTTTTACATTTGCTGCCACAAAGAAAGGAGAATTGGAGAATTAAAGCACATTCTGTTACTGTGAATTTAACTTGTTCTTTATCCTTGCAAATGTAAGTAATGGAAAGCAACAACCTTCTGCTATAGTGGACTACATTACTGAAAGCCATGGAAACCCATATACAGATTTAAAGGGAAGTAAGAGAGATGCTTCAAAATACACATCTTGCTTTGTATCAGAAACTGTGTGACCAGCTGGACCAGGGCAGTGATTGTCCCCGTGTACCTGGCACTGGTGAAGCTGCACCTCAGGTGTTGTGTCCAGTTCTGGGCCTCTCATGACAAGAGAGATATTGAGCAGCTGGAGAGAGCCCGGAGAAAGGAATGGAGCTGGAGAAGGGTCTGGAGCACAAGTCTGATGAGGAGCAGCTGAGGGAGCTGGGAGTGTTTAGCCCGGAGAAAAGGAGGCTCAGGAGGGACCTTATTGGTCTCTCCCCAAAAGGTGGGTGTACCCAGGTGATGGTCGGCCTCTTCTCCCAGGTAATGAGCAAGAGGATGAGAGGAAACAGCTCCGAGTTGTACCAGGGGAGGGATATTAGGAAAAATGTTTTCACTGAGAGTGTGGTTAAGTATTGGAACAGGCTCCCCATGAAAGTGGTGGAATCACTGCTCCTGGAAGCATCCAAAAACATGCGAATGTGGTGTTTAGGGAGGTGGCTTAGTGCTGGACCTGGCAGTGTTAGGTGAATAGTTGCACTCAATGATCTTAAAGGTCTTTTCCAGCATTAATGATTCTATGATTTTATTCTCCACATCAGCATAAGAACTGGTGGATCCACACCAGAATTCCCCCCTTCTCCTAATTTAGGTGTGATTCTTCACACTTTCATTGATACAATCTCTATTTCATTGTGGTTTCCAAATAAATAAGATGTGGATCTGCCCTTTCTCCCTAGCACTACCGTAATCCAGCTAGGCCTTTACCCACACACAATAGAGGAGAAAAGAAAAGCATTTATTCTGCCTTTATCACTAACACAGACTGATGCACATTTAACACACAATTCCTTAGATGGGGCAGAGGCATCAGAAATCATGTGGGAACTGCCTCAGCAGCCAGAACTCAAAGCACTAAGCCCTGTGTCAAGTGAGATGTGAGTCATCACAGTTAAAAGAGATAATCAGGTTAGCAGATTTTATGCTGAATACATTTGATATAATTTTTAAGTTTCTCTTCTAAAACTTCAGTTCCCTAGAGAATGATCGTTTAAGTCGTTGAGAGATATGATTAAAAACATGAAATAGTTGACATATGCTGAAACTCAAACTTTAATATTCAAGGAAAAAAAGAAAGGTATTTCTTAAAGCATACTCAAAACTCCTGTTATAATACCCTTGGTTCATTATTTTAACTTACTTCTTTCAGTGGTGCTATCTCCCACATGCTCCTCAATAGCTGAATGCTTCTAGATATTAAAATGTTAAATAGAAAACACCAAGTACCAAGCACAGGTACCTTAATTTACCAGTTTGTCTTCCACATCAGAAGCCAACACATTCAACAATTCCTGTATCAGACTATCCATTTTAAATGCAAAACACTTCAAATGGATAAAACTCTCTTGAGGCTGAGTTTACTCATCTCAGAAACCCACAATATGAGGATCCAAGTTTGCTCCTAAAATAATGAAAGAGAAAAATTAAATTACAATTTTTACAGATACCCTGATAAAAGCCATGTCTGTTGTAAGTTAAGGTACCAAAACCTCATTAGAAGGACTTCCAGCTTCTTTATATGCCTGTAATCCATATAAATCAGGAACTTCAGATCAAATTCCCTTTTAGAATAATTGCTTTATGCATTGTCCTTACCTTCATGAAGCTAAAGTAAAACACAAGCTTGTTCAGACAATTATTCACTTGTGCTTTTCCACTCAAGAGAGAACACTTTGTGCTTATCTTCCTTTATTTTAAGGGACTGGCTTTTGCTAGGTGCTGCTGCACTTGTTTCTGCTGGTGTAACAAGTACTTTCCATCACCTCCTGGGGCCTGACTCTCCCACTCTTCGGCTAAGAAGGACCTTTTCCAGGAAAGCTCTCATGTTTAGTTTCTAAATACTTCTACTTCAGCAGCCGTGCAGCTAGAGGAATTGCTTTGTGTATCTGCTGTATGTAGCATTAATTAAATGCTTTGCCTTTCAACAGGTCTCTGATCTTTTCTTCTCTCTGGATGAGGAGCCATCTCTAGCAGCTGTTGCCTCTGCTGGATTTGGGTGTTCTGTAATTGCTACAAACGTGTTCTTCAGAGAGCTGAGGAGCAAAGCTGAGAGCCTGTTGCTGTGCAGCCTCACCCAAACACATCCACATACCGTACCTCCCAAATGCTGGCTTCCTTCTTTCTCTGTGCATTATTGTGTTCTTGGGCCATTTGCCTGTTAAAGTTTTGTTCAATTTGTTTTCTATTCCTAGTCACTGTTTAAAGACTTGATTTCCAGGTATGTTTCCTATTGCTCTTATGTTATATCGCCAGGAACACCTTTATGGGTTGCTGTCCATTTTGTCTAGAATTTACATCGTTTCCTTGCATGTTAATTAAGCTAACAAAAAGTGAAGAAGGATCTCTGGGCCTGCTGAAGGATGTAGCCGTCTCCTTCAATAGCACAGAAATAGGAATAGGCAGGAATAGACCCTGTTAAAAAATCTTTGCTTCGTTTTCCTTTCTCTTGATTCAAGCAATATAGCAACATTCTTGGAGAGGGGTGAGTTTGGAATCTATTTTATAAACTTACTTTTAGAATAAAGTAAGAATAAAACCATCTTCTATGCCTGTCATGGGTTGAATAGAGAATAATAAACCAAGCTGTGCAATGTGTTTCCTTGGGGATATCCTGTCAGAGCGTCTTCAGCGTTTTCAACATCACTGGAGTTTGCAATGGATTGTTAAAGCTGATGTTAAACAGCTGGTAAATCAGAGCAACACTCTATGGTGTGTTAGTGGTATCAGTAGGGACAAAATTGAACAATGATTTGGGTTTTGTGCAGGATAATGAGAAGAAAATAAAAAATCCTTCTATGTAAGTGATGTGGGCCTTTCTCAGGTGCCTGCCAGGAGGTGTAACTGAAGAGATAAGTACAAGTCATTAAAAGGCCTAATGAAGGAAGAAAAAAAATCATCTGCAGCAGATAGAGGTACTTAGATTTGTTGCTTTTTTTACTCTCCCTAAGCTGCTGTTCAAATACATGTGAATCTGCTATTTTCAATGTTCTGATCTTTATTTCTGTGTCATTGTCATAAAAAAAATCTAAAGGAAAGATAAAAGCTTAAGCAATATGAATGAGTAAGCACACATCTTCAAGGATAGGCTTTTCATTACATTAAGGTGCCAAAATAAATCCAAAATCTGCTCCTTCACTGCCTATCTTACAGATACCTAATGGTCTGGTGAGAGAAAGGGTGGATTATAAATAATTGAGCAGAGAACTTTCCATGTATAAATTATTCTTGTTTTAAAACATACAGTATAGTCTCCACTGTTATTTTTGTCCTTATATATATTTTTACTTCTATCCCTTTGAGTATCAGATGAGTCTCTTAAGTCTTTCTATACTATGCATTTTCTGCTGTTCTGATGGGCAAATTCAAACTTGTTACGCTAGCAGGTAACACTTTTTCTGAGCTGTGGTGAAATCAAACTTCGCTTTTATCAAGTGGCAGAGGAAAAAGGGGCGGTAGATAAATATAGAATTATTAATGCAATGTTGTCTGAAATAAATGCAATTCAATAAAGAGGTAAATTTACCTCGCTGGAAGGGTCTTGTTAGTTTATTTTTCTCAAACCATTTCTACTATATCAGGTAGTAAGAAACAGAAAAGCAGTTTTCCAAGGATTGGTTATGTTCCTGAAACCTCCAACTACAGGAGTTTAATACCTTTTAAATATAGACTTATTTTTCCATTAAAAAAAATATTATTCTGTAAAAGTCTTTAAAGCCTTTTTTTTTTTTTTTTAAAGAAAATTAAGTTTATATCTTCCACAATGTGTCATTTCTGTCTACCACCCCCTAGAAAATGGGTTCAGGCTGTTTTGGTTAAACATGCTGTCTAATTTCAGCAGATTTTGACTGAGTGCTAAAGGATATGAAAGTTTTCCTTTTCTCCAATTTTCATTTAAGTAGGCAAGTAGTTGGATAGAAGAAAAGAAAAAAAAGCAAACCCAACTTTTATCACTTTTACTGAGTGAGAGAATGCATCAGAAACTCCTTTCCTAGTACACATGAAAGATGCAGTATTTGGGATTTTTCAGCTACAGGGAAATCTTCAGTTTGCACTACACTGGATACTGACAATCCAACCCCAGGAACTCCACTTGAAAACAAGTTTTAGTTATTATGGTTTTTTATAGAACTCTTGTGTAAAATGTTTGCCCCTGCTTAACACAAGACCTCAGAGACAGACAGCCTCTGGTGCAGTCAGCGGCAGAGAAATTGCCATTTAAGCAGCTGGCTGAGGTTGAGCTGGAGATAGATCTTGTGTAGAGGCTGGGAGGTCTGGGCATTGGGTAGGTGGAGGTTTCTCATTAGAGCCCAAAAACCCTGCAAAAAGATTAATATTTCTCGAAGCTGAACATAAATTCCAAAAACTCCTCCCATCCTTTGTTCCAGTTTCATGAATCTATGCTTAAAGCAAAGCAGACACTTTATCAAGCTGAAATTTCATTAAGCAGAAGTTTAGGATGCTGGGAAGTGCTCTGCTGACTTGGAGCTTTTATATTTCATCAGCTGATGTAACAGAATACTGAAGAACTTGCTGAGTTAACAGTGGACACTTTGTAAATCACGTATTTCTCTATTAGCTTTTTGAATCTAAGAAGTATAATCGTTGCTATACTTTGTTTAAGCTAATTTCTTAAATCTGTGGCACTCCTGGATTTTTGCAAGGAATTTGCTGCCCTCTCTTGACCAGTTGTATTAAACGTGACACATGAAACAGCTGTTTCAGTCTTCATGAACTTTGCTAGGGACACGAATAGATGTTTGGATAGTTATTTCTTGAGCTCTGAACCTTTATAATGCAACCCTTGAAATGATGTAAGGTTTTTTTTTAATTCCAGAAATACTGGCTAAAGATGATATAGCTAGTGTTATTTTGAAAAAACTGGTGCGGTGCATAATCTATTATTTATTGTTTTCTCCTTATAGAAAATAAAATGGGTGAATGCATTTGAAATTATGTGTAATGTCATTCATTATGTCTACAATGTTTCACATAACAAGTCACTGTTCATACAGGGACTTGTGCAGTATGGATGGTAAATCGTATTATTTTGAACTCACAGTTCTGAGTGAGTGCCCTCACCCCCGCACTCTGCTTTTCATGAGCTGGCAAGAAAATCATGCAACATAAAGCTTTTTAACAATGAATTAAGTATGTAATACACTGCCTCTGGGAGCCAGAAAAACTCCTGCTGAAGTCTCAGAAAGCACAAACAAGAAACCTACAGCAACTTTGTAGCTGTCAAGGCAGAGACTTGCTTTCCTCACCCTTTCTGTGAGTGTCACCAATCTGTCTTGAAAGATAAACAGGACTACTTGTTTACAGTATGGAATTGCAAACTATTGTTTGGCAAAAATATCTTCTAGTTAAAGGCTCTGTCAAAGCAAGAATATATCCTGGCATGGTAAAGAGCTGAACAGTTAGAGAGGACTGCATTTAACAGATGGATTTTGTATTTATGTAGCTCCTGCTGGGAAACACAGAGGCATTACTGGGACTGCAGCATGTGTGAGTTACTGAAAAAGAGTAGTGGCTAAAAAACTGTCTTTTTGTTTTGTACAACAAGTCCTGAAATCCAGGAAGAGCTTCCTTAAACATCCACCCACAGTTGTTCATATTTTAAGCCAAAGGTTTTGCTGCCATTTCACAGTTAACTTGTTGAAACCTTTGATCTTGGTGGGACTGTGGCTTTTTTCTGGTGCTGTATCTCTGGCAAATAGGATGTGTAGGGGTACAGGAGCAGGTGCTGCATTCTCATGAAGATTTCCAAGTTTTCCTTTGGCACAAGTCAGTTCTTGAGCAGAAGCTGGGCAGGTCTGAATGATGAAAGCTGACACTCGTTTCAATGCCAAGGTGAAAAAATTCTTTTTTGGAAATTACTCTGTGCTTAAACTCTGTGCTTTTTTAAATCCTTAAAAAAGGATTTCAGGGGTGACAGTGATTGCCAGTTTGATAGCAATAGCATGGGGTTAGACATTTAGCCTTTAAGTGCTTATCTGCAGTTTATCTTCTTGGAGGTAGGGTTCTAATGCAAAAGTTGGAAATCCAAGTATTGTAGCTTTCAACATTCAATAACCCCTTCTCAAATACCTTCTAGAATGGTTTGTCAGACCATGCTTGAGTAGAAAATAGGTAGCAGCAAAGTTTGTGCTTTTGCTATCAACAGGGTTGTATATTTTGCTTTCTCCTTAAGGAAAAAGAAAAGAATCTTTTCTACATAAGGAGCAACTTATGTAAACCTAAAAATACCAAATTTTCTGGCCTACTGTTCAATTTACTCTCTGGACAGTATATATAATCCTTAAACAATCTCTCTGATTCTAGAATTTTTTAAGTTGATAGAACTGATCTTAATTAAATGGAAATACTCTTATCCAGGCAGATCAAACTTACCTTTTTAATTGCTCAGAAGAAATTAATTTGACTCCTTTAAAAAAACCATCATGTCACCAACTTAATTGCTTTCTTCACTGAAAGTCTTTAAGTAGGTGTCAGTGAAATCTTTCCCACTCAAAAGCCAGTAATTCTGCAGAGAGAAAAAGAATAGAAATTACTGGGGTTTAGCATATTTCAAACTAATTTACACACACAAGAGAAAAACCAAAGAAATCTAAAACCAGTGTTATACCAAATGCTCTGTCTGCTTATTAAGGTCGTACATGTTTTCATTAAGAAGAAACTCTGAAAACTGTGATTTGTCTGAGATCAAGTTCATGTACCTGGATCCAGCATTGATCAGTGCTGCTTAAAGAAACAATAATCCAGAGGATTTCCACCAAATGCACTATACAAAGCATCCCTGTGCACAACTCCTTCAGATCTTCATTCTCTGCACTCCACAAGCAGTATTCAGTCCCATGAAAGGACATTCTGTGGGTGTCTGGACGAGACCATGCTGGACACTGAAGCTCTTTGCTTAGCTGCAGAAAATGATTTCTCTGGTCTATGGTCACAACTTCCTAGAATAGGTCCATGTGTGGGTGCCACTGGCCCTGTGCTGCTCTGGATGTTGCAATGTGTGATACTGGAGGGTCACTATCAGACACCTAATCAGAGATTGTTTTGTTATCACTCTATTCATAGAATCTTAGAATGGGAAGGAATGGTAGAGATCATTTCATTTAAACCTCCCGCCATGGACAGGGACACCTTCCACTAGACCAGGTTGCTCCAAGGCTCTCCAACCTGGCCTTGACACTTCCAGGGCTGGGGCATCCACAGCTGCTCTGGGCAACCTGTGCCAGTGCCTCATTGCCCTCACAGTAAAGATTATCTTCCTAAAATCTAATTTAAACCTCCCCTCTTTCAGTTTACAGCCATTCCCCATGTCTTGCCACTTCATGCTCTTGTCACAAGTCCCTCCTCACCTCTTTGTAAGCCCTTTAGATACTGAAAGTCTGCTGTAAGGTCTCCCCAGAGTCTTTTCTTCTCTAGGCTGAGCAACCCCAACTCTCTTGGCCTGTCTTCATAGGAGAGGTGCTTCAGGCCCTCTGAGCATTTTGTGTCCATCCTCTGGACACTCTCCAAAAGGTCCATGTCCTTCTAATGCTGGAGTCTCCAGAGTTGAACACACAGTACTCTTGTATTTATCCATTTCTGGAGCTTATTAATTTACTTTCCCTTCAAATAGCCAGTGTCTTTGTGTTACCTTCTCAGTTTAAAAGCAGTTTATCCTTCCAAGGATAAACCTTCCAAGCCCGTTATGAGGGTGCTTCTGGCAGCACAGAGAGAAGCAATTCTGGCTTTCAGATTCTGGATTTTTATTTTTCATGTGGATAATAACTTTGTCATGCTAAACTAAATGTGTTCGGAGCCATCTGCTGTTCTAAAAGTGTCATCTAATTGAATATAGAAAAACTCGCCTCTCGCCACTTTTCTTCACCTTCTGTTATAGTTCAGCTCCAGACAGCAACTCCGTACCACACAGCCACTTGCTCTTTCCACAGCCCTAGTGGGATGGGGAGGAGAATCAGAAAAATGTAAAACTCGTGAGCTGAGATGCAGTTTAATGATTGAAATCAAGTAAAAAACAATAATGATAATAATAGTATTATTTTTACGCTGAATCAAAAACATAGCACTGTATCTGCTACTAGGAAGAAACTTAACTGTACGCCAGCTGAAGCCAGGACACCTTCTTAATCACCTCTTGTTACTTCTGTTTTTAGATGCACACTGGATTTTAATTTCAGTTGTGTTGTAAGATTGTATAATTTAATGATAGGACTCAATTATTTTAAAGGTCTTTTCCAACCTAAATGATTCTATGATTCTGTGACTCCCCTTGATCAAAGTCTCACCATTTCTATGTAAAACCAGTCCTCAACACTTCAGTTAGTCACAAAGATTTTAGGCATAAGTAAAAGCTTATGAGAAGGATAAATTTTTTTTGTCAGCTTCTTGTACTTATGTAGATATATTTGGATTCCAGTGTCCCATACATTCAACAACAACATTTTAAAGGGTTCTGTGAACTTAAACCATTTTCTGCCGTTTCATTTATACAGCGTAGACTGAACTTGCCCCATCATGTTGCTGCAGCCACTGCAGAAGACTCCCAGCACTTTTTGCAATTCTAATGGGCGACTGTCTGCCTGATGGATTAAGGTCCTTATAGTCTCCATCCATAAGTTAATTGAGCTGAGTCAGTCTGAGCTCTGAAGCCCTTCTTGAAAATGAACTCTTATTAAGGGTAAACACTCAGTAAAGTGTAAGTAGAGTACAAATAACCACAAAGTGCACTAGCTAAACTCTGGAGATGGAGCTCAGGCTAGGAACACAGATAGAATGTAGAAATGTCCATCTCCTTGTCATCCAGGTTAACAAGTGTAGGGAGGTGTGATGTGGGAATCGTCACTGTGCAATATACTTAATGCATCTGCTGTTATTTTTATGTGATTTCAAGAGCTGGCTACTGCACTAAGAGCTTTGGGTATGGCTTCCTAAATGTTCCTTGCCTCCCACCATTTGAGTCTTAATATACTCTGTATAAGCAATTATTTCCAAAAAATTGCTTAATAATTCAATTTGCTTTGCTTTAATGGTAGAACAGGAAGACTTATGGATAAAAAGGCAGTAGATGTGATATCTTCTGACTGCAGTGAACTTCAATGGGAGGAATACATGATGTTTTTCTAAACAAAGCAAAGGAAACTTTTGCCTTGATAGAACTTCCATGGGTGGATATGAAACTTGTCAGGAAAAATATTGGAGTAGCTCTCAGCAGCTTAGTGTCAAAATGTAAGAGGTACATACGACCTGCCTCCTGTTTGGTTCAACAAACCTGTCTGTTGCAGGTGGCACAAAATTTGCAGTTCTTAAGAGCATTGGAGGCCAGGATTAGAACTCAGTGTGACCCCAGCAAAGAAGAGAGAGATGGGTATTGGTTGGTAACACTGGCTGGAAAAGGATGTGTGGGATGATGATGCCACACAGGGCAAAGCTGATTTAACAACATCCCGCTGTATCAACACATCAAGGTGTATAAATAACATAGCCTGAAATATGGGGAGTGTTCTCTGCTCCATGCTGGAATACTCTTTTTGGGTTTCTGTGCTGAATGGGACCTATTTGAAAACAGACTTGGTGAGAACAGTAAGAATTCACTCAGAAACATGAAAACAGAAAGGCTGGAGGAATCCCAGACAAAACAAGGACAGGAGCTGAGGTTAGAAAGCCTGAAGGAAAAGAGAGATGAGAGGAGAACTGAGACAAACATGGAGAAAAATACAGAAAAGCCTATTGAAGGAAAAAAAGGGAATAACCCGGTCTCTGGGTCTGTGGCTGAAAGCACAAGTAATGAGGAAAAAATCCTAATAAAAATTTAAAATTGATCGTACGTAAAACTGAAATCAACCTATAACCCTAAATTCTCTTTCTCAATAGATTAGTCATCCTCCAGAAGTTGCTTCCAAGTGTAGTGTGTTTCACTTATGCTAACAGAGATTGCAGTACCACCCACCAGAGTGTTTACTCCTGTCCAGCCTGCTCTGCAAGACCCCTCTTTAAATACAGCAATGACATACAGTTGTACAGAACTGGACTAGGTTGCTTCAACTCTAATTTCTCTTTTGCCCAGGGCTTGTTTTGTTTGATCCTTTTCCCCTCTTTTTTGTCTCTTGTCTAAAAATAATGAAATTTACTACTCAAAAATTAGTTGAGAAATTTAAAAATATTCTCTTCTGACTTTGATTAGAGAATTGGAGACAGTCTTGCAGAAGACCTGGAGCACAACTTGCTCCTGGCCAGAGACCCAAGAGAACTCCACTGCTGCATATTTAACTGCTGTGGAGAGATGCTGATTGCTTGGAAGCAGTAGCACTTTCCAGTCTGAAATTCCCTGTTTACTCCTTATCTAGGGGCACATAATAAGAGGAATTGCTCTGAACATTTAAGTTGTGCTAGGAAGGCTCAGAGCAATTCCACTTCAGCAGTTTGCAAGTTGTACACGAGCTAATGATGATGGATGACCTTAATGCTCCACTGTTTTACTGTAACACAATTTATTAGGGCTAGTACCTGAACCAGTAAAGCTCAAGAACTGTTGTCCTCCTTCAGTCATCAATTAGGTTAGTGATCATTGCTGGGCTGGGCACATAAAATGAGCCTATCAGTCTTCCAGGGTTTAAGATCAAACAGCAGTTCTATAATCTCTTCAAAGACCTCTGTTAAATCTATATATTAAGATCATGTCTCCTTTTTCTTTTCTGGATATATGTGTTCTAGAAGGTGTTCTAGAAGAAAATGGTTTTGAATCTCATGTGGTGTTCTCAGCTTGGTCTTGAGGCATACATTCTGGCTCCTCAATGAAGCTGCTACTTATAATAACAAAATGAAACAATCCAAAATAGCTGCTTGAATCCCTATTAATTTCAGCAAAGTCCGGGTGAAACTAAGGTCTCCTAACTTCATGGAAAAATGTGATATTCTGAAAATTTTCTTTCATCCCAACTGAGAATTTAAAGTCCACATTATCTAACATGTTGTAATTTTTAAAAGAATTTGGACTATCTTTCCCCTTTAGTGCTGCAACATTTAGAAATTATATTATATATAGGTTTTTTTAATTATTTGAGGTCAAAACTGAATGTAAATTATTCACTTTCAGTCAAAGCAAAATTTCCCAAGAGAACCTAATCAGTAAACTTTGAGCCAGTGTAGTTTGTGCCTTGAAAGGGTTACCCACTTTATTTTCCTCCCTCTCACACTTTTATCGATGACTCTTGTCTTATGTACTATGACTGTGGCAAAAATGGGGCAAGAGAGAGGTTCCCTCGAGGGGAATGCCCAATAAAGGGCATTATTTCCAAGCTCCCTATCGTGGGTGGACCCTGGACGGGGCAGATGCAGTGCAATAAGCAAGACAAGCCCCTGGCAAGGCTGGCTCCAGAGAGCAATCTCTTGGAGCCTGGGGTGTGGGTCAGCCTTGCATTGCTGCCAGGGTTCCCCACAAGTCCTGGTCCCAGACCCTGCTTCTGCTTTAAGGGCAAGGACATCTGCAAGGAGCAGTAACAAAATTATTTCCATGGTGCCACTTAAAAAGGAGGTAGAAAGATGTTCAGATGGAACAGCAAAGATAAATTACATGGGCTCTGCTTCCACCTTTTATTCACAGTAAAAGAGCAAAGGGCTTTAGAGCAAGCCACGGGACCTGATAGGGCCCTTCTATCTGTGCTTATCACAGCATCACACTTGAGTCAGTGCCCAGCGCTGTCAGAGGCAGAAGAGGTGCTTGGCAGTATCAGGAGGATAATTCTAAGTGAAGCAGACATTTCTCCTGCAATTAGCTGCTCTGTTCACCCTTCCTTTTCTCTTTTCCCTGCCATCCTCCCCTTGGAGCTCCAATAGAAGATTTGGAAGGCTCCTTGGTGAGAAATGATTGGTTTTAGCTGAGAGGAGACAGTCTTCCATACATTCTTCTCTTGTCTTTGTAGGAACGGAGTTGTTCCTCAGAAAGACAGAGTCTGATCATCAGGAGTTTGTACCACTTGGTTGTGAACGAGGGAACTGCACCATCCTAAACTCTATGTGTATTTTTTCAGCCTCACAGGTTATGAGTTTCTTTGATATTGTCAGCCTCAAAATACAGCACAGTGTGTGTAATTGCACATGGGAACTGCAGTTTTGGGAGAGTCATTGAGGCCAGGTTGGGATGAGAAAGTACTGGGAAAGCTTTCCTTACCCTTGGAAGAGTTGTCTACAAGAATTTGGTGGAAACAAATATGTACAAATTCCCTCCTCCTCCGCTCCGCCCCCTCCCAACCTTTTTTTAAGGTGTGTTTTATACCTGAGTGAGGGACCGGAGCTCGCCGCTAGATGTCATTGGCGTTCCAGGAAAGGGGAGCGGGGTTCGGCTGCCCAATAAACCCCCGTTACTATTGCAGACCGTCTGAAATCCGGGAATACAAGCGGCTTCTGATACTTTTCATCCTCAAGGCTTGGATGTGAGAGATTAGGTGGAAACCACGATGAAATCAGGAACACACACGAGCGTCCTATAAGAATTTTTATTATTTTCTTTTTCACTTGGCAGTTTTTCACTAAGACAAATGGAAATACAAGAGTGAAAGTAAAGAGCAAGGCTTCTTTAATGGGTTTGTTATTTCTTCAGCTCTTAGCTAATGTTAAACACATGGAATATTTTCATATTGATTCCACCGAGGTTTTTATTTATGTCATAACCATCATCTAGTACAGGCAAGTACAGACATACATACATAAGCAGCACATTATCTGTTAATTCAAAAGTTCTGTAAAGTGAGGGTAAATCATCCATTGACAAAAATGGAGTTTTGCTTTCTCTTTTTAGAGTGGTAGCAGTGTTTTGGAGTTGTGTTGGCAACAGTTATTTACAGAAAAATGTGAAAACACCCATTTTCATCCCAGTAAGGACTGGACAATCTGTTGCATTTAAATTTTAATAAATGCTAACCTCTTTTTTATTTCACCTGTATTAAGGCACAGAGTACAGTGTGTTTCATGCCACTCCACAAGAAATACTGAGCCTGATCCCAGGGCTGCTGCTTCCCTAAGCTTTGCTGAAAGCAACGCTGGTCATCAGCGCTGTGCTAAAATTTGTGGAAGCCTGGTTTTACGGGGAAAGTTGAATGGTCTTCAGTGTTTATAAGTGGAAATTGAAGATATTGAAGGGTCTTTTTTTCCACAAACACACACTGTCTGGCCAGGAATCCAGTTTCTGTTTCCCGGGATATAATGCACCTACATCAGAGCAACGACACACAGGGGAACCCTACTGGTTTCTTCCCAAGCTTACAAAGTACCTGGATCTGTGTGGGAGAAAAACACCTTGGGATTAGAAAACTAACCCAGCATGTGATTTCTCTCTTCGAATGATTAATTATATGACCATAAATCCATAAATCCTCTGCAAATTTGTAGGAGTTTTCTAGCTCATCAAAATTGCAGTGTACTTCTGCTTAGGAGAATGGTGGAAGCAAAGTGGATTAAATTTGTGTTTCAACATGCAAACCAGATCAAATGAGTTGAAAATAAAATCCCTGTTGCAAAAGCTGTTAAAAATAAAAGAGAAAGAAAGAGAGAGAGAGAAAAACAATCCTGCTGCTTCTCTTCCTGTAGTTTTTAGTCAATAAAAATTCTGGAACTGTTTAGGAAAATAAGAAGGTGTTCACAGGAAAAAAAAATCCTTTGCTGAAGTATAAGAATAAAACCTAGTGTGGAGCAAATACAAGTTACAGAGAGAGACATTTGGCAAGCATCAATTCACACTAGTCAGGAGACTGCAGATGACTCAGGGGTTCAGCTATAACAGATTGGTCACAGCTAAATATGCCCTTAATCCATCACTAAGAGTCCCTGGAATGCAGCAAGGTCAAGATTTAAAAAAAAAATAAAAACCAAAAAAAACCAACTAAATGTTAAGACTTTTAGGGCAAGATTTGGAGAGGAACAGACGTTGTCTTTTCAGGAACTTTGTACCTTCTGCCTTTAACATTCTTTAGGCTAAATCAATGTTTTCTGCCCTAGTCTAAAAACATGCAGATCATGCAGTGGTGTTCCTAACTTTACTGGCGGGTCACCACTTTAAAATCAGGACGTTCAGTTACCCATATTAATTTTTGTTCATGTCTCCTGATCTAAGGAGAGCCATCAATACACCATTTTCCCAAATATATACGTGGTTTTCTGCACAGTTACCTGTCTGCACACATCTTACACCACAGCGGGCAATGCAGCACCAGTTCAGAGAGTTCTGCAGTCATGTGGGCATTTTCCTGTCTCTCTCTACAGCACACTGCCCTGTACTGCACTGCAATCTTAGTCTTTTTTTTCAAGCACTATTATTTTATTTTCCTTGGCAAAAATATCACATTGCCTTTTCCATTCTTCTCCTCAGCTCTTCAGGCCCTCACTCACTTTTGTTCTTGCTTTGGATCTCTCCTACCTCTGTACATCATCGATCAATTCAATGCAAGGTAAATCCACCCAGCATGTGATTCAGTCTGCTCAGAAAGGAAGCTGTGAAGTGTTGACACTTTGAAACTCCCCATGTTTTCTAGCAACTGTTGAGACTTCACCACATGTGTGAAGTACCAGCTAGACTCCCTCCCTTTAGGTTTTGGGATTAAGACATGTACATCTGCAGTTATGGACTCTGTATTTCCTCTGAGTAGGATTTATTGTGATGACAATAAAAAGTCCTGCTACTAGTCATAGAAGTGCTCTTCCCTCTGTCAGCATCCTCACCTCATCCCCTGATGTCACCTTTCCCTATGTTAAGTCATAATGCTCTGAAAAACTCTGCCTACATGGGCTATTGTGAACTTCATGAGTTGGATGACATGAAGTAATTTTCCCCGCTTCAGTGCTTCATGGGAAAAGGTCAGTCATTCAGGCTTGGAGGGCAGAGGAAAAATCTGGAAAGGTTGTTATGAGAGAAACGATGTTTTAGTTCCTGAGGAAACTAAGTAGAATTTTGGTGACGATAAATGATGCTGGCTACTTTTGAAAACCTGGGTCACAGTCTTTTGATATTAACATCCATTACTGCAAATATGTCCTGATTCTATATTACAAAATATAATACTGTCTTATCAGATCGTTACGCTGATCATGGTTAGTAAAACTACAAAACAGTAGTAGCAAGAGACCATGAAAGCTATTGTTACAAGCTGCCTCTTAGATTAAGCTCTTTAAAGCATACATGTAAAGAGACACTCTTACATGTACATTAAGATCAAGAGTGAAATAATACATTTGACAATGTCACCTTCGGTGGTCAGCAACCATTTGCACACTTGCAAAATGTAGAGGTTGTCCATCTGCATTGGACTGACAAAAGTAGAGAGCAAAATGGGAATTGTGCAGCAGGCAGGCGTGTCACTCCACAGAGGTCCCAGCGGGATCCACCGTCTGGCTGGTTTGTACACGCTGGGCCACAGTGCCTCTTAAATAAAATCACAGGTCACGCCACGACTTCTACTTGCTTAAATAACTTGTATGCTAAGTGTGGAGTTTCTGGATATAACCTAGAATATTGCTTCCTAAGAAGTCAAATAAAACATTTAAGGGAAAAAAAAATATTTTCCTGAATGCCTGGTTACACATAGACAAGAATTATAGGAAAAGTCCATTTAAGAGATGCATGGGATTTCCTTTTGGTATGTACCATGCCGTAGTGTAGACAGTGATACTGTTCTGCAGCTTCAGAACTGGGAGCACTGGTTCTATTTCTTCACCTTTTATTGATTTGCTGAAAACGTTTTGGATGTTGCTGTTTGCCCAGTCTGACAAGGACTATATGTTTCCTTTACATAATCCACAACATCTGGACATTGCTCCATCACCCAAAGCCAGGATGTTCTGCTGCTTTTATTTACACATGGTGGTAAAGCACTGTAAATCCAAGGGCCAGATTTCAACAAGAGTCTGGAATTAATACTTGAAGGAATGAGTGACTGATATGTTTCTTTGTAACAGTAAAGTTCCAGGTAGGAGTCCTGTTTGAGTAGTATATTAATGATGAAAATTTCATTACTCCACTTTCATACGCTTTATCAAAACACATCCTTACAAGAATGATTTTTCTACTAAAAAGAAAGTCTTTGCAATTAATAAGTTTGCTCCTTTTTGCTGACTGTAGGTCTGGAAATAAAATGGCAGATATGCAGGTAACACAAATAGAACTCAAGTGTACAGCTCCTAAATTCTACAGACACCTCACTCTTAACATCCAAGTCCCTAAACAGCTGAGTTTCTGTATCCATGCTCAGTCAGACTCATCTCAGCCTTCACGGGACCTTTAGCTTATACCAAAACTGTAAAACAGCCATTCCTCAGCCTATTCACCTCAAAAAGGGTTTGATCCAGTAAGGATCAGCAGAACACAAGATATGGTGTACACACATCAATAATTAACAGGGATTAAGGCTCCCACTCTGAAAGAAATAGATCCACATCCCATTCCTTCAACTTTTTGAAGAAATTCAAACCACATTTCTTCCCTTGCATATGGATTCCTAATCATAAGCTGTAGGTTCTTCTCAGCACCAGAGGAAATTACAGAATGGGTCAATACAGTAAGTTGAGACGAATCTCCAGAATAGACAGTGTTCCCCAGGAAGTCCCCAACAAATGTAGATTTGAAAGTCCTAAATAAGTTATTAAAATCAGCCTCATGATCAGAGGAAGAGAGAGAGGTTCATGTGACACACAGTTTTAAAAGATCTGTTGCATGTCTGGAGAAGCAGAGATTAGCATGTCTGACTTCTGTCTCAAGCATTGGTAGAAATAGAGTTGAAATGGCTTTCATAAAGAGAAGTTATGTCTCCTAGTGTAATAAAGTTCTTCAAAGCAGAAAATATGCCCGTGGATAAAGGTCACATACTTGAAGTAATGTTCTTAGATTTCTAAAAAGCTTTTGATGAGGTCAGTTATCAGAATCATTTAAAGTAGATAGAATTTAATGGGATAAGAGGGAAGATCCTTCTGTGGATTAATAACTGCTCAAAAGATTTGTAACAAAAAGTAGTGATAAATGGTGGAAGATAATTGCTAATGAAATCCTGCAGGCATCCAGATGTTCAACATATTTGTGAATGGTCTGGAAAGAAGGTGGATAGTGAGGTAGCAGGGTTTTTTAATGATACAAAATTATCTGGAGTGGTCAGAATTAAAAACATCTATGAAAGCTTTCAGAACTCTCTTTTGATACAAAATAGATGAAAGACAGCAAATTCAAAACTGGAGAATAAAAAGCCATGCACAAAGCCAATAATGAAACTCTATATGTATATACACATGCATAAATGAGTGTCTGCATGTACATGCACACAGTGCTGGGCTCTCACCCAGCTATCACCATCTGCAAAGGAACCATGAGTCACTTTGCATAAATCTTTAAAAGAACCTTTTCAGTATCCTGCTGTAGCCAAGAAAAAAAAAATAGAGTTTTAGGAAGGAAGAGGAACTAATAAACAGAATGATGTCATTTAATAAACCCATGATGCATACACACTCCTTCAATACTACCTTGCCTCAGAAAAGATATATTGAACAACATACATGAAAGTTCAAGACAGACCTTTGAATATCCAGAATGACTCTCATATGAGGACAGATTAGAGAACCAGAACCTACTGGTCCCTTCATTTCACAAACTCAGATATACTTGCTGAGCTTAATACAAGTATATTTCAGAAAGTACCTTGGAAATACTGGAAGTAGTTTACAAGCAGAAGATTTCAATATCTGCTTAGAGACACCCTAGCACTGGATGAGATGAAGGCATAGCTAAAGGTGTTGTACAGGAAAGCTGAGTCACCCAGCTTAGAGCTCTGGGTTGCACTCTTTAGTTTTGAGACTTTGTCAACAAGGATGGTGCTAACTCAGGAAGAATTCCTTACACTCTCAGCTGGAGAATTTAGGGCTGCAAATTAACAGCAGAAAGGAAAATTTTTAGACAATAAAATGAAGAGTGTGCTTAACAATAAAGCAGAAATACCTCTGAAAATATGTTCAGGAGCCACGTTTCGCATACATATTATTTATTTTAAAACAAATAAGTTTCACATTATTATAAGAGAAAACATTTAGCACATCCCAGTTGGTTTCTGCTACCTAATAATCATCTTGTGTCGACCTTCTACAGAATAAAATGTCAGAGTTTCATGTAAAGGGAAGTCCTAGATTGCCACAGAGACCTAGGGCAGCCTATACAGGCACCTTGCAGATACAGCTCTGTCACTGTGGATGGCCAGGCTCAAACCGAAGGGCAGCAGTATGCGCATATTTACTCCTGATCAGGAGACAAGGTAGGAGGCATGACATGTTCTGATCCATCAGTAGATGCTTCTGGTTGTGAGAGAGGATTATGGCAATAGTAGCAAAACTCCTAAAAATCCCTCAATGTTACTGAAATTCCTTTTGTCAGCTGGATTCGGTTGCTGTGACTACAGGGCAAACTGGTAGATAAAAGAAGGAACCTTAACAAATCTGATGAAAAAAGAAACTAGTGACTTTCTAAAAAGATATGAAAAAAAATAGAAAAGGGGCAAAATAAGTGGATTAATCAGTTATGCCAGTCAGTGAGTGCAAATTAAAAGTCCAAATTCAAACAACTCTGTGTAAATAAAATCCTACTGAGCGAACAATTTGCAGAACATAGCTGCTTCCTTCCTACTCGTCCACACACACACACGTATATTCCATTTTTTTCTTATAAAAAACCAGCGAGGGATAATGAAATTTTCTTTTACAAAAAGGTTTCAGTTCACCTAGAAAACTGTATTTGGTTGTATTTTCATAGAAACAGAAGAGTGTTGGAAGTACCTAACACGGTCAGTGCATTAAATACATCACGCACTCACTAACCATCTGAAACTAAAAATAGAAACACACAGGGAAGGATTAAATCCTGTCTTCATAAATCAGTAGCAAATTGATACAGAACTGGAAATATTTCCTCAAATTAGGACCCTTTGCTTGTTGATGTGTTCGGCCAATCGAGATATTGCTCTGAGGTTTACACCACAATTTTCAAAGTTATCTAAAGGCTTTAAGACAGACATTGCATACAAATGGGATCTAAACCCCTTTACACTCTTTGCTTCCTTACAGAACTTTGACCTACAATTACACTGGAGTGCAAAAAGAATTATTTTATTCTTCAGAAATTTTTTTGCACATTTTCTTGTCTTACCTGTTGAATGTTTTTCAGTGTGTGATAGCTCCTGACTGCTGCTAGTCAGGTGCAAACACAGGGCTCCTAGAAGGGATGGTTGTGATAGTTTTGTAATTATTTTGTAAATTATTCTCATGGTTACAGTTATTGTTGTTGTAATTTCTGAAATGTTTCTGGGAGCTACATCACAACTGCAGGATCTGCCCAGAAGATGTAGTTACTTCATTGCAGCAATCATTTGCAGTAATCCTCACTCTTTATAACAATATCCAACACATTCTCTTTTCCTTGCCAAAAATATTCTTTTCCCTTTGTGTCAAGTAAGATTCAGACCAAAGTTCTAAGCATCGGGTCACAGAGGTGTCTAAAAATGGGAAATGTCAGGCAAACTTAATCTCCATATCCATTCCGCCCGGGGTTCCTTCTTCTTAGAGCATCTGCACAGCAGCCGAGGTCAGCTTTCCTTCTGCCTCAGCTAGTCCCACTAGCTCCTAATCCCGGCCTAAAGTGCTTGTGATCCTGTCTAAGGCTGACTTTGCTAAATATCAAAAGCCAAACTTGAAAATTGCCAGCCCAATTCTGGATTTCCTCCGTAGGATATGAATAGCGGGCCTGTTTGTGTGCTGGGGTTTTCTTCAGACCATCCCGCTGGCACTGTTGAAAGGCTTGAAGGCAAAGGGCAGCGTACGTGAAGGATGTCAGAATCCAGATTTCCATGAATTCCCTAAGCAAAAGAACAGCGCATATCGAAGCAAATTAATGTCACTTTTCTTCTAAGCAGAGCTCTGAATAATGTTGGTGTTTCCAGGTGAAGTTTGGGTTCTGGCACCCTGCTTGGCTGAGCGGCTGAGTGATGCTCGCCGTGGGGAGGCCTGCAAAGTGGCTGTTTCTCAGGCACTCTGAGCTGGAATTTGCTCCATGGGGGCTCGCTGGCCTCTCGGCTCCTCAGTACCAGGCATAACAGTCTGAAAAATGCAGGACAGGATCAGGCCCTGAGCAGTTATTTAATCCTATCTTATAAGTCTCAGAGAGGAAAATCCATATTATCTTGTTGCCTAATACTGTTCATGGGATACAAGAAATCAGCTTAACAAAAAAATCCTTTGTAGGATAAGTGCAAAATATTCCTTTTGCTTTTAAGTTAAAAAAATTATCCACTGTGAGGTAAACGGTAGATGGAAGAAAGGAATTTCCACCTGAAATTAACAGAATATTATGATTTTTAGTTGGTTAGCATACTAGATCCTAATCCGTTAATTAGAAAATTTAATGTCCAAAATTTGGAAGTTTATTTTACTCTTTTTTTTTATTGCAAAGATAAATTCCCATTATTTTATGAAAATAATGTGCTTGGAGCTGTGTTATATCCTGCTGCTGGTTTGTTACGAGTTGTTGGTACATCTTCGGCAACAAAATCTCAAGCAGAGCCTTCGGTAAAATCCTGGCTTCAGTGTGGTGTGAAGGTTTTATTGTGGCTCTAACCAGCAACGTTACACCAGTAGCTGTGTTTTTGAGCAAGCATAATGCTTTGAAACTCATAAAGGGCTTTTTCCGCAGTGCAAAGTTGTACCGTGGATGTTGGTTTTATGCTTCCCTGGATAGTGAGCAAATCTGAGACAAAACCTTTCTGGCAGCCATAACACCAGATACACTTTACTGAGTCAGTCTGTGTGAAAATATTCCCTCTCAAAATACAAGCAAGGGCCTGGGCAGAGCCCTGCAGACGTAAATGTGAACAGGTAGAAACCAGCTCTGAACATATGCTGGTTAAACACACAAATACAGCAGGTTACAGCTGTGGCACCTGCAGTCGTCCCACCGTGTCAGTCTCTAGCTTTGGGCAGTCTTATTGATTATTTTTTTGACTGCATGAATGCAAGAAAAGTTTTTTGGGGAAAAACCCTCCAGAAGATAGAGAAGCAGGTTGAGGCAGGAGGAGTCTGAAGCTCTGAATTTGAGCTTGTCTCTTTGCACATCAGTTCCACGGTTTGGGGTGTCCTAAATAAGGCAGAATAAGGTAAGCAACAAAATAAAACCCCACAGAGCCACAGTCGGTCTTTGCAAGCTTCATTTATGCCTGGCTGAACCTGAGGCAAAATATTTCTCCCTGTTCCAGCAGGGAAATGGAGTCTTAACAGAATGAGAAACGAGACTGGCTCTATGATGAGAGTTCATTTATGAAATGCCACTTTGGGGGAGATGATAGAGCTAAACAGCAGGGGATGGACTTGCTTAAGCCTGCCTGTGTTGGGGGGAAATGTGGCTCTTCCAGGCACCTCAGACTGACCACAGCACATCACCATATGGTGGCATGAGCGGGGCCACAGCGTGTCACTCCCAGGCTTGCTGGAGACCGTCCCATCAATCTGTGCTTTTCACTCGGCGCTCCTATTGACAGCTGCGGCTGCTTTCCTTGAATCCTTGGGAGATGCCCTCAGAGCTGAGGCTCAGAGGCATACGTCTCCTTCTCAAGGCAAATCCATTCAATTCTCCATGAAAACCCACTCCAGGACTGCAGGTTTGCAAGGCAGGATCCAGCACCGGGTCCTGAGCACCCCGCTGGGCTGAGAGCCTGATAAAAAGGTCCTGATCCAGTTCATTGAGGTCCATGGCGAAGCGCCCGTCCATCCTGGGGAGAACAAAAGTGTTGGGCTTGGCAAATCATTTCCGTTAATGTAGGAGACAATTACTGATGCCTCTTTGCAAATTGCTCTTCTTTGACGTTTTTATAACTCAGTAATTTCCAGTTGTATTCCCATGTTTGCCTCTTTTGTGTATAGTTTTCCTATTTTTGAGTGCATGGTTCACAACATTTAAACAAACACTAACAACAAATTACCTGCTCAACTGGGTTCTGTGAAAAGGGGCCCTGAAACTTATTTACAAATTAAGCGGACTCGGGCAAGGAGGGAATAGTCACCGGGAGCGATTTGCGGGTGCTCTGCAAATCACGCGTGGTTCTCTCGCCAGAAAAGCCCTCTTTTCGGGGAGGGGGGAGGGCCCGGCGGTAAAACTCTGTGTGTTTCGCCCAAGACCTTCTCTCACAGGGAAAAATCCACCGGATTTTTTTTTTCCCTGTTGATAACTCTCTGAAAAAAAGATCCATGAGAGAAGTAAGTCAATACACAAACAACCCCACACCCGGCCTCAGTTGTTCTCACTTATTTTCCCGTTTAAAGAACTACTCTGTTTTGTATTTGCTTGTTTAATTCTCTCCAATTGTAATAAAAGATTGCATGTTTGCTTTCCAGAAACAAATCACATCTCATTTTAAATCACATTTAAGACACTATCCAAATTTCTCCACAGCTTTCTGAAAGAAGTTTTTTGACACGGAATTGATCACTCCAAATGCAATCTCTCCTCACTTAAAACGCTTAATCGTTAAGATGGAAAGTAACTTCGTAGTTTGTTTTTAATTGTATTTTTAATCCTATAAATCTCCACAGTATTTCGTTACACGGCGGTTTTGATGTATTTCGCCTCGGGCTGATGTTAGATTTCCTGCATCCCAGCATCTTTGGCTAAATCTGTTCTCCCATTTCGATAGCTTGATTTAGTTGCGGTTATAAATAAAATTCAAGATGCGCTTTACACATTGTGTTAGAGGAATAAGAAGAGTATGGGCTATTTTTAAAGCTGCCTATCTCTTAAAGTGGTTGTGTACTGCCACACTTTAAAATTCAGATGTGCATCCGTTTACATGACTTTTAATGCCATGTCAATACTCCGAAAATTATTTGTGTCTGGGGTTTTCGCAGCTCGGGATTTCCAGCTCTTTTCGTTGGTCTCCGCATTTTGTGTTTTTCTTTGATTTCCCAAAAGATAAAGAGGGACCTACCAATATTTACAGTAGGATTTTGTTGTTCCCTTCCATCGCTGAATTTCGAGACATCTTTAATATGGTCCCGAACATTTTTAACATTTAAAAGCTCCTATTGAACAGAAAAGCACAGGCATTCTTTCCTTGCCCTGCAAGAAAGAATATTAAATTGGAGTAGGTCTGTGCTCTTTTTCCTCTTTGTGGGGTTTTATTATTATTATCGCTACTTTTTTGCGCTAGGAAAAATACAAGGTTTAGACCGTGCTTAAGTGCTGTATGCACTGCAGGTGGAGCCTAGGGATCGGGACCCTCTCTTCTTCCTTTCTCCTCTGTTTTTGAGACGGGGGGCCCCGGCAGAGCCGCGGGCCGCCTCTTCCCACCTGAGAGGGCAGAGCGCTGTGGCGGCTCCCGGTGTCCCGAGGCAGCGGCAGCCCCACGACAGGACCGATCCCGGCCGCAGCCAGACCTTTGTGCGGGCAGACACCTCCTGTGCGGGGCTTTGCCGGTCAGGAAGCCCCGGCAGGTCTGACCCTTCCCTCCGTCTCTACATCCCTTCACCTCCCCGAGGTTTCCCCTCTTGTCGGAGGTGGGCAGAGCCGGTGCGGGCAGGGCCGGGCAGCGCTCTGGGCCGGGCGCGTTTCTCCACGGGCCCCGGGGGGGGGGGGCTGTAAGTAAAAAGAAAGGAAAAAAGGATCCTTTTTGGTGTCGTCGGAAGAAGCGGCTCCGGGGCAGGTGGACAGGATGGGCAGAAAGGCCCCGGGGAAGGCGGCGGAGAGCTTGCGTGACCTAGGGGAGGAAGGCGGAGGGTAGCTGTCCTCGGGCACTCGACTTGAGCAAGCCTCTTTCATCTTTTCTGTCGCTTTGGGTTAATTTACCTCTGCCCTCCAACGCCCTGTGAGTTTAATCACATCAGATCTCCTTCAAGCCAGAGCCAAAGACTGGAAAGAACGAAAGAATGAGCAAGAGGATGAAAGAGTGAAAGGGAGAGAGGAAGGAAAGACGAGAGAAACAGAAAAAGGGAGGAGAAAAGAGAAAGAAAATAAGGAAATTAAAAATTAAGACACTGAGAGAAAGAAATAGAAATATGAAATTAAATGATCCCTTTGTCTTCTTAGACAAAAAGAAAAGGCAGGTGGTCACAGGGCTTCTGGTGACATTTGACACAGCAGCAGAGATGCTGTTACTCTTCCCTGGGCACACAAGCGCAACCCGCGGGCTGAGCGCGGCTCCGCGGGGGTGACTGAAGCTCCTCCGTGGGGCCGAGTGGGACTTCTCCAGCTTCTCCTCACGTCTGTGTATGTGTGAAACCATTTGTAGCACTGACATGCAACACAAACATGCCTCCGTGAGAGCCCACTCTTCCCTGGGCACCTTTGAAATCTAGGTGTGATTAGAGTGCTGTTTTGTTTTGGTTTGGGGCGAGTTTGTTGGTAGAGTTGGGGGTTTTTTTTTGGCGGGGAGGAGATGCAGTTGTCGTCATGGTGCCTTGAAACGAACATTGGAAATGTTGGTACTAAACCAATATTGCTTTGTTGGTTTAGTACCAACAACGTCATGCTGGTTTGCAGTCTTTTATTCCCATTAGGTCTGCTGTTTGGATGCGAAAGGAGAAGCAGGACGGTTCACACCGCTTCCTGGAAGCCTTGGTTAATGGGCACGGATCGATTAGTTGTCAGGTCTGCGCCTTCCCCAGGCCACTGCAAGAACCGGGGGTTCGCGGCGGCTCTGCAGCATCCCCCGCTCCCGCATCGCTCCCAGAGCTGGGGGCGAGCCCGGGAGCCGCAGCCCCAGCGGTAGCGGCAGCCAGCGGCGAGCTGGGGTCCAGTCAGAACCCCACACAAGCCCTGCGTGTGCCTTCCTGTTTGTTTGCCTGTTTATCGCCCTGTGCCTGCCCCGCTGCCCTCTCCGCTCCCGCCGCCGCGCGAGTGCCGCAGCGCCCTCCCTTCCCGGCCACGGCACACGGCAGCGACGGGGAAAGCCACGGAACGAGCGGGGACGAGGCCGGGGCTCCTCTGCCCGCAGCGCCTGGGCTGCTGTGCCCGGGGCCGGTCCTGAAGCCCTGCCGAGCCACCCCCGCCCCAGCCGGAGTCACCTGCGGGAATCCCTGGATGAACTCGGGGGTGGCGGACCCCCCTTCCCCCTAGAGGAACAGAGGGCTTGGATCAACGGGTTTGACAGACTTCTGTCACATTTGAAGCTTTTTTAATGAGCAAATGTGTTCCCTTCCAACCCCCCTTTCTGCCCCATCTACTCTGTTCAGCCTCAAGCGAGCGGCTCGGAGGGAGGGATGGGGCAGAGGGGCGGCTTCTCTCGCTGCCGGGGGGGGGAAGGGGAGCTGCTGCCCAGCCCTGCCCCTTGCAGCCCTCCAACGCTCCCGCTTTGCAACCTGGCTAACCCCACGTTCCCGGCTGTTTTCCAGGGATGAAACCGTGCCGTTCCCTTCTTTTTCTCGGTCACTGAAAACGGGGCATCCCTTCGGTCAGTGCGGTGCGTGCTCACCGAAAGCACCCAGGGAGGCGACCAGCAGAGATTCAGGCGGACCTGCGTCCCCTTCCCAGGAAACAGGACGAAGGAACACCCGCTGACCGTCAAGGCCAGTGACAGTCCAGACAGGCCTGGGGGAGTAACCCCTAGGAAGCTCTGAGCCTCCTGGAGGTCAGCACGGAGAGAACCAGTGACTGCTCTTTGTCGGTCGGCAAAATAGGACTTTTTTTAGGGTCACCCCAGCCCCGGCCGTGCCATAAAATGTACCATCCTGGGAGAGACAGCCGGGTCACCCGCGTCCCACCGGCGGCAGCAAAATCCTCACAGCCTTTGGGGAAATGCCGCTCCGATGTTCAAAGACAATAAAAAGTAAAACCAAGCAACAACACACACACCCATCCCAGTGAAGGCGGTGGATAAGAGATAAAGACAAAGAGGGACCCAGGTCAGAAAGGCAATTGTCGCTTCTATTTTTGCCTTTGTGGTTAGTTCACTTTCTAAATAACATTCAGGTGTACTGTTAAGTCCCATGTCATAACCTGCCTGAAATTTTTCTACTGGTCGGTATAATTCAAACACTCCTTCTTAAAAGAAAAAAAAGTCATCCCCAAATGCGTGGAATTAAGGCTCTACCAGGATTTGCAGTTCCAGATAACCATCGGGCAGCATCCCGGCACCAAGAAGTTCCGCAGCAGGGAGTGCTATTTTTCCTAAGGACACCTTTCCCCTTTTAGGAAAAGCGGGCTAATAATTTAAGTTTGTGAAGTCACATGCAGCTTTAAAAAGGCATCAACATTAACAATCACGAACCCCGTGCTAATAGCTCTTAAATACCGCGCTAATAGCCCCCACGTGGAAAGAAATCCCCAAGTGTTATAAATTCAGTTTAACGACCAGAAAACCTCCTGGGCAGCAGCTAAATACGAAAGCTCCCTTCTCCCAGTTCTCTGTCTTTGATTTATTTTTAACTACAGGCTCATGGGAACGCGGCGCTGGAAAATCACGTCCAGATGTACCTAAAGAGGCGCTTTCTTTGCTAAAACTCTCTCTCCTAAAGAGGGTAGAAAAAAAAATCTTTGAAATAGTTTGAATTTTGGTTTTAGCATGGATCTAGTTGTAAATAGACGGGGCAAAGCGGCGGCTGCGTTCTGTGCAGAGACGTGCGGCCAGGAGGGAGCAGCTCTGAAAATAGAGCGCAGAGGAGCTGGGCTCCTCCGGGGCAGTCTGTACCGGGTGGAGAGGAGGCAGGTCAGGGCTGTTCGTCTCTTTCCCGTGCTTTGGGAAGATGCTGGGGTTTGCCCGGAGCCGGCCGGGCTCCGATCAGGGCTGCTTCTCCGTGTGCCGGGCTGCGCGCAGGCGGTGCCGCTGCCTCCGCGCCCCAGCTGCTTCTCTTTCAGTAAAGTATCAAAGATTTGGCTGTAAGAGTGGGTTTGCAGGAGGAGGGAAGAAAGCGGCCCCGAGAAATGAAGGGGCTTTTCCCAGGTAAGAAATCTTTTGCCTAACCCTCAGCAGGGACGTTTTAGTGCCTTGAGATGTTTGAACAAAAAACATCTCTTTCAGATAAGTTTCACAAAGTTTAATAGCTTTGTGGTTCAGTGATTTTTTTAATTTTTTTTTTTTTTGAGAATTACATCCGAAATGGAATCGGGAAAGGGAAACAAACATGGCTGTGCTTGCTGCTTGCTCTCATTTCATCTATTTTGTATAATATTCCATGTAAAAACAGCAAATAATGACAGGATCATTCACCCCCTTTCAACTGTGCAATGATGAATTCTTCTGGTACAGTAATTTGGGGCTAGATGTACCTGTATAGATTAATTTTAAGATTTTGTTTCCCGATGAGAGATTAACAAATCGCTTGAGCAGTCGCCTGTATGGAGAGTACAAAGCTGTCTGTCCTCGCCTTAGTATCGGGTATTATAACTCAAATCCAATCCTTTTCACCTCATATTGTTGGAAAAGGTTGTAGGGAGCTGGCTTTTGTTGCAGGAAATCCCATTTAAAAATTGCTTTATAGGCCATTTGCTGCAATCCTCGACATTGATCTCATTACAGCTCCCTCTCACTGCTGTTTATAAATCCTGGTATTTACCAGCCCTTGGCAGTGATGCCTGGTGGCATTGCTTGCTAGGGGCTGTCATTGGGAGGAGGATAAGAAATGGAGGTGAGGTGCCATTTTCTGGGTAGTTTTGTCTGGAGGAAGCATTATTATTTATTGGAACAGTCAGCCAGAAGTAAATCTTGCAATGACTCATCCAGTATAATCTCTTAAACCTCCGGGCTGTCCATTTCACAGAGGATGTGGATTTCTGTGCAGGAGCCTTCTCAAGCAATGGCCTAATTCAGCCACGAGGGAAGAAACAGCCCTTTAGGTGATGGGTTAATTGTTGGATTTAATAGGCTGGAGAAAAATGAAAAGGTAAATTAATAGAATTAATCTCAGTTTTGAACTGGCTGTTACAGAAGTTTTGAAGAGATGCTTTTCTAGAATACACCTCGGGGCGGGACTGTGTGGTTGCAAGTGTGCCTACATAGCTGATAAGTTACAGCATCTTCGGGGTACTAGCAACTGTACAGATAAAGGGAGGAGTTAGGCCTTAAAGCTTGACTTTGTCTTGAAATGGGAAGTTGCAAAATACATGTTGGGTGGAAATGAAACAAAATACAGTGATGAGTGTACTTTTTCTTTCTGTACTATCAGGTAAAGCCACAAATCAAAAACAGGCTGAAAGTTCCTCTAATAATCCTTTTTTTTTTTTTTTTAATGGCAGCTGGATCTAGAACTAAGGAAATATGTGACTATATTTGACTTCTGAAATAGACAGCATGAAGATTTCAATCCCACTTCTGAGTCATAATAACAATAGGATTATTCCAATGGCTATGTTTAAAAGGTTTCTTTTAAATTCATGTGAGAACAGAGTTGGTATTTAGAATAATGCTTTCTTTCTCCCTAGGAAGTATCTGTACCTGATTCCTAAGTCCACAGTGGGATTTTCCTGTTGCAGTACTGCCAAGATGGTTTGAGGTTAGATGTCCTCAGAAGAAGCATAGAGTCTCAAGCTCCCCAGCCAGCAGCCTGGAGGGAAAAAACAGTCAAACAAACCCCTCACCCCAGGCTTTTGGGAAGATCAACAAAATGAGCAGGCAGATGCCTCCATCTCCTATTTACAAGATTTCAGGAGAATTCCAGGCCTGAGAATCCATACCATGCAGAATATCTCTAGAAGGTCCTTTATTGTGGTGTGTCTTGTCTGACACAGCTGATTTAGCTCACTGAGTCACCAACAATTCAACTATGTTCGTGAGGTCTGGAAGACCAATTCTCTTGTTTGAATTGAGCACAAGCTTGGAGTGAGGGCTCTTGAACTCCTTGCTAGCTAGGGGGTGGTCTAGGGTGAGGAATTTTTGTTAACGCTTTTCCATTTTAAGAGGCTAACTAAAGGCAGAATATGAGACAAGATTGGAGCCAAGATCTCTTGAATGTGAAATCTGTTATTGTGCTCTACAGAGTTTCTCTCCATTTTCAATTTGTCTGTTTTGTTGCATTTTTCCCCTCATGCTTGTTTATTGCACTGATTTCTAGTGCATGATAATGAAGCTCCCCATCAGAGTGACTGTTCCTGTATAATTATGAGTTTCTCTGGAGGCTGTCTGGTCCACCCCCCTGCTCAAAATGGTCAGAATAAGTTGCTGAACAGTTAAATGGATTTTTCTGTATTTCATTTTTTTCCCATAGTGTTCTTTCACTGGACATCACTGAGTGCAGCTCCATCTTCTTTGTTCCCTTTCCTCACAGGAGTGTCATTTACACACATTGATAAAGTTTCCTGGAGCCTTCTCTAGGCTGAACAGTTCCAGATCTCTCAGTTTATCCTCAGAGAATCATCAAAGCTGGAAGAGACCTTTAAGGTCATCCAGTCCAACCACCAACCCAACACTGCCCCTGTAACCCCTACACCACTAAACCCCATCACCCAGTGCCAGATCTAGACATCTCTTAAGCACCTCCAGGCTTAATGGCAGATACTTCAGTCCCTCAATTGTTTTTGTGGCCCTTCACCAGACTCACACCAGTAAGGTCATGTCTCATTCTGGGAAGGCCAGAACTGGATGCAACACTCCAGATGTGTCCTGTCATCATTGAGCAGAAAGGAATGATCACCTCCCTTGACTGCTGGCAAATTCAATTTTAGGATCACACTTCTGCATGCTCAGAGTCTCTAAATTCCTCCTAGGTCATCTGTCCTGGCTTCTTTTTTAAATTTTAATTTCTTCAGGAGTTCCTTGTTCGTCCATGCATGTCTCCTGTAGTTTTTGCTTAATTTTCCACACATTGAGTTGGACTGTTCTTAAGGCAGAAGGATACTGAAAATTAGTGAGCTTTCCCAGGACTCTTATTTTTTTTATTTCTTTTTCTAGGAAAATATCCCATGGGCTCCTGACAAGTAGGTACCTGAAAGAGTTGAAGTCTGTTGGGTTGTGATCCTGCCAGTTTTCCTTCTGAAAAGGACCCTCAACTTCATAATTTCGTGGTTGCTGCAATCAAGGCAGCCTTCAACCCTCTCATCCCTGGACAGTCCTTCCTCATTTGCAAGGATGAGATTCAGAAGGGTGTCTCCTCCCATCTGTCCCTTCACCAAGACAGTGTAAAGAAGTTATCATTAATGCATCTTGAAAGCAGCCAGGATCCCTCGTACCCAGTTGTGTTGCCCTTTTGGCAGTTATTGTAGTAGTTAAACCTTACTATGAGCACTTTATAATAATAAATTATTAAATTAAACTATTGTAAGAATAAATTATTAAACTAAAGAGCAAAAACATGGTCCTTATTCAAACTGGTGTTTTAACTTTCAACTTGCCTCCCTAAGTGTATAATGAACTGCTAAATGGAGATTACCATGTTTGTTGTGGTGAAAAATAGACCCAATTCAAAGGAGAGCTGTACCGCGTACAAAATACTGTGTCCTAAGGAGACATGATAGAGAATTGTCATATGACAGAGGATCTTCCAGTTAGGGACCCAGCTGGGGGTACCTGGATTAAAACTAGAAAATCAAGGTCTGTGGTGGGTTCACCCAGCCTGGCAGGTGAAGCCCCAATCCAGTCTCTTGCTCGTTCCCCCTCAGTAGGATGGGGGTGAGAACTGAAAGGACAAAAAGTGATAAAACTTATGGGTTGAGATAAAGGCAGTTCAATAAGTGAAATTAAAAGAAGAAGAAAAAAATCAAGTGCATCTATTTGCATCACTATCAGCAGCCCAACACCCAGCTGCTCGTCAAGTAACAGCTTCTTTGGAAAAGACCACCCTGCAGTTTTATTGCCAAGTGTGGTATTACATGGTCTGGAATATCTCTTTGTGGGTCAGCTGTCCATCTGTGTCATCTCCCAAACCCCTGTTCACCTCCTGCCTGCCTCTTGCAGGGGCAGAGTGAGAAGTAGAGGAAGCCTTTATGCTGTGAATCTGATGGATGCTGTGTGTTGGTCAGCAATAGGTAAAGCACTGGAGTGGTATCAGTGCTGTTTGGGGCACAAATACAAAGCACAGCATCATATGGGCTGCTGTGAAGAAAATTATCCCCCCCTCAGCCAGACCCACTGCAAGGCCTTACACTGTTTTTGGCGGGGGGGGGNGGGGGAACTGAAAACCTGTCCTGATAATCACAGCTGTTGTAAGTTTTGTGGGGTTTTTTGTAAGGGATATGATGACCTTTCTGAATGGTTCCTTCATGGAAAATTCAATGACAGGTGGGAGTAACAATATCTGACAGAAATAATAGTATGGCTTGACTTCAGTAGCACCTTCTGGCTAGCTGGGAACTTGGCAAGTAGGTCTCAAAGTCAGCAAAAGAAATCCTCCTGGCACAGGATCCCTCCCTGTGTGTTTGGGTGGGATGGGACATCAGCGTTACGGATCATTTGGGAAGAGTCCAAGGCAGGTCAGTTTGGTAAGATCTGACCTACTAATTTAAACACTACTTTCTAGATACAGTGAGTAAGAGATTCAGGTAAGAGTGGCTTTTTTTCCCTTACTTAAAGGCCTTCTTTGACTTAATTAGCTGTCTCTAATATTTAATGCCTTGCTGTGTTTCTAGAGAGCATCCCTCTCCCTCTGAGCTGTTGCCTTGCTTGGCTTTCTGTTCCCTGCTAAACTCAGGACAAATCCTCACTTTCATACAGTGCCTCACAGTATCTTTATGCACATAAAGAGTCTCACTGGAATCACACACAAAATATTTTATGAAGAGGTTGACTGTGAATTCATAGCTAGCAGCTAAACAGCCTCCATACCACTTAAAAACTCAGTGAGAATTATTTCATTTCTGTGCTGTTAATGTTGTTTTATATCCTCTGTTAGATCGCCTCTCACCATTCAGAAACTGAATACTGTTGAATTTCTGAGTCACAACCTCTGTGGCACTACCAGTGCTTCATCATATTATTGACAGGATGATGAAAGAGATATGATAAACTTGTGTTTAAATTGCACGAAAAATTAGGCAAGTCTGCACCTTCATTTTGTAGTATTTTACATAAGAATGATTTTTTTGGGGAAATATTTTTATCTAAAGGTTAAAAGAATTCTCAGACTGTAGGGGAAGTTATACGATCATTAAGAAGGGGTGGTTTTTCTTTGAAAATCAGCTCTTGTTTGTGCAAATCAGAGTATGCATACAATGATTTGGGGAATATTCTTGTTTGAGTTTTTTTGAAGGAAGAAAGCATCCATGGATATCTTATGTTGAGGATTTTAAAATGTGTTGCAAATGGATTTTACTTTTAAGGGGGATATTTTATTAAAGTCTTTTTCAGTGGGATGAAGTAAGCAGAGCTAATGCAATAACTTTCATTGATGTAGTTTTTTATTTGGTATTTTTCAAAATACTTTAACATCTCTTCAAACACAGAATAAAAGACAGTTTATTTCCTCAACAATTCAAAATTTAAATAATTCCAAAATTCTGAGCAGAATCTGAAACCTCTTGTAGCCTTTCAACCTGCTGGCTGGATGGTTGGGTGTTTCAGCAGTAATACAGCTCTGGTCAAGTGTGTGATGCCAAAGGAGTCACTTCAGCTTATCAATAAGGTCATTAACACAAAACTGCAATACTGCTTTTAGAAGCAATATTATGGGAACTTCACAGAAGTCCGCAGTCCATAACAACACAGCCCAGCTGTCTGCAGCAGCCACTGTATCTCACCTGAACCTTTGCCTCCAATGCGTCCATCCCTTGAAGGCACTCTACCACCTAATGACTGACCTGGTTGCCCTGTGGTTTGCAGAGAGAGGCCTGAAGGCTTTCCTAGGCGTGTTGACAGAAATACTTTAGAGGCAGTATGAACAGATTTTAGGAAGAGGAAAAACACAGTAATTCTTACACCAAAGTAAAAATCAGGGTCTGTGGGTTCCAGAGAGTGTCTGCCACCCCTGGGCTCCTGTATGGCTTACCCAAGTCAGGGGCTCTTTTGTCCCAGGCTGGTACTCCAGCACGTGTGTGGCTGTGGCTCCAAGAAGGTGGCTGCTTTAGGGGCAGACACAGCACATGCCTGCAGCTGCTGATCACCTGGGAGAAGCAGACCATGAACAATGTGAGATAAAGATCCTTGAGGTTCTTCTGCCTCTGACAAGGGATGCTGCTGGACACCACCCCAAGGCCGACCAGATCTGCCTTGTGCATGGTGAGAGACACATAAGGCGTTTCTCAAAGGCTGCTCACAGTCTGAACGCCAGAGAGTCTTGCTCAGTTCAGCAAGATTAACATCTTTGGCTTAATTTATCTCGAGCCCCTCCAGATACCAAGAATTTTGCTGTGAGGGTGGGGTTTCTTCATCACTGCGTGCAACAGGCTGCTCTCCTCATGGGGTGTCCATCCTCATGGACACACAGCAGAGCCCTCCTCTCCCTGTAGCTGCCTGTCCTCTCTGGGAGACAGAAACACAATGTACTTTTCACTTACTCCCCTTATTTATTAAAGAAACAGAGGAAAATTCTGATTTCTTCCAGTATAAATACATCTACTTCCAGTCCACAACTGAACACACACCCAACACAGCAGGGTTTTATTTGTGAGTGTGAAATACTGGCAATCGTGCATCTGTCCTGGACCAACTGAGCATCTCTCTGAAATTTAGGTAGAGTTGAGGGTCACCTCACCTACTTTAGGCTGATATTTCCCCAGGTATCACCTAGCAACAAGCCCCTCTTTCTGCTGGCTGTTGGCACTATTGTCCCCAAGGGGCTGATGGTGAGTGTTTGGGGTTGGGGTTACTGCCCCATCAGCCTGCCCACAGCAGCTGTGAGCTCTGCCCAGGCCTAAAGGAGATGCTATTTTGGGAGGCACCATGACCCAGCCAGGATAGGAAAACATCTATTTTAGGAAGCAAGCAACCTTTAAGTGCTGCGTCTTTACATGTGCAATAAATGTGTGCATGGATCACTTATTAGGAAACAAAAGACCGTTTTGGCAAGATTACGTACTGCATGATTAACAACAACAATACAGTGTTAGCAACAACAGATCAAAGAGCTTGTTCCAGTGTAAAAGGTAAGGAATGTCTATTCCGAGATTTTCCAAGAATTGTACCTTCAGCATTATTTCTTAAGTTCATTGGCAGTACAGTATAATAGATGTTGTTAAACACTGACCTGACAGTATGTGTCAGACAAAAATGGGCGGGATTTTTTTGGTGCATCAGAGAAAGAAAAATGCCTACTTTGGTAACCTCATCTGTGGGCAATCCACTGAGCACTCAACGTGTTCCTTCCTCCACTTCACACGCAGCAAAGCAATGCTCTTTTGGAGGGGCACTACTGTACAAGGATGTAAACTTAATAATTTGGGGGTTATTTTTTTCAGACACTTACAATTTTAGATCATTGAGTTCACAGTCTTTGAATTATTGAGTGGTTTCATGATCAGCAGGCTCGTAAGAGGAATATTGAGATAACACGTCTTCCCTCACATAAAGCTGTTGTCACCTGGGCTTGGTAAACCAAGACAGGATTAGGCAAGGCAAAGCGTGGAGAAATGCTACTGTACCATCCCATGCCTGGATACCTGAGGGAATTTAGCAGATTGTTTTCTACTATCAACCTCTGTGTTAAAGGGAGATACCAAGGCAGGAAGAAAAAACTAGCCCTGGATTCTGGAATTTTTCTTAATTCCAGTGGATGCTGTTGACAGCATTCTTGGTTTTGTGTTGTGTCCACCAAGCTCTGAGACTTTCCTTATGAGATTTCAGCCTTTCTTCATGGCGTGGTATTAAGCAAGAATTGATTAATACTTCTTAGATTTCTGTGCATAATATTATATTTCGGTCAAAATCAAGTTGTTGACAAAAAAGGCATTTATAGAAACAGAAGGTTTGGGGTTTTTTTTCAAAGCCATGCCTCACTTTTTCTCACCAAAATGTATAAGAAAATTCAAGGGCCATATTTGTCTCCACAGTTTTCTCAAGCAGGCTAGGCTCTGTGCTCCACACTGAGGAGAGCTGGGGCTTGATCAGGGACACTAGTGCAGCTGATTGCCCTGAAAAAAAATCCTCCTGTTATCAACTGATTTATGTCAAGGAAGTGCTAAAAGGAATTTTCCAGCTGTTGCTCCTAAATGCCAAAACTCACTGAGCTGAATTTATTCATCTACCTGACTATATCTGAGAGCAAAACTGATCTGTCATCTCTGATCTTGCCTTTGCATATGAGGCACACATTAGGACCATAGGTCAGGGAAAGAAAAGCCAAATGAGCAGCATTTTTCTGAACCAGTTTCCCTGCCGAGAGAGTTGTGTAAGAATGATGCCTTAGGCAGGCTACCTACTTCTCTGGGTGAGCAGCTGAAAATTGCGTTTGGGGTCCCTCACCTTTGTTCTACATTTGTTCCTTCCCCGCCTCGTGCTGAGCAGGAGACCCAGAGGCTGGTATCCTCTTTTAAATGCAGCTGATTTCTGACAAGCCCATAATGGAGCTGTCAGCTTCCTCCGGTGACCAAACTAAGTGGTTTCCCACCAGAGAAGCTTATAAACTCCTTTAGTCTTCAGCTCGTGATGAATCAATGATAGGTGTTTGGGAAGTGTTCAGGAAAAATTTAAAAGAAAGTGAAAGCCAGCTTCAGTACTAACATAAAACTCAGACTGGGTCTTCTTAAACTGTGCATCAAGAAAGAAAAAACCTCGAAGAGCATTTACAAGGAAAGCACAAGGTGTTGCTGTGATCAGTAGAATTATGTCTGACTATATTATTTATTCAGCAAGGTGTTCTTCCTGGATAAAAACACTGCAAAGCAATGTGATACTTACCCCTAGAATCCAAAGACAAAACTCTCTCTTAAATTAGTAGCAAAATTCTTTGGCTTTAATGGGAGCAGGTGAGACTTGCTGTATTTTCATTTTAAAGAACCCCAAATGGTACAAGGGTTACTTTATGGCAACAACAAAATGAGTCACTTGTCTCAGTCTATCAATCAAGTTCCTAATGGACACGTGTCCACATATAAAAAAAAAATCCCAATTAGCGTTAATTGGCATCCTTGCCTGCAGTTTTTGTGGAGAATTCAGTAATAGGCATGGGAGCAGAACTCCCTCCATTTCACCCCAAGAAAGGTCTCCCCAGCAGACCAAAAGGCTCTTGGTGCTGGCACTAGGAAGCTTCGTTACCATTACAGGGGCCATGTACAGGACCTTGGCTCTATGGGCTGGCACTGGGGTCCCATGAGAATGAAACAAAACCCCTTGTGCTGCTGGCTGTTCACAGGCTGGTGTTTCCAGCTGGCCCTGGAGAGTTGGGGACGTCTGGGGACAGTGCTGGAGGCAGCTGCCTGGGCATGGCATGCTGCCCTTAGACAACCTATGGCAGGAAAAAGTGTTTCTTCCCTGAAACAGGGAGGTGAAGAGCAGAACAAGAGTTCGTTGGTCTGTAGATGATCTCTGTCTACCAGCCCTTCACCAAGTACTGTCTCACAGGAGTCAAAAAGACTGCATTATTGCTAGTAATCACACAGTATGTATTTAACATATTTGATTGGCTGTTTGCTTCCTGTCAAAGGTTGTTTTCCCCTTGACAACAATGAGTTTAACACCATGGTTTGCACACCCAGCAGTGTTACAGGCACAGACTTAGCAGGAGAGCAGAATTCAAGAAAATTCCTCTGGGAAAGACTGCAGGGCAAAAAACAGGCCACGTCCACTGCTGAAAAGCCATTTTCCTGATTGTCACAGCGACTGGCAGAGACTCGAGTAACTTCTGAAAGTCAAGGGAAATGGTGCTCTTCCATCATTTGGATGGCTTTAGATTTTCAAAAGCTTTATAAAGAAGTAGAGTAGAGAAAACTGCATGGATAATTTTCCGTAGAGCCAAACGCCATTGCTTTTAGATACAATTTCCAGGCCCGATTTAAGGCCAGGTTGGATGGGGCTCTGAGCAACCTGTTCTGGTAGAAGGTGTTCCTGGCCATGGCAGGCGGTTGGAATGAGATTAACTTAGGGGTCCCTTCCAACCTGAACCATTCTATGATTAATTAACCACTTAACTTTAAGCATGTGATTAAGTGAAACGATGGGTGAGACCTAGAAGCAGACCCTCACATCACACCTGCTGTTGCCCCTTTGCTTTCTGGCTGCCAATTTACTCTGATCCCCCCTGATTTGAAGTCAGCAATGACAGAGAGAGGGAAGTTGGAAGAAGAGATTTCCCTTCCTCTCTGGCTTTGCCTGCCTCCTTATAACAGCCATGGTCTTTGCTTTTCTCCTGTCTTTATTTTTTTTGTTGTTGTTGATGTTTTCATTGGTGTTTTAGTTTGGGGTTTTTTTAACTCCCAGGTGTTACATGTTTTGGGGGTTTTGGTCTGGTTTTTGTTGGAGTTTTTTATGTGTTTTTACCTTCCAATCTGCTTGTCCAGTCAGCTGTCACTGGCTTGTGTCTGTCAGTGGCACTGTTGGTGACCACCAGCCACACAAGTTAAACTGGTACACATGTGGCCGGGTTGGAGTGTCCAGTCAGGTTATTGGGCTGGACTCATTTCTCTAGCAGTGGCTGATGAGGAAAAGATGCAATGAGAGGCAGAAGCTGAAATTTGATTCACTTTTCTCCATCTTGGTACTTGCATTTTCTTGCCTTGCAAGAAACAGAAATCTGGTTTCAGTAGCAACATAAGGTCTCAGGCAGAGTTTTCTTCTTCCTGCCCAAAAATGGGAGTTAATGTTGATTTAATAGGACAGCAACAGTCTGTCAAACTGGACCAAAGAGGATAAGATTAACATAAATGTCACTTAAATTTTAAGTGATTATTTTCTTGCTTTTGATTTATACTTCCTGAAAAAGACCCATCTTACACAGCCTTATTTGTCACAGTGAAATTTATACAGTTTTATCTTTCCTCCTGCTCCAAGAAAACAAGAGTTTTGAAGTGCCAGTTAAATACAGTCGTAGTAATGTGTTTGTAAGTACCTTGTTGTACATTGATACATTTATAGTTATACCATAACTACTACCCAGATACACAAGTTAACACATATAAAGCAATGCAGGTGAAAGACATTTATAATTAATTTAGAAAAGTAGAAAAAACCTCTCCTCACATATTCTGCCTAATAATTTGCATTAGTGATTATAAAAATAAATTACTACATTGAAATAATTTAGAAATAACCGTAATTCACCTTAGTTTTCAGAACTTCAGTGACTGTGAGTCAGTGGGAATTCAGGCAGGCTTGTGGCTTTCCTGTCCTCTGGGCTGCAGCTGAGATATGTTGGTGTTTCTGGCAGGTTTTTTTCCAAAGCAACGGTTGGTAACGGCATCACGATGTCCCAACATTCTCTACTGATTTGCTTCTTGTTTTCAGGAAGCCTCTGCTCCACGGCTCTACAAAAGAAGCAGTGAAATCCATTTGGTCCTTGGGACTATTGTCTCACATGGCCAGACTGAACTTTCAGGGAGGCATTCATCTATCTGTGGAATATGATCTTCATAACAAAACACACATTAATTCTTTTTGTCTGAGGCCGAGAATAGTGTCTCTCATAATCAGCGTTGTCTATGAGCATCCTGATTCATTAATTCTTATCTCTTGTCTATTTACTTACAGTGGTAAAAGTGAGATTAGATTTGGGCTCAGAAAATATTCCATTGATGCAGCTGCAATCAATGTCATAGCAATGGCAATAATAAGAAACATAAAAAACACACAGTCCTTTTGTACTATAAATACTTCACAAGTGCTTATTTAAAATAGAATTTCGGAGGCAGAAATATGAATTTAAAAGTACAAATCTCATCTAACTGGATCTAGTACAAAAAATATTGGTAGTATTCCTTTTTATGAAGATTTTAAAGTCTCTGAAAAATGGATTTGACCTAAATTAGAATATATACTGGGGTTTTTTCTTTACAGAAATCTTCTCAAACCAGTCTAGGTTGAAGAAAATGTTTTTTCCAGTAATTTAGAGTGATATAATTATTTACCTTTACTATTTAAAATAAAAAGCTAATAATAACTGAAATATGAAAATAAAAATTTATTCGTAAGAAAACCCCAAAGTTATTTTTCTATTCTGCTCATAGAAAACTGGAAATTCTCTGGCATAAAAAAAAAAATGCTGAATTCATGTTTTTGATTGGTTAAGTATTTAATTAATTAACTTGGACAGCTTTTGGCTGAGCATTAATCAGATTAAGGCATGGTAAAAATTAAAGATCTTGATTTACAGGACAGAAGACTAAGATGTGTTCAGATGTATTTTGCATTCTGAATTACTGGATGAATTCTTTGTGTCCATGCTCTGCAGCAGGTAGGCTTACAGTAATGGCTCTTCTGTCTTTAAAATTTATTGACCACAGCATTTCATATAAAATTATTTGGTACTTTCTATGCTGAACTGCAACAGATAGAAGACTCCAGCTCCAAATCAAGTATTTGAATAAATACCAGGGAGCACAGGGCAACCAGGATTTCTAAGAAACTTCAGAAAATTGATGAAAGAAGATAAATGCATAGGAAAAAAATCTGATACTGCAGATTCTCAGTGGCTTACCCGTAAGGATGAAATACCCAGGGGTAGCTTGGCTTCTCGGCACATGGTGGGCACTCTGATGCACTGTGCTTACACACATCAAAATCCATGTGTCTTAAACTTCCTGAGTAAATATTCACTATACTCCTGCAGAGTCACTTTATTGTTTTTCCTTGTCTTCCTCTTAGGCTTTATCTCTACTACTCTTTCCCAAAGCTTCTCATTTTTTGATTGCTTCAAGGCTCTTGTCCTTCTCTTTCGTGTGCTAGTTGAGGCACGCACCTGCATTTACTGAGATTTTAAATGTTGCATTCCCCGAATCTGGGCAGAAAAGAGAACAAATATGTAATGTTCAGCAACAAAAGAGGAGACAGCATTTATCTTCCTCAGTTTTCTCACCAGCTGTAGATTTTTCAAGGTTATGTCAGTTTTAGGGCATATATTAACACTGTCCATATGAATATTTTTTTCCACATTCTGGAGTTTAAACAGATCTAAGTGGTTTTACGTTCACCTTGGCTGGTTCAACAGTCGCAAATTGTCTCTTCCACAAAAGCAGATCCTCTTTTTCCATTTTCTCTCCTGAAATTCTCTTTCCCTCTGTGTCCTTCCACTTGGCATTTAATGATTTTTTTCCTCGGTGTTTCTGACCTTGAAATTCCAATCCCCACTGACGAACTTGCCTTTTGCTAGTGAGGAACACCACAATCCCTAAATGCTCCTCCCTATGTGAGTGTTTAGCAATCTTCTGCTGCTCCTGGTCACAGACATATGCAATATGGGTCTGCCAACATATGCTGGATCTCAGTTATGCAGGAATGTTATGAGAACTTGTAATAAAGGAGATTCAGAAATCCGCTGAATCAGAATTCACAAATCAGACATTGATTACTTAAATTGTAGTGTCATCTTTTTTCCTTGGGGAGCAGTGCATAGGAGGTTGTCGGAGTATTTGTCTTGGATCCTAATCATTGAAAAAAGTGAAAAACAAATTAAAGGAATTTACCAGTTTAAAAGTTCTGATGTTGTACCAGATAGTCCTGGAGGTCCCTTTTAATCTGGTATTTAGTAATTTTTTTCCTGCAATTAATTATCATTGTATCAAAATCCCTCAAAGCATGGGGGATTCTTCCCTTTGTCCTTCCTGAAGCATGGGGAAGTCTTCTCCAGGACTCTTAATATCCAATGTCAGACATGATGTACTACCAGGATGATAGGGGAGGGTATATATAATATTCCTTCATCAGCGAGCTTCCCCTTGTAGTCCTAACAAAACAAAACAAGGTAGCATCCCACTCTTTCCAGCTTGCCTCTTGAGGTTTTTCTTTCATTTACAGCCTGAGAACCATAAGAGTGTTTTCTAACTGGAAATCAGGAAAAGGAGTGGGGCATATTGTCCGGAAATTCTGCTTGTAAAGTGCTGTAGAGTTGCAAAGTATTCCTGACCCCACACAGTGCCAGGGGTAGAAATAAAATTTTCACTGACTTCCTCTGCTGTTAACTAGACCAAAACTGCTCCAGTGGAAACATGCACATAATTCATGAAAATATTGTTTTTCTTTGCTTTGTTTTATAGCCATGCTCATGTTCTTTTCTTTTTCAGGGATATCAGAGGTGACAGATGCAACGCAAACTGACAGCCACTCTGCAACTCTCTGCTGGCTTCACCGTCTCAAATTCGGGCAGATTCAGTACGGAGGTAGAGGTAACAAACACATGGGCAACAACTGTATGGGTCACAACGCAGTAAAAAATATAACATGGTCTTTTCTGTTGCTGTCATTTCAGTCTGAGAGATGAACTAGAGGCTGTTAGCAAACTGTAGTCAGATTTTCTAAAAAGCAATGATGGCAATTTTACAATATAAATCCTACTCAAATGCATGCATCCCTTTTCACCAAGATGCATGGAGTAAAAATCAGCATGTATTTTGTATCTGAATGTAGGGTGCTGAAATCTGTGTTCAGAGTTGAATTTTGCAGCTTAAAGATTTCTCAAAAGGAGGCAGTAGAAAACAGAGGAATTGGAAAATAATATGAAAAGAATAATTTATGGGGAAAAAAAAAAAAAAAGCCTGGCAAAAGACAATTAAGCCATACAAACTCAAATTGCAAAGAAAACAGGTTTTAACCACCATGGTTATTCAGCAGGGGAATGTCCTACCAAAGTCAGCCATATGAGGTCCATCTTTTGTGTCCTGATTGAAGACAGCCTGCTTTTCTACAGGAAACAATTCTGCCCCATAGAAATGGTGCCTCAGCCCAGCACAAGCTAATGGATTCAGCAGGACTGAAAGCAAAAAAGTGCATTTGCAGAGGTATGCTGGACCAAGCAGAGCCCCTGACCCAAACTTCCTTGTATTTCTGCATTTAAAAGCTAATAGAAACCACCACCCGCCTCCAACTGGAAAAAAAATAAATCACAGTTATCCTTGGCTGTTGGTCACTGTTGGCAAATAGGGTAGATTTCCCTGTACAAAAATTCCAGTCACTACTGGTTTCATCCAAGAGTTTTCCTGTTCTGGCAGAATAACCTCTATCATACTTAGAATGAGTTTTTGCACTTATATCAATAGAGAATAGTCTTTGGATCCTAAGGCAGGGAAGAAAAAAAAATAGTTCTTTTTATTCATGGAAACCAAGGAGCAAAGTTGCTCTTGTAAAACGGAGGACCGGAGACTGCAATAACTGTGTATTTTTCAAGAGCATTTGGCAGGTTAGCTGGTGCTGAATAGTGATGACAAAATGTTCAACAAACCAAAAATATTCCATCTGTTCACTAAAAAATGGGATTCTGTGAAGCAAGACAAATAACAGGAAATCCAGAATTCTTTCTCTCCTCAAGACATTTCGACACTAGCATCTCAACCCACTCACTTAACTTGTATTAAAAAGCATTAAACCCCGTATTTGAAACCAATTACATCTAGCCCAAGCCTCAGCAGAGGGGGGAGGGCAGGACATCATAGAATCATGGAATGGTTTGTGAAGGAGCCCTTAAAGATCATTGAGTTCCAACCCCCCCCATCGGAAGGGCTGTTCCCAGAAGACGTGGCTAAAAGCACGGCTGGCTCTCCTCCTCCGCAAGCCCTGAGTCCCCACGGGGATTTCAGCACAGTAGGCAGCACTGCTGCAGGGCATCTGCAGTCTCTGGAGGCAAGAGGAGCTTCACTTGTGAAGAAACTCAAGCTGTTTGAGGCGAGCTGGCTGTGTGGGCTCTGCCCGGCTTTCCTTCCAGCGCTGCTCTCCCTGCGCTCGCTCAGATGGGAAGCTCTGCAGAGGGACACTGTACAACAGGAGAGGAAATGGGCTGTTTACTCGACAGTACCATTTCATGGCTGGTTTTGACAGCAACACTAGCAAAAGCTGTGAAAAATTCTCTCCAGGGAATCAATCTGGGACTTCCTTGAAGAAAAGTTGGGTAAAACAGACCTTTCTGAGATGCCTGTCACCTCCAGCCCTGTGAGCTCCTGACATGCCAAAGCTGGGGACAAGTGTTAGCTGTCTTTAGGCAGATCATGCAGAAATGCTCTGACTTTGAGCTGTTTGCGCTGCTAGATTAATCTGCCAGGCAAATGTATCACAAGCCTAATTTGGGTAAATTAAATTATTTTCTTTGGAGTACATTGCCTTTGGAGTAGAATGTCAGCTTGGCCCCAAGAAGAAGGGCCAAGGACACCAGTTCCTGTTTCTGTCCCCCCTTTTTTTTTTTTTTCTTTTCTTTTCTTCCCCCTCCCATCTCAGGTAGGCGTTACCCCACTTGTTTTCTCATCTTTCAAGCCCTTCAGCTGCTCCTGAGGCAAATGCACAAACATCTTCCTGTTTTATCCTTACTCTGTGAGTGTATTTGGACAAGAGTTTAGTCTATTTCAAAGTAAAGCTGATGAGGATTATCTTCACTAAGCAGTACAGGAGAGCCCTGCTTCATATCATTACATCTGCAAAATGCATTATAAATACATATAAAATTTGCATTATTTGATTATAATTACTGTAAATCTAACTAGAAAATTGTTTTATAGAAGACAACAATAGGAAACAGTCTCCTCTGCTTTGATTTCACATCTCTGCTTCTGCTTCCCTGGTAGTAAAGCATTTACATGCAAATGCACATCGTGATGCCCTTCCAAAACCTCCCTTGCCTCTAGCTCTGATCCCATCTCATACTGCTTCTCAGCAAAGACAGTTCCAATTTATACCCGTTTCCAACCGTTTCAAACTGACACTTTTAATTCATCTCACTGTAGTTACCAAGGGCTTAGCACAGAGAAAAGAAAAAAGGAAGAAAAGGAATGGATACTGCAGTCTTCGAATTATCTGTCTCCTGTGGCTGCTTTGAGCTGTGCAACCCCAGAGTGGTATTTCTTGTATTTCTAGGTAAATTGATTTCCTTTCTCCCAGGAAAGGAAAAAAAAGTCTGAAGACTCTTCTTCTGCAGTATTTGAGAACTTATTTGACTGTAGCAACCAACTTTCAGTCCATTTACAGTGACAGCAGAGGTGACTGAACCAAGGAAGGCAGAGCCACAGTGATTTCTGGTGCCCAAGTTTGATGATGGTGGGATCAGCTGTATCCTGACACTGAATATTACACAGCTGCACCCAGCAAAGTTGGTAGCTCACTGAAAAAGCCAGGTTCAGACATTAGGGCTTTAAAAGATGTATGCAGATGTTAAAATTGAATGACTTTACGGTAATGATTTTAAGGATAAAAAATAACTGTGCCCAAACAATTGACCCCATCCCTCTGGTAGATGTTGCTGTTTCTTAGGGAGGGACATCAAATCTCTTCTGAGTCATTTCCACCCAGCTTTGGGACCATGAAAATTCGTGCCCAAGTAGGACATCACTCACCCAGGTGCTTCATCATCCCTCAGCAGGGTGTGAGGATGTCAGCTTTTATATCCTGTTAGCCAGAGCTCGCCAGGTAGCAAGAGCTGTTTATAAGTCACTACAGGGTTGCTTTTTCTTTATCTTATTTTTTTGTTTCATTTTGGACTCAGAAAGGAGTGGCGAAAGAGGAAATTGTGGGGGAAAAACTCAGCCCTTCTCTGAATGCAAATTAATCTGAAGTGTAAGTGAAATCATTGGAACATAATTCTAGATTGCTGCCAATTATTTGTTCACACTGTGAATCACTCAGAAAAATATCCTGAGATCTGCATCCAGACAAAACCAGAATTTTAGCTAGACTAAGTGCATTTCTCTCAATGAAACCATGCTACTTTTTTTCTTGACAAAACATAATGTATTTTTAAGGAGAGATTATTTTTTAAGCGGGGTACTTTTCCCTAACATCTGCATAGAGGTGTCTCTTTTGGGATAAGATCTTGTTTATAAATGGGGCAGGCATTCTTAGCAGGCAGGAACAAAGAAAAGTGTTTTTATTAGCAGCAGGAACCACATGAACAGCTTTGACCTCAATTTAGGATTTAGCTTATCATTTCACACAGAGGCTTGCATCAAGAATTTGACACTGGTGCCCTTTTCTAATTTGTAAAGCAAACTAAAGGGAAAATAATGGAGTACGGATAAGTGCTGTTCATGAACCACTGAGCAGGCTCTATTCCATTCTGTCCGAATTACTCCACAATCAGTCAGAAATCTCACGACAGACTAGGTTGTCTTTTTGTTGTTTTTATTCCTCTAGGAGAANAAAAAAAAAAAAAAAGGCAAATTAAACTGCCAGGCCTGTCTGTCCCTATCCTGCGGGCGGTGAGGAGTACTGTGGAATCGGCATTCCTCGCACTCATTGCTGCATCCGTGGAGGGAAGCGCTGCTGGGGCACGGGGAGAATATTCTGCTTCAAATGTTGGAGCCGTGGTCGTGTGATCGCAGAGCAACCTAAGGTTAGGTCTTAAGCGTGGTAAAGCCCTGACAGCTTTGCTCCAATTGGCTCCATGACATTCCCTGCTCGGCCCTGATCCTAATGGCTTGAGACTGGCTGAATTCTTCTAAACCCAGCAATTAGTTTTCATTTTCTAGAACTCAGCTCACTTGAAGTGTTATTTTTTTTCACGCAGAGGGTGCATTGGAGCTGGGGCTTAACCAGCCTGTTGTGTGAATCATCTCTCAGGCAAAGCCACAATGCCCGACGCCCCCCGTGCTGACTCAGCCGGGTTTTTGTCCCTGACGGCAACACAAAAAGGCTTCACAAATTTCATTAGGTTTTCCTGATCAAAAGAGCTGTGTAAGAACAAAACTGTACAAATTGTCTTAACAGATATGTGATGTATCGACATCTCAGCCAAAGAGAATTTTAGTCTTTCCCTTCTCTTCATCTGGAAGATGGCACAAGACAAGCCCTAACTGTGTTATTTGTGGTTCCCCCCACCCAGAGATGATACTATCCATTTACACACCCGTATCCCATTCCTATGTGCCAGAGCAGGATCACAAATATAAATCTTTCCAGTCGTATTTACATGGGCAGCCCTTCCCCAGCCCTGTACTTTCCTGACATTGGCAGCTGAAATAAGGATGACTTTTCTAAACAAAGACATACATCTGCATTGCTCAAAGTAATATATAGATACATAAAATATGGGAACTGCTGAGTGGCTTTTCCTCACACTACTGAGAAGCACGTATTTCCTCCATATATTTCGTAGCATCAGGCATATGGCCCCAATCCAGTGAGTTATAGAAGGTTTTGCTATGTGTGATTTTATGGAGAACAGCAGGACTAAGGACTCTTCAGGAGCTCTGCTTTCAGTCTGTGTTTCCCTGGTAGGAGGGAAGAGTAAAGGGTGCACAACATATCTCTTTGAATCAATTTGTGTGTGTATGAGAAACACATGAAAACACAAAAAACACCATCTGTTGACATTGTTTTGTATCATCCCTGAGAAGAGGAAGCATAATGAGAGAGGTTTAGGCTCTGACTGTTATTGGGGAAAGCTGAATATAGGACAGAAGGAGAAAGTGAAGATGAAGGGAAAAGCCAAAACAGAATAGGGCACAGAACTAGAGGAGAGAGAAATGTGAATGAGCTAATAAGGAGAAAATTTAATTTATCACTGTTACCTGGCTGTGTCTGCCTTCTCAGTCTCCTGTCCAGCTCTGCCGGGCTACTTGGTGCTCAACACCCTTGTAGAGCTAAAGCTTCCCTGTTCTGCTGCCTTGGAAAGAATCTAAAAACATGAGTGCCACATACCCTTCATGCTCTGGCCTCACCACCCTCCTGCCTCCAAGCATCAGCGTGCACCTTCACCTGTGAAGGTCAGCTCTCTCTGAGCACAAACATGGTTTGACTGTTGATTTTTTAAGACAGTTATCCTCTCTTTGTTCTACTTGTGATACACAGTATTTTGGAAGTGATGTTGTCCGTGGCAACTCATCATAAAGACTACTTTCGAAGGGTACTTTGGAGCACGGGGAGAATAAGTTTGCATTGCCCACATACCTGACAAAACTGAGATGGTGCCACTGGCAGCAGCCCTTTTGAAGGCAAAACAACACACTTTAAGTTAAGTAACATATTGTTAAAACTAACCCTTGTCCTTGGCTGAACATTAGCATTAGGAGGTTTACTCTGGGAATCTTCACAAGCAAGAGATCGGTGTGACAGGAGAATCAGGAATTGTTTGCAGGGAATCCTAAGCTTACAGACAGAAGCCATGAGTGCAGAAACAGAAGACATGATTGTAGAGTGACTGAAACTTGACAAGTTCAAAAAGCCTTCTTCCTAATTTAGTAGGCAAACAGCACAGAGGTCAAGACAAAATAAATATGGTTTTCAGAGGTACAGTGTGCCAGATCCATGTCCTGAGTATGGCTGAGGAATACTGTGCAATGTGAGTCAGGGATGAAAGGGAAGAGGCCAGCCAGGTAGGTCTCGTGAGAGTGAGTATGTGCTTAGCGGGGTGCTGGGGCACCGTGACAAGAGGTTGTGGGTGCAGTGATACTTTACCCGTATGTCTCCCATCCCCAGCAGTATTTGAAAAATCGTTTGTGTTTCCAGGCCCTTTCACAGCCCTTCTCCAAGGTTAGTTTAAACACACTCAGCAAAGATAACTCATCCTGCAGTGAGAAGAGGGAAAGGATCAGAAAATGCTCCCAGCCATTTTGGTGTGTCCGTGAAATGACCCTCTTGATCTGATTGCTCTTGACTCATCGCTTTCCTGCTATCGTCTCTGTCGACAAGCCCTGGGAGACAGGACTGAGTCTCGCTGCAGAAAAATAGGCAAAAAACCATGGCTCAGCAAGTTTGGTCTGGAATTGTAAAATCAAGTGATAAATGAATTCACTGCAAGCAATGCAAGTCTGTGCTTAACAAATTGCCCTTTCTTGAAGTCAGAAAAACTCCTTGTGCCTATGTTTTCTCCTCTGCCTGCTGGTGCTGCTGATGGAGAGGTGATATTCCTGTTGTGATATCTCTTTCCCAACAACTGCCTAGATTTAATCTTCACTGACTCCCCAGACTTAATCTCCATCCTGCAGCGGGTAGGAGTTAATTTTACAATTGGGCAAGACAGTTTAAACAACAGAGATTAATTTCTAGTATCTGGGTTGGGAATGGAGGAGCAGGGAGTGAGACGTGTCTCAGCCCATGGCCAGCACTGGGAAATTTGGAGAGTAGAGAGCCATATGCTCACAGCTCACCTGGGGCATGATGTCAAGGGGAAACATCTTGTAGGCTGTAGCATCAGGCACCTCCAGAGGATAACTGGAGAGCCACTGCCTGAAGGGTCTTAAATCTTGTTGTCCACCCGTGGGGAGACTTACTTCCAACCCATAGATCTAAATATAGAGCCTGGACATAGCATGAATACCCCTCTTTATCACCCTTAGATCTGAGTGTTTTTGATAATTTTTAATAGGAAAACTCAAAAAAAAAATCTCCTTTTTATTTTTGTAAGTACACAATGTTTTGATTTGTATTGCTTTTAGGTGATAATAGGTACCCAAATGTTCCCAAAATAACATCTCTTGGGAAAAATGCAGCAATATCCTGGCAAAATGGAGGTTATAACCAATTATCTTTTTTAAATCAGTAAATCTTTTTCTCACTTTTTCCTCTGCAATCCCATTGTTGAATTTCTGGTGCAGTTGCAAATAACATTTGTTCTCTAAATCCTTATTCCTGTAATAAGCAAAAAATTCTAATAAAATGTTTGCTGAGATAATTCAGCACCATGTGAGACACTCATAGAGGGCACTTCTCACTCTACTCTGACCTTGATAGGCTACAGAAATACCTGAGTAGCATATTTTCTGTCTCAGCACATTTTTGAAAAAAACATCAGTTGTGCTTTCTTTTAAAAATCTGCATTAGCTTTAAAAACCTTACTGGATGGCCTAGTTTCCTGTGGAATTATAAAAAAACTAAAATTGTGCCTTGGGCAGAATGACCTTATTCTTTACATTCTTATTCCCTGCAGCTCTTCCTTATGCTTTCTACTGCTGAGATGTGTTGGATTGTGCTCCGCATCAGTCAGTGGATAAAGTAAGGAGCTGAGTGTGAAAGCAGCAGCCATGTGAGAGACTAAACTTTTCCGAGACACAAGCTCCCATCAGCAAGCACATGGTCTGTCCCACCCATCTGACCTCATCTGTTTGACTTTCTCACCAACTTGAGCAGAAGCAGGAGCATGTGCCCTGGCAGCTGCACAGTCTGCTGGGACACGCAGGTTCTGTCTGACTCTTCTCCTGCCTAGGTGACTACTTTAAATCATTAGGTAAACATATCAAGGGTGGCCATCCGTATCATCAGCTGCAAAATAAATTATGTAGGTGGGTGCGTGTTCTGGATGGGAAAGGTGAGAAGACAGGACCTGCCTCCCACCATCTCTGACTCTGCTAGAGAGGACCATCCAGTCAACATAACCATCTCTCTTACATACTGAGAGCTTTTCTCCATGGGACTCAAACTCTGGTGGAAAAAAGATGGGCCACGGAGCTACAGAGTTTTTGCAAGGTGCCTGGCTTTCACTCCCTCCCGTTGGAGCTGCTTCACTTTGTATAGGTGATTAAATATTCATTGGGCCAGGGAGAGAAAAGCAAGAGATTGAGTCTATTGCCCAGTTGTTCAGGTGCTCACCTGGGAGGCAAGAGATGCAGGGTCAAGTCCTTGCTCCAAAGATGATTTAATTATTTATACAAAGTGCAACAGCTCCAGCAAGAAGGACGTACATGCAGGCAAGGCTGATGGCCCTCTCCTGAGCTGCACAAAACCTCTTTCCTTTTAACTGTGGGGTGGCTTGATGCGCGTTTTCTCCTTGCTAAGAAAATGTTTCCTGTTTGCATTGTGATTTGGTAATTTATTGACCCTGTTCCCTGAAGAAGGGCTGGCTTGGGCACTGTGCTCCATGGCAGTTGATGCTCCTGGCTGGGGGAGGCAGAGCCCCTTTCCAGCCAGTGGCTCATTTGTCATGAGGGTCAAGAATTAGCCTTTTGCTGTGCCTCACTCCTTGGAACCTCGGCTATCTTCCCCATCGGTGCAGAGGAGGAAACCCCAGCAGCTGCAGTGAGGGCCAGGCTCTGAGAGGCAGCAGGGAACACAAATTTCTGTAGGGTTTTCCAGGGCTCACAGGAGCTGCTGTGAGGAGTGGGCAGTGAAAATAAGGAACTTCCCCTACAAGAAGGAAACCTGTAAAATTTTCTCATCCTGTTTGTTTCTCCTGAAGTGTTTCAATGTGGATATTTTACACCTCTAAGGTTAGTTCCACTACTGTTATTTTTTCTCCTGGCTGGCGCCATTATATAAAATTCACTGAGATGGAAAACTAATGTTTTCCCTTGCAAGGGCAGGTTGGAATGGCCTGTGTTGTGTTATCCTCAACACACAAACAATCTTAATTTCAGTAGCATCCCACAGGCTTTAAAAGTGTCAAGATTAAGACAGAGATTAAATAGCCTAGTCTGCTTTACAGGAAGGATCTTTATTTAAACACCTGGTCACTAACACAGCTAGATTTCCATAGGACCTTTAAATTGAGTATGCCACTCTCAGCACATGGGGGTTTTTTCACTGCACTCTGCAGTGAATGTCATTAGGTAAAACCACAAAATACCAGTGTGGTGTTTAAATTTGCACACACGGTTGTGAAGCCGTGAAGAAATGTGAAGTCATCCAACTCCTCATTTCACACATTTATTTTGTTCTGCTGCTGTCTATTTGTTCAGTATTCACAAAGGAAAAGTTACTGAGCACAATAGAACACAATTCTGTACAACTCTTATTTTTTAAATCAAAGCCAAACAAAACAAGACTTAAAAAATAGCTATTATAAAATATTTTGTGATTATACTTACTATCAAAATCTGGTTCTTTTGCTTCTGACTAATGGCTTGCACACTCAACAGAGATGGCATTGTTTACTTTCTTACTCAAGTTTACATTTATTACTACTGCTAAGTTTTGTGTTAGCACATGCTGTTTTAAATTAAATGAATATCCAAATACTGTTTTGAAGTTGCTAATGGCACCATATGTACTGCATTTTCTTGCATGCTATTTAAAGAAAAACTCTTAATTGTACTACCATTGCCTGAGGATATTTTTGTGGTAAGCAATTAAGATTCATTTTCCTGTTCATGTAGAAAATCACTTCATGAAAACACTGGAATATAATAACTTTTGTCCAATTTATGCATTCTTGCTTTGATAATTTGTATTAAGGGAAAAGAGAACTATTGTTTAAAATCTGAGTATCTCAATAAGCTTTTAATTGTTATTTCTAACTGAACAGTTCCTTCTCTATCCATAAAACAATGAATGTACCAAAGTTTAAATATTTACTTCTAAACTTAACCAATGAGTCTATCTGTCCTCTGGTTTCACTGCTGAGAAGTCCGCAAAAGGTGTAAAATAGGTAATAGAAACCCAGAAGTTGGTTGAAGGATTTAGCATCAGGAAAAAATGAACAATCCCCTAAGTTCATCCAATATTAGGGAAAAACTGGAGGCAGGAACCTGCACTGTTATCAGGGAGGTGAGGAGCAGGCTGCCCTGACGGTGTCACATCTGCACCCACAGCACAGACACCCACACCCAGCCCCCGTTTCGTGGGGATCAATGCTCCCAGCTGCTGCTCGAAGCTGTGGGGTTCGTAGGAGGCGGAAAAGGCTCCTTGTTCCTCGCCAGGGCTGGACTCATCCCTGGGTCTGCAATGGCAGAGGAGGAAGAGGCTGGGAGCAACTCCGTTAGTCCCACACTTCAACATTGTTTCAGAGTGATTTGTTCTTCGTGACAGGGTCAAGCTGCTGTGAAAAGGTTAAACAAACGGGCTTTGTAAGCTCCTTTTAGGGCAAAGCTGGTCAGAAGGCCCCTTTAATCAGCGATCCCCTTTAGCCCTGGGAAAAGGCACCAGCCAGACTCACTTGCACAGCCGTGGAGAGCCGGGGTGAGGGTGGGGTGGAGGCTCCCTGCCCTCCTGCAGCCTTCTTTGGTTGGAGAAATCGAAATCCTGCAAGAGAAGGTGTTTGACTGGAAGTGCTGTTGTGCCTCCTCCTGTGCTGAGGTGCTGCCGCAGAGGAGGAGGAGGAGAAGGAGGAGGTGGAGGAGGAGGAGGACATTCCTCTGGGGCCGGTGTCTAGCCCAGCATCCCTAATGCTGTCTGCACCCATCCTGTCAGGAGGGTAATGAGGGGAAAGTTCCCAGACTAAAATTAAAAGCACCTCGGTCTTCAGAGGAGGCTTATAATAGCAGCCTCCACCTTCTCTCTGCTGTGGCTTCAGGTCTGGCGCTCTGCTGGGAGAGGATCCTTTGTGGGTTAATCCCTGCAAACAGGCAAGTTTTAGTTCAGCTTCTCCTGACCCGTTTGAGGTGGATACCCAGTGCAGTACACATCTGAACTGCAACTTCTTGGAGATGCCCTAGGGCAGGGATGGTTCCTCCTTTATTCATAGGGCAGATTAATAACTAGTCCTGGCTCTGCTCTCCTCCCAGAGAGAGTGGCAGCAGCCGAGGGTGGCTTCATTTCTGCTGTTGTGAGTGGTGGAGGCAGGAGGAGATGGCACTGAGGCTCCTTGGCCCAACGTGTTATACGGAAAGGGTGGGAAGATGCATGGTGAGAGCTGAGCTGGGCAGCACGGGTTCTGTGACACTGCTCTTTCTGTCCCCAGGGCTCCCCTGTCCTTCATAGCTGAGTCATTTGTTAACTTGGGCCGTTGTCTCCTTCCTGCTTATCCCCGTTAAGCATCCTCCTTCCCCACCCTCCACCCCCAAGGCCCAGCTGTGAAGTGCCCAAAATCCACACGCAGACATGGGCTGTGACTCCTGGAGCAACATTTGCAGGAAAGTTCAGGGGCTGTTTTGAGCAAACCCTGCCATGTTCCTGTGCCAATTACAGCCATGCCAGGTCCATGTCTCTGCCTGCTTCCTCTCTTAGATCCTTACCTCCCTCACCTTGCTCTCTTCAGCTACTTTCTACTCACCACAAGATAATATGGTAGTGATTTTCTGCAAGGGCTCCAAGCTTATTTGATTCCTGCGCTTCAGCCTGACACTGTTTTGTCCTTCTCTCCTTACTACATCCACCATCCTAATTTTCTTTTCCTCTCTTTGCCTTACCATCCACCTGTTCCACCACCTTCTGCTTTGTGTACTGTGTCCCCCTTACACTGCAGACAAATATGAAAACAGAAAAAGTTACCACCTCCCTCCTGTTTATTGCCATGCCCCATCAGAAGTGCCATAGTTGCTTGTATGAGCACTCCTAATCTATTCCAGTGCATAATAAAACAAATAAAAGCAGTCAAAAAGTGATGCTGATCCACCCCCCCCCCCACCCGCAGCCCGCCACGCCCCGTCAGCGGACTCGCC